>JALNIE010000555.1:0-45003 GCA_026122505.1 Aldabrachelys gigantea
AGGCAAAAATTCATCTTGCCTTCATGGGCGCTCTCAATTATGCCCTTTCTGTGTGCCAGGGCTGACAAAAACATCCCAGACAGAGAAGCAGCAGGCCCAAAAAGTGCCATTCAGGGGCTGACTTAGCTCAGTTGGAAGAGCATTAGACTGATAGTCTAGAGGTTATTGGTTCACGCCTGTGCTTTGGCATGCTCTTTGTGTGTAGCAGTGGGCTCTTTTTCTCGAAGCACAGCAGTGCCTTTACCCACCACGAGTCCCTCATTTCAGGCTCCCAAGCAAGAAAAGACAGCATGGACTTGTACACCAAGTTGGCCCACCTGACCTTTCTTTCTCCTCTTGCTCTTTGTCAGCAAGGGGAAGAAAAAGAAGCTCTTCTTCAAGCTGGAGTCAGAAGGACAATGTCAGGATGACTTCCTGAGTGCCAGCTCCAATCCTTTGCTCTACCAGCTGACCTATCAATGGGCTGTCACCTCTCTCTCCAAGTTCACCCATCGGTGTGTTCAGAATGGAGAGGGGTAACTAGTGGTGTTCCCTAATGGTCAGTCCTAGGACCAATCCTACTCAACTTATTCAGAAATGATCTGGAGAAAGGGGTAAACAGTGAGGTGGCAAAGTTTGCAGATGATACTAAACTGCTCAAGATAGTTAAGACCAAAGCAGACAGTGAAGAACTTCAGAGAGGTCTCACAAAACTGTGATTGGGCAACAAAATGGAAAATGAAATTTACTGTGGATAAATGTAAAGTAATGCACATTGGAAAAAATACCCCCAACTATACATACAATGTGATGGGGGCTAATTTAGCTACAATAAATCAGGAAAGAGATCTTGGAGTCATCATGGATAGTTCTCTGAAGACGACCACACACTGTGCAGCAGCAGTCAAAAAAGCAAACAGGATGTTGGGAATCATTAAAAAAAGGAGACTAAGATAGAGAATATCTTACTGCCTTTATATAAATCCATATAAATCAATATAAATATGAATACTGCATACAGATGTGGTCTCCTCATTTCAAAAAAATATACTGGCATTAGAAAAGGTTCAGAGAAGGGTAACTAAAATGCTTAGGCGTTTGGAATGGGTCCCATATGAGGAGAAATTAAAGAGACTAGAACTTTTCAGCTTGGAAAAGAGAAGACTAAGAGGGGATATGATAAAGGTATATAAAATCATGAGTGGTGTGGAAAAAGTGAATAAGGAAAAGTTATTTACTTGATCCCATAATATAACACCTAGGGGCCACCAAAGGAAATTAATAGGCAGCAGGTTTAAAACAAATACAAGGAAATTCTTCTTCACACAGACACAGTCAACATGTGGAACTCCTTGCCTGAGGGGGTTGTGAAGGCTAGGACTATGACAGGGTTTAAAAGAGAACTAGATAAATTAATAAGTTTCAGAATGGAAGCCATGTAAATCTGTATCAGCAAAAAGAACGAGCAGTACTTGTGGCATCTTAGAGACTAACAAATTTTTTTGAGCAACAACTCTGACATTATAATAAAAAAGGCTGACAAAGGAGGTGCTGTCGTCAGCATGACAAAGTCGGAATATGAACGAGAGGCTTCTAGGTGGCTCTATAACACCACATTCTGCAAGCCATTACCCTCTGATCCTACTGAGAGTTACCAAAAGGAACGACATCGTCTGCTCAAGAAACTCCCTGAAAAAGCACAAGAACAAATCTGCACAGACACACCCTAGAACTGCAACCAGGCTATTCTATCATCTACCCAAGACCCATAAAACTGGAATCCTGGATGCCCCATCATCTCAAGGCATTGGCACTCTGACAGCAGGATTGTTTGGCTATGTAGACTCCCTCCTCAGGCCCTATGCTACCAGCACTCCTAGCTATCTTTGAGACACCACTGACTTCCTTAGGAAACTACAGTCCATTGGTGATCTTCCAGAAAACACCGTCTTGGCCACTATGGAGACAGAAGTCCTGTACACCAACTTTCCACACAAAGATGGATTACAAGCCATCAGGAACAGTATCCCCAATAATGTCATGGATAACTTGGTGGCTGAACTTTGTGACTTTGTCCTCACTCACATCTATTTCACATTTGGGGACAACGTATACGTTCAAGTCAGCGGCACCGCTATGGGTACTCACATGGCCCCACAGAATGCCAACATTTTTATGGCTGACTTAGAACAACGCTTCCTCAGCTCTCATCCCCTAATGCCCCTACTCTACTTGCGCTACACTGATGACATCTTCATCATCTGGACCCATGGAAAAGAAGATCTTGAGGAATTCCACCATGATTTCTACAATTTCCATCCCACCATCAACCTCAGCCTGGACCAGTCCACACAAGAGATCCACTTCCTGGACACTACAGTGCTAATAAGCGATGGTCACATAAACACCACCCTGTACTGGAAACCCACTGACTGCTATACTTACCTACATGCCTCCAGCTTCCATCCAGGACACACCACAGGATCCATTGTCTACAGCCAAGTTCTAAGATAGAACCGCATTTGCTCCAACCCCTCAGACAAAGACAAACATGTACAAGATCTCTGTCAAGTGTTCTTACGACTACAGTACCCACCTGCTGAAGTGAAGAAACAGATTGACAGAGCCAGAAGAGTACCCAGAATTCACCTATTAGAGGACAGGCCCAACAAAGAAAGTAACAGAACCCCACTGGCCATCACCTTCAGCTCCCTACTAAAACCTCTCCAGCGCATCATCAAGGATCTACAATCTATCCTGAAGGACGATCCTTCACTCTCACAGATCTTGGGAGACAGGCCAGTCCTTGCTTAAGACAGCCCCCCAACCTGAAGCAAATACTTACCAGCAATGACACATCAAAAACACTAACCCACGAACCTATCCTTGCAACGAAGCCCGTTGCCAACTCTGTTCACATATCTATTCAGGAGACACCATCATAGGACCTAATCACATCAGCCACACTATCAGAGGCTCATTCACCTGCATATCTACCAAGGTGATATATGCCATCATGTGCCAGCAATGCCCCTCTGCCATGTATATTGGCCAAACCAGACAGTCTCTACATAAAAGAATAAATGAACACAAATCCCATGTCAAGAATTATAACATTCAAAAATCAGTCGGAGAGCACTTCAATCTCCCTGGTCATTCGATGGTAAACCCAAAAGTCGCAATATTACAATAAATAACCTTCAAAAACAGACTCCAGTGAGAGACTACTGAATTGGAATTAATTTGCAAACTGGACACCATTAAATTAGGCTTGAATAAAGACTGAGAGTGAATGGGTCATTACACAAAGTCAAACTATTTCCCCATGTTTGTTTGTTCCCCTACTGTTACTCACACCCTCTTGTCAACTGTTGGAAATGAGCCATCCTGATTATCACTACAAAAGGTTTTTTCTCCTGCTGATACTCACTCACCTTATCTGCTCACTCTCTTTATAGTTTGTATGGCAACACCCATTTTTTCATGTTCTCTGTGTATATATATATATCCTCCTGCTGTATTTTCCACTGCATGCATCCTATGAAGTGGGTTTTAGCCCACGAAAGCTTATGCTCAAATAAATTTGTTAGTCTCTAAGGTGCCACAAGTCCTCCTCTTTCTTTTTGCAGATAAATTAATGGAGGTTAAGTCCACGAATGGCTATTAGCCAGGATGGGTAAGGAATGGGATCCCTAGCCTCTGTTTGTCAGAGGGTGGAGATGGATGGCAGGAGAGAGATCACTTGATCATTACCTGTTAGGATCACTCCCTCTGGGGCACCTGGCATTGGCCACTGTTGGCAGATAGGATGAGGGGTTGGATGGATCTTTGGTCTGACACAATATGACCGTTCTTGTGAAGGGAGGGGCAAAGCACTGTAACAGACTTTCTGTAGTGTAGTGCTTATTACAGTTGCCTAATATGCTAAAGGTCCTTGCTTCAAAGCCAGAGAAAAACATGAGGGCTTAATTTTCTCAGCTCCTACCGGCCTGTCCCTGCTGTTGTAGGAGCAGCAGTGATTTCTATGCTCAAAAGGTCTGTTATACTTTACCCATTCCCACTTTTGTCTCCTCTCCCTCTCTCAATGCCTGTGAAGTGGCTTTTCCCCTCCTGCTCCCTCCTGGACTGCTCGTGGGATGAATGTTCTGGTTGAAAAGCAGAAGAGCTCCCAGGTAGACAAGGTGTCTGGGACTCTAATTAGGCAGCCATCACCCAGAGCATGGACACTGCCCAAGGTGGAGTGTGACCAACCAGATGCAGCCAAGTCATCTCTAGTTGCAGGCCTTGAGGTGCAGGCCCTTAAAAGGAGAAGGGGCCATGTGCTCAGGAGAGCACTCACAAGCTTGTTCCTCCAGTGAATGCAGTTTGCCTGGACCACCTGGCCAGTGGTTCTCTGTGTTGTATTTCATTGTGCCTCAGGAAGAGTTACCTTCATCGCACTGTCCATAGCTGCGCTCTGGGACACTTATCTTGCAGAATCCTGACATCTCCAGTGTTGTGCCTGTCCTGGGAGTGTGGGTATGCGAGTGCGAGTGTGACTCCCCCTTCCCCACTTATTTTGAGCTTAGCTATCACTATAATAAATGTGCTGCTCTCTGCCAGACTCTGGTGGGTCATTAGTCCTCCCTACGCTTACTAGCTGGCCCAATTTTGGGTAACACCTGTGATAACCCCAACCTCTGCATGGCAGAGGGTGGTGAAATGAGCCGAGGAAAAAGCCTTGGCCTCAGCAGGGGAAAGCTAGAGGATCTTGGCCAGTCACCTTTTGAAGCCTTGTGGCTTGGCTTCCTCTGCCCTTGGAGGTTGTCCTACGGAGGCCGGCTCTTCCTGCTGGCCTCCTTTGTGTGACTTGCCAAAGGAGGAAGTGAGGCAGGAATGGAGCAAAAGAGGAAAGTCGAGGTGAGGAAGGCAGGGCAGAAGCTAAGCGCCTCAGTGCGGCTAAGTGGGGTTAGTAGAGTGCCACCATTCGTTTTGCAAAGCCTGAGGAGGTGCGGTTGGCTACTGGGAGGTAGAATTCTGTGCCTGCCTCTTGGCTTCCCAGGGATGGCTACTTGCAGCCCAGGAGAGGAAGGATGGTTCTGGGTGAAAGGAAGGCAAGCAAAGCTCTGGGAGGAAATTTGGGTGCGGGGTGCTGGGTCTGCACTGGGGGAGGGGATTGGGGTGCAGGAGGGGTGGCGCTTACCCCGGGAAGTGCAGCTCCCGAAGTGACCAGTACACACAACCCTGCGTCAGCAGCTCCTTGGTGGGCCGTGCCAGGGGGCCTCTGTGCACTGCTGCCTGCAGGTGCCGCCCCCAGAGCTCCCATTGGGTGCAGATCCTGGCCAATGGGAGCTGCGGAGTTGGTACTCGGAGCAGAGGCAATGAATGGAGACACTCCCCCCCGCCCCAGGAGATGCCGGGACATGTCGACCACTTGTGGGAGTGGCACGGAGGGACGGAGGCAGAGTGGGCAGGGAGCCACTTTAGTGGTGCTGGCACATATCTGCACACCCATTGGGGGAAGGTAGCAGAGGTCGTCCATGTGCTGCCTGGGGTAGGGGCAGTGCATAGAGCTGTCTCCCCTCCTGGGTCTATTACAGGAGGGGAGGGGGCTCTTTCGGCCTGTAAGGTGCAGCAGGTCGGACTGGATGATCACATTGCTCCCTTCTGACCTTAAAGGCTCTGAGTCTAAAAGGGAGAGAGAAGTAAAGAAATTTTTTTAAAAAAATAAACCAAACATTGTAATACCAGGATAACTCCAACAGCTCATTGTACAGTCCTGCCCTTTTCTTCCTCCACTGTGTTTTGAATCCCCTGCAGGATATTGATTCTCTCATTCCATTGATAAACTGATGTAATGTGACTGAAATTAAACCAATTCCCAGCAGAGAAAACACCACATTATTGTATTGGCTGGGAATAGAACCCCAGTCAACTGCTTGGAAAGCAACTATGCTCACCACTATACCACCAATGCATCTGGAAAGCATGGTACTTGTGCTTGCCCAATGAGGCTAGAGCAGCATTGAGGAGATTTTCGGTCTGTTAAAATGTACTGGATTCTCATCACTGAAAAAAAACACCTCCATCTACACTTGAGTTTGAACCATCAGACTTTCAATTAGCCACCAAAGTTGTTAATCACAGGGTATGTCTACACTACAGGATTATTCCGATTTTACAGAAACCAGTTTTAGGAAACAGATTATATAAAGTTGATTGCATGTGGACACACTAAGCACATTAATTCGGCGGTTTGCATCCATGTACTGAGGTTAGCGTCGATTTCTGGAGCGTTGCACTGTGGGTAGTATCCCATAGCTGTCCCATAGTTCCCACAGTCTCCCCTGCCCACTGGTCTTCTGGGATGAGATCTCAGTGTCTGATGAGGCAAAAACAGTGTCGTGGGTGATTCTGGGTAAATGTCGTCACTCACTCCTCCCTCCGTGAAAGCAACAGCAGGCAATCATTTTGCGCTCTTTTTCCTGGATTGCCTGGGCAGACGCCATAGCACGGCAACCATGGAACCTGTTCAGCCTTTTTTCACTGTCACCGTATGTCTACTGGATGGTGCTGACAGACGCAGTACTGCAGCACTACACAGCAGCATCCCCTTGCCTTTTGCAAGTTAGCAAAGATGGCTACTAGCCATACCATCCCGTCTGCTGCTTTGCAAGTTGACAATGACAGTTACCAGTTATATTGTACCATCTGCTGCTGTCATGGGTGCTACTGGCCGGCCTCGGTGAGGTCAGCTGCGGGTGCATGGACAAAAATGGGAATGAGTCCCCAGGTCATTCGCTTCTTTGAGTTTTGTCTAAAGGGAGGGTCAGTCCTGTCTAGATTATCGGACAAGCCTGCTAAAGAACCAGAGAGGCAAGCGGCCACTCCGGGTCAGAGCCCCAGACAGCCCACAGAAATGATGAGCTTCATGTCATTCTAGGGGGTGTTCTTGCAACAACCCCACCCGTTGCTTCCCTCCTCCCTCACCCCTCCTGGGCTACCCTGGCAGTGTCCCCCCGTTTGTGTGATGAAGTAATAAAGAATGCAGGAATTTGAAACAACACTGACTTTATTGCCTCTGCAAGTAGAGCTCAAAGGTGGGAGGGGAGGGCAGCCTCCAGCTGCTATGATATTCCAGGCAGGACTGAATCTCCATTAGACAAAGCTTAAAGAAAAGAATGAGCTGGGAGTCATTCCCATTTTTGCCCAGGCACCCCTGGCTGACCTCACCGAGGCCAGCCAGGAGCACTCACGGGACGACGATGATGGATACCAGTCCTACTGTACCGTCTGCCTTCCGCAAGGGAAGGGAAAAGGATCCTGCTGTGTAGCACTGCAGCACCACGTCTGCCAGCAGCATCCAACAGACATACGATGACATTGAAAAAAGGCAAGAAATGATTTTTTCCCTTTGCTTTCACGGGGGGAGGGGGAGGGAAGACATATACCCTGAACAACCAGCAAGAATGTTTTTGACCCTTCAGACTTTAGGAACTCAGCCAAGAATTCAAATGGTTTTCGAAGAGTGTGGGGACTCTAGGATAGCTACAGACGTCAGTCGCCCCTCCCTCCGTGAGCGTCCATGTCATTCTTTGGCTTTCTGGTACGCTTGTCTCAGCTCCTTAAGTTTCAGTACTGTGAGTCCCTGCTGTGGCCTCTGTCCATCATAGCCTTGGAGATTTTTTCAAATGATCTGCAATTTCATCTTTTGGAACGGAGTTCTGATAGAACAGATTCATCTCCCCATAGAGAGATCAGCCTCAGTATCTCCCATACGGTCCATGCTGGAGCTCTTTTTTGATTCTGGGACTACATGGCCACCTGTGCTGATCGGCGCTCCATGCTGGGCAAACAGGAAATGAAATTCAAAAGTTCTTGGGTCTTTTCATGTCTACCTGGCCAGTGCATCCAAGTTCAGATTGCTGTCAAGAGCGGTCAGAATGGTGCACTGTGGGATATCACCCGGAGGCCAATACCATCGAATTGCGGCCACACTAACCTTAATCCAACATGGCAACACTGATTTCAGCACTACTTGTCGGGGACGATTACAGATATTGGTATTAAGAGCCCTTTATATCGATATAAAGGGCTTCGTTGTGTGGACAGGTGCAGGGTTAATGTGATTTAATGGTGCTAAATTCGATTGTTGACCAGGCCAGAGAGAACAGCAGATTTCCCCTATTGTTTCTTGCTCTTGTTTTCTTCACTAGTTTCTCCTCTGCACCAACTTGCTCTTTTCCTTTGTGAGCCTGGCTGGCTCAGCTGGCAGAGCTTCAGACTTTTAATCTGAGGGTTCATGTTCCTGCTCAGGTAATAGACTACTCACCAAGATGTTAAACTGTCTTTCTCAAGTCCTCTTTGATGTTCCTTTTTCTCTTCAGGATTTTCCCTTTCCTCAGAAAGGCCTTTTAGTTTGTAGATTTGAAGGGGCAACTTCCTGACAGCCCCTCTGTCCTTGCAGCCTGGAGGAATAAAGACCTCTGGGCATATAGCATGTTCCTTCCTTGCACACGCACAGATAAAAAAAACACAAAATATCCCTAAGGAATTAGAATCACCTGCTCCCTTCTCCTTTCCCGCTGGATCCCCAAATGATGATGCTCTTCAACCTAAACCCATGTCCCCTCTTTTCCCAATGCCCCTCAATCACAACCCTCTGTCTCTCCTATGCACACTGCTCCTCACTCCCAACCAGAGCCTACTCCTCTTCACCCTTCTCCTCCTCCTCTCCCCTATCCACAGCCCCCTCAATCCCAACCCACAGCTCCCTCCTCCTCACATTGCTCCTAAATCCGAACCCACAGCTCCCTCGTTCCCTCCAGCAGCAGGTGCCTCAGACCCGCTCAAAAAGATTTTCTTGAAAGGTTTTGTGTATGAGTCTGCATGTGGATTTTACAGTATGTTGGAAATATGTTGGATTGCTTGCCGAAATGATCACTTTTGGCTGGTGTTGGATTCCCAGTCTCCTTGTTTTGGGGGCAGGAGAAATAAAGCTTTGTTATCCTTGTTGTGTGAATCAAGGGCAGCACAACTGTGCTTGGCAGACCCCGATTGAGGGACTCACCTTCAATTCAATAGCACTTGCTAGGCCGGGGACAAGGGTTCCAAAGCCCAGTGGGCTGGGGCCTGGGTTCTAATACTAAAATTTAGGGGTTAGACCAACTTTAGGACAGGATGGCTGTGCAGGGATGAGTGAGTCCCTAGATAGCACAGTGAGTACGGTGCCCTCTTATTTTCCCCCCTTTCCACCCAGGATGGCAGGTGAACTCTATAGAGGCACCTCTGGGCTTGCACTGACTAAGGACAACAGCTGTGAGTGGGGTGCAGAGAGGGGATGGCTCATGTTAAAGGACTTTTGGTTGCTGGACTTACGAACCGTAGGGAAAAGGACACTGCCCAGCTTATTTGGGGGTAGGTCTTTCCTGTTTGGTTTATGTTTATGCGTCGGGGCTGCTGACATGACTTCTGCTAACCCTGGGCTTACATTGCAATGTAAACATACCCTGAGAGGGCATCTATACTGTGATAAAAGCCCTGTGTCCTGGCTGGCCTGGAGCGTGTGACTTGGACTCCTGGGATTCAGGTTGTGAGACTGAAAACTGCAGTGTAAACATTTGGGATCAAACTGGAGCTCAGACTCGGAGACCCTCACTCCTCATGGGGTCTCAGAGGCTGGCCTCAAGCCCAAGTGTCTATACTGTAATTTTATAACCCTGCAGTACAAGCCCCACAAGCCTGGATCAACTGACCCAGGGTTTGAGAATAGTGACTTGGGGTGTTTATGACAGCGTAGACATAATGCTACACTATGTCCACACTGCAATGAAACACCCAGGCATAGGCGGCAGGTTATATGGGCTCGAGGTGCCCGGGCTCCAGGAATATTCAGGGCTGGGGGCCCTGCTCCAGCAATATTTGGAGCTGGGTCTCCCCCCACCGCCCTGCCCCGCCGCGTCCCTGCCTGGAGTGGGTCTCGGCCTCCGCCTTCCACCCGTCCCCCTACATCCCCCCTCTGCCGTGTCCCTGCCTGCTCATGCTGCCAGAGACCGGATCCCAGCAGAACTGCTGTCTGCTGCCCCAGTGTCCTAGCGCCCGCTGTTCACTAATGGCAAGGCAGGCTGCCCTTACCCTGCTCTTCTGCCCTAGCCCTGAGCTTCTCCAAGGCCCAGACTCCTGATTCCCAGCCAGAGCCCTCATCCTTCTGCACCCTAATCCTCTGCCCCAGCCAGAGCTCTCATCCCCCTGCACCCTAATCCTCAGCCCCAGCCAGAGCCCTCATTCCCCTGCACCCTAATCCTCATCCCCAGCCAGAGCCCTCATCCCTCTGCACCGGAATCCTCAGCCCCAGCCAGAGCCCTCATCCTCCTGCACCCTGATCCTCATCCTCAGCCAGAGCCCTCATCCCCCTGCACCCGAATACTCTGTCCCAGCCAGAGCCCTCATCCCCCTGCACCCGAATCCTCAGCCTCAGCCAGAGCCCTCATTCCTCTGCATCTTAATCCTCTGCCCCAGCTAGTGCCCTCCCCCCCTGCACCCGAATCCTCTGCCCCAGCCAGAGACCTCATCCCCCTGCACCTGAATACTCTTCCCCAGCCAGAGCCCTCATCCCCTTGCACCTGAATCCTCATCCCTAGCCAGAGCCCTCATCCCCCTGCACCCTAATCCTGTGCCCCAGCCCTGAGCACCCCCCGCAGCACGAACCCCTCATCCTCAGCCCCAATCCTCATTCTCCTGCAGCCTGATCCTCTGCCCGAGTGCACCACCTCCCCCTTCCTACACCACCACCCCAGCCGAGCCTGCACCCAAGCTCCATCCCAAAGCCTGCACCCCTCACCCCCTCCTGCACACCCACCCCCTACCCCAGCCCAGAGCCTGCACCCAGCACCCAAACTCCCTCCCAGAGCCTGCACCCCTCATCCCTTCCTACACCCCCACCACCAGCCCAGATCCTGCACCCCTCACCCCTTCCTACACCCCCACCACCAGCCCAGAGCCTGCACCCAAACTCCATCCCAAAGCCTGCACCCCTCACCCCCTCTTGCACACCCACTCCCTGCCCCAGCCCAGAGCTTGCACCCAGCACCCAGCACCCCTCCTGCACCCTAATCCCCAGACCAGGACCTACACCCCATACCTCCCCCCTGATACCCTGCCCAGAGCCTTAGGTATGTGGAGGCAAAGTTTGAGGGGGCAGAGTTGGGGGAGCGGGTTCTGGGCACCACCAAAATTTCTACAAACTTGCCTCCGATGCATCCAGGGCTGCCCCATGCCAGCTCAGGCTCCCGAGGCTTTGGCCGTGGGGTGGTAAATTTGCAGTGTTGATGTCTCAGCTCAGGCTCAATACTGGGCTCTGGGCCCCCTCAAAGTTAGGAGGGAGTTTAGTGAGCAAAAATGGTAAAACCGCAATGAAGTATTTCCCTGGACTCAATGGCCTTTCTCCATTGGTCTGTCTGCTTTGGGGCAGGGACAATGGCACATCCTGCTGCATTCGTTATTTCATAGGGTGGTTTAGGATTTTCATTCTCAGACACTGGGCACAAAGCAAGACTCAACCCTCGGCATAAACTAGATGAGCTGCCCACAGATTCTGGCAGCCACAATGAGCATTTGGTGTGAGAGCTCAGACCTGTCCCTGTCCCAGAGGGAGGGGGTCATCCATGAGGGGACTGGACCACTGACCTACCCGCTCCTAACTCCCAAACATTCAGTAACTCTGTTATCAGTGCCTGTGCGTGTAATTTAAACCATAAGAAAACCCACACTGGGCTAGACCAAAGGTTCTTCTGACAGCAGCCAAGAGCAGATGCCCCAATAGCCACTCAACAGGGCACCACTGGGAGTTATTATCCCTGCCCCAAAAGCAGACAGACCAATGGAGAACTGCCATGAGTCCAGGGTAATACTTCACTGCGGTTTTACCATTTCCACTTGCTAAACTCCCTCCCAATCTTCTGGGCTCCTAGAGCAGGGTACTGAGCCTGAGCCGAGACACGTACACTGCAACTTTACAGCCCAAGCCACATGACCCTGATTAATCCCACACAAGCCTGCCCTGGGTGTTTCATTGCACTGTAGACGTACCCTAATGTTATGTCTATACTGTGATTAAGACACCCAGGGCACCTGTCTCAAAGCCCAGGTCAGCTGACTCAGGGTTATGGGACTTGGACTGCAAGACTATAAAATTACAAAGTGCAGACATATGGACTTGAGCCCAACTTCTGAGACTTCACGAGGAGTGAGGGTTTCTGAACCCAGGCTTCAGTGTGAACACAAGTATTTCTCCACAGAAAATAGCCTTTCAACTTTAGCTCCATGAGCCCAAGTCAGATGCCCCAGGCCAGCCATGCTGCCATCTTCATCCCAGGGGAGATGGAATCTAAGGGTACGTTCCAATTGCAATGGAAGCCCAGGTGTGGCAAACTGTGCTCAAAGCAGCACCCTGAAAGCCCCATATTCACCACTCTCATATAGTGATGATACATTCTGAACAAAGTCTGCCTGGTGAGGTATCATTTTAAAAATCTTGAACTGTTCATCTGTTGAACATCAATGTCCTCTTGCATTCTATGTGCTCACATTGGTTTGGGAAGTTATGAAGTTTGCTCTGTGTACATTACAGAACTGTGTTATGAGGTTGGGAAATGCCCACTGCCATCCTTTCAGGTGCAAAAATGTAGGAGCCAGACTCACTGCTGACCTATTAAAGGTAGCTACACTCCCAAGGAATATCCCAGGAACCGTGTACAATGCAGACTTCGCCGAGATAACACAGCAAGAATGGACACTGCTTGACTCACATCATAGCAAAGGAGCTTTCTAGAAAGTTGGAAGAAACTATGAAAGAGGGGTACAGACATCATGACTTGGCATCTCTCCCTCACAACTCAACAGCTGGAAACACACCTAGATGACAAAACTGATTCATAAATCAGAAGATAAAAATAATAATATATTCAAACCAAAGTCCCCAAACAGACTAGTATTGGTTTTTCAGCCGAAAATTTACAGTTTGGGGAATTTTGTTTTCCCAGTCAGACTTTGCCAAGGGAAGCAGGGAGAAAATGTTTGAGTTGCCTCCTTCAGAACAGCTTGGTCTAGACACTCTAGCTGTGGGTCACTGTCATGGCTTTGCTGAGAACTGGGGTATTTTAATAATTTGGGGAGATCCCAGGGTGTTTGGGGAAGATTATGAGGCTGTTACCTTTTGAGATAAAAACTAAGACATAGCGGACTAGAGAAATTTTTTTTTAGAAATTTGAGATTTAGACATTTTATTTAAAGCAAGGGGGTTTCTGAGCAGGTTTTTGTTTGCAGGAAGCAACATTGTTTGATCTGTCATTGTACCAAATGGGGAGATGTTTGTCTATAAAGGAGGGGTGAAGACTAAATGCATCCGATGAGGATGGGATTCGAACCCATGTATGCAGAGCACAATAGATTAGCAGTCCATCATCTTAACCACTCAGCCACCTCACCTTAGGTGCTAAGAAATGGACAGGAGGAAAAATCTAAGGCCAGCAGAGATAGGGACACAGGTGTTTTTAAATACTAAGCGGAAGCAGGGGCTGAATGAGCTCCCCCCTCACATCTAGTAAGGAGCTGTGGGAAAGACTTCAGGAACAGATCGTGTTTGCACAGACACACCTACTCTGCCTAGCTATGCAGCATGATGGGGCCGCTTCCCCAAAATGACCAGTTTTGGCTGGTGGTGATTTACAAATCCCTTTAGCACTGAGTAGTATGAAATTTTATTATCCTTCCTGCATGAGTGAAGGGCAGCAGAACATACCTAGTCAGTCCTGATGGAGCGGTAGGTTGTTGAGGAATAGCTTTTATTGGACGTTGTAGAAGTGATTGAGAATGTCACCCTAAACCAGTGGTCCCCAAACATTTCACACTGTGCCCTCTTAACCATGGCTGTGACTCCTCAAAAGTCACAGTCGAAAACTGGGGCTGGGAGTGGGGCTGTTGCTTGCTGAAGATGGGATGCAGACAGGGGTAAGGGGGTTAAGGCCGAGCTGGGAGCCAGGGGCCCTCGCTGAGGGTGGGGTTGGAAAAGAGCTGGGACAGAGTGAGGCTGAGTGGTGCTCCCTCCATGGGGGCTGGCTCAGGCCCTGAGGTGCCCCTAGGAATCTTCCTCTGTGTCCCCCTAGGAATCATGCTTCACATTTTGGGGACCACTGAACCCTACTCGCTAAGCAGGGACTAGTGATGCCAAAGCCCAGGGAAAGGGAAAACAAGTTGCGGGGACCCCAGAACTGGAACCATGCCCCCTCCCACTTCTGTCTGTGGCTCCGCCCCCTTCCACACCTTCCACCCACGGCCCAAGCCACTATGTCACCTCTGTTCCACCCCTTCCTCCACTGATCCCACCCTGTCACTCCTTTACCCCTGCCCCGCTGTGGCCCCGAGACCAGAGAAGCTCTTTGCCCCTGCTGCAGCCCCCGGGCCGTAGCATGGAGTAAGAGCTCCTCCAGCCCTGGGGCTGACATGGGGGAGACTTTTCCAAGGGGACCTAATTTCTCCAGGGCCCCTAGTCATGGGACCCACTGTCTCCTTGACGATGCAAGCTTTGGGGAGGCTGAGCCCACCCGAGCCTCCATTCCATGCTGCCCAGGCTACCACTGCTCAGTGTGGGGCCAGTCTCCCTGTGTTCTCTGCTGTTCTTGCTGGGGAGCTTGGCCGGCCTTAGGGGTGGGGCCCCCTAGCAGCCACCCAGGACTCCAGGGGATCAAAGGGCTCCGTGTGGCAGTGCTAAGGTGCTCACTGCTCCCCCCTGCCCCAGTGCTCCTCCATGGCCTCATAGAGGGTTGAGGGGAGCGAGGAGCAACACTGTGTGCTCCATGCGTCCTGGTCACTTTCCCCACCTGGGCTGTGCTGTGAGAAGAGCATCAGAAGCTGCTGCTCTCTGCCTCCCCTGATGCAGCCCAGCTGAGGAAAGTGACCTGGATGCAGGGAACTCAGATGATGTCGCTTCTTGACCCCCCACCCCGCCCCCGCAGCTCCTAGGGCTGCCCAGAGGAGCAGCGTTCCAGGGAGGAGCGGGCAGCAATGCCAGCTGCTCCATGCACACAGGTCACTGCCCTCACATGGGTGCAGGAGGGGGCGCAGGAGAGGGGCAGTGGCTGGTGGCACAGGATGGCAGTGTGGGAGTTAAGGGCAAAGGGGACACAGTGTAGGGGTTAGGGCACAGGAGGGGGCAGGAGTTAGGAGTGAAGGAGGTGCAAGGGTTTGAGTGCAGGAGCTGGGGGAAAGGGGGAGGGGGATCATCCAGGGGCGATGGGGAAGTGCCTAAGTACACGTTTTGCCCAGGGCACGATTTCCCCTAGTGCTGGTCCTTGATAACAACATTTCTTGCTGGGAGGGGGAGGGGAGAGAGATGAGGCGTTTTCTCTGTTTCTTTCCTCTCCATCTTCTGCTCCTTCCTTCAGTTCCAGAAAGCTCCCTTGTGTTTTAGACTCTGCAGTGATGCCCTCCCCACCCCAGGCCTCTGGAGCCTTTGGAGCAGAAAGATCCCAGGAGCTGAGGAGGAATCCAGGGGTGAGTAGCTGGCAGGAAGGAGTCCTAGCAGCTCTTCTGGGAACACAGGGGAGAACTGACTCCCCCTTCTCTAGATTCTCCCCATGGGGCTCTGGGGAGCAGGGAGGGTTGTGTGATAAATTCCATCCAACATCTCCCTTTGATCCAAGTCAAGGGACATCTCAGCTCTGCACCATCCCCTTGGAAGCACCAAACAAGGGATGTTTTCCATTGCCCAGGAGACCCAGCCAGGGACTGATGTGCTGGAAATATGTTGGGAAAGGGACTGTCTGAATTCCCAAGGCAGGGAATGAACAATCTACAGCGACATCATTAACCACAAACACACTCTAACCATGCTCCAGCCAGTAGGGAAATGGGCAGGAATTCTTGCTGTTCAGCCAGGGCCACACGGACAGAGCTGCACAGCAGTGAGTGTGCTGGGGAAGCTGCTCTGAGCAAACAATTGGAAATGACCCTTCAGTGAGAACAGAACCAGAGTGTAGAAAGGCTCCTGTGTTAAGTGGTTGTTGCTGAGGGCTTAGGGAGCTGGAGTATGACACCATAGGGGTCTTTCTGTGGAGGTTTGATTTTTGCCAGCTAGGGAAGGCTGGTGTGTGGTGTCTTCACGGCTGTACTTTCAGTGATGCAGGTTTCTCTATCCCATTGTTCCATGGGCATCCTACTAGATTGCCAGCTGCCTTTCAACTGCGGTGCGGAGACTGTTTGTGTGTGGGGAGAGACAGTGTGTGTGTTGAGGTAGGTAAGACCGGATCATTATTATCCCTACTTGAAAGAGGGAGAAGCTAAGGCTGAGAAAAAAGAATTGACTTTTCCTAGGTCACACAGCCAGTCAGTGGCAGAGTTGGGAATAGGACCCAAGAGCCGTGATTTTGAAAGTAATCATCAGCTCTTGAATTTAATACACTGAATGACCTGAATAAAGTGCTCTCACAACAACACTGCACAGTAATTATTCAGCAAGTATTTGAGGAGAACTGCAATGTTAGAGAATCATGAACTGCTCAGAGACCATTAATGCAGAGAAGCAGCAAAATTCATCAAACATATGACTGGTTATAACTTATTTACTTGGTCTTAAAAGAGAAGAACAAGAACCTGAGTCTCCTCCCTGTCAATAACGCCCTGCTCAGTCAATCAGGGTAGAGACTGAGGATGGGAGGCTGAAGGTTCTCACCAGAGAGCCCAAAGGATGGCCCAGGTCATGGTGGGGATCACAGGCTGAGCACTATTTCAGTCCCACATTTTTGGGGGACCTCCCACAGTGGGAGCTGCCGAGCACTCCCCCGCAACACACACACACCCCTCGCTCCTGGTTTTTGAAGGGGAACAGGTGAAAGAGCAAAAGAAGCAAGAGATAAAGAGAAAGGAGGAAGGGATGGATGGAGGAAAATGTGAAACAAAAAGGACAAACCCTAATGTCCCCAGTGATTCTAAGAGACAAAATCCCAGGTGCGGAATAAAATTGTGCCTCCTTAAGCTCGTGTTTTCCATGCCTAGAATTCAACTGTCACCAGAGGGATCAGACTGAACAGGTTTCAAACCTCAAGGAGGCTCTTACCTTCTCAACAGGGACGGCTGTTTTCTAGTAAAATCAGGCAAAGGGAAGGAGAAAACTCGAAAGAGGTTCCTCCTGGTGCTCATGTAAGTGAACCCGAATATTCTCTCAGTCCTCAAAGAGAGACCTCGAGAAGGACACTTGCTGAAGCAAAGCCACAGGTTTCTCTGAGCTTTCCCTGGCCCCTTGCCCCTGTCCTGCCTGGCTGATATCAGCATCTCTCTGTGAGGTCACCACCTCCCCATCACCTTTCACCAATAGTCTGAGGTCCTGCAAAAGGCCTTTGTGATGTCAGTGCCACACCTCTCCCTTGCTGTGCTAATGTCCTGCCCTTGCCCAGGCACTTTGGAGGTTTGAGCTACTCCCTATGGATCATCCCACTCAAGGAGCGTTCGTTCTAGGTAACAAGCCGGCTAGACAGTAAAACTTCAGACTCTGTTCCCAATGCTACACTCAGTTTTTCAGAAATTAGTCGACTTTATGGCCAGAAGAGACCAGCAGAGCATCTAATCTGACCCCCTGCATATCACAGGCCTCCTGTATGACACAATAGCTACTTTTGGGGCAAACACATTCCAGAAGGGCATCTAGTCTTCATTGAATGACATCAGGAGATGGAGAATCCACCACTTTCCTTGGTAGCTTGTTCCTGTGGTGAATCATCATTGCTGTAGAATATTTGTGTCTCAGTTGTAATATGAATTTGTCTCTTTTCACCTTCCAGCCACTGGGTCTTGTTATGCCTTTCTCTGCTAGATGAAAGAGCCCTTTAATACACAACCTTTTCTCTCCATTAAGGCCCTTCTGCACTTCAGTGAAGTCACCTTTCAATCTTCTTTTGATAAGCTAAACAGGTTGAGCTTGTTCAACAGCTCACTAGAACGCATTTTTTCCAGCCCTCAGAACATTTGTCATCAGACTCCTGAACTTCAACTGGATGTGGTTCTTGTTCTTCTGCACAGCATAGCTCTTGGAGAAGAGGGATCTGCAAATGTACATTCGTATGATCCCTTTCTTTAACTGATGAAAACATAAACTAGACTCTTAGAGAGGATTGGAACTGATTTCAGCTGATGGACAGCTTCACTAGGTTTTTATGCATTTGGACAGTGAAATGTTGAGTGTTTACATTCATATCAAGCACTCCAGGATCGTGGAGCTTCTGAACATAATGGAGAATGGAAATGAAAATGTTTTCCCTTTTTTTAAAAAAAGAAAGATACACTGAGGTTTAAACTGAGAACTACTTTACTTGTAATCAAGCACTCTAACACTGAGCTATACCCCCATACTAACAGGAGTACAGAATCGTGTTCTCCAGGACTTTGAAGGACAAATCCTGCTTCATTGAGGTCCTTTGCCATTCCCAGACCACAGGTGGTTTTAAAAATGGGGTTTGATTAAACTTCTTAAATGTGGTAAACATCACAGCTTGCACACCCACCGATATAGCTTCTCCCACTGACATAGCTGCCACCTCTTGGGGAAGTGGATGAACTACACCCACAGGAAAATTCTCTCCCCTCAGCATGGAGCAGTGGTTCTCAAACTGTGAGTCAGGACCCCAAAGTGCAATGTGACCCTGTTTTAATGGGGTTGCCAGGGCTGGCATTAGACTTGTTGGGGCCTGGGGCTGAAGCCAGAAGTCGAGCCCCACCACCCAGGGCTGAATCCCTCAAGCTCTGGTTTTGCCCTCCCCCAACTGGGGCAGGGCTCAGGCTTTGTCTCCTCTGCCTCTGCTCAGTGTGGAGGGGCTTGGTGCCTCTTTCCAGGGCCATGTAGTAAGGCTTTTTTTGGCAGAAAGGGGTTGCAGTGAAAGGAAGTTTGAGATACCCTGGCATAGAGCTTCTGAATATGTCTAGACTTGGCTCCCTGTGGCACCATGGCTAATCAGACACTGAAAATACAGCCATGCAGACACCACACACCAGCCTTGCCTAGCAGGCAAGAATCAAACCTCCACAGAGAGATGCCTGTTGTTTTTTAATCCATCTCCCTAAGCACTCAGCCACAACCGCTTAACAAAGGGCCTTTTCTACACTATGGTTCTGGTCTCACTGAAGGGTTATTGCCAATTGTTTGCTCAGACCAGCATTAGGGAAAATCGTGTCCTGGGCAAAGCTTGTATTTTGGCACTTTCCCATTGCCCCTAGATGATCCCCACTCCCCCTTTACCGCTAGCTCCTGCACTCCCAACCCTTGCACCTCCTTCACCCCTAACTCCTGCCCCCTCCTCTGCCCACTTTGCCCTGAATTCCCTGTGGCACCAGCCATTGCCCCTCTCCTGCAGCCACTTCACATGGTTCCAGTGCTGGCGGACCTGCACTTGTTCTCCCTTTCCCTGGGCTTTGGCATCATTAGCCCCTGATTAGCAAGTAGGGTTCAGTGGTTCCCAAAATGTGGGGCATGACTCCTAGGGGGACACAGAGGAACATTCATGGGGGAACCTCAGGGCCTGAGCCAGCCCCCATGGAGCTCACTCTGTCCCAGCTCTTCTCCAACCCCACCCTCAGCCTGGGGCTTTGGCTCCCAGCTCAGCCTTGGCCCCCTTACCTGTCTGCATTCCTCTGCCCAGCAAGCAACAGCCCCACTCCCAGTCCTGGTTCTTGACCGCGGCTTCCGAGGGTCCACAACCATGGATAAGAGGGCACAGTGTGAAATGTTTGGGGACCACTGGTTTAGGGTGACGTTCTCAATCACTTCTACAAAGTCCAATAAAAGTTATTCCTAACCTACCTACCCCTCCATCAGGACCAACTAGGTATGTTCTGTTGCCCTTCACGCCTCCTTTGTTGCACCTGAAAGGCTGGTGGTGGGCATTTCCCAACCTCATAACATGTCTCAGTAATGCACACAGAGCAAAACTTCATAACTTCTCAACCAATGAGAGCACACACAATCCAACAAGATATTAATGTTCAACAGATCAAGACTTTTGAAATGATACCTCACAAGGCAGACTTTGTACAAACCATGTCATCATTATATGAGAGTGGTGAATATGGGGCTTCCAGCTGCTGCTTTGAGCACAGGGTGCCACACCTGGGCTTCCATTGCAATGGAGACGTACCCTTACAGTCCATTTCTCCTGGGATAAAGATGGCAGCAGGGCTGGCTTGGGTCATCTGACTTGGGCTCATGGATGTAAAAGAGAGGACATGAGTTTAAGCTGAAAAGAATCTTCATTTGGAGATCCAGCAGGAAAGGGGAAGGCAGCAGGTGATTCTAATTCCTTAGGAATATTCTGTGTGTGTGTGTGTGCGCGTGCAGGGAAGGAACATGCTATATGCCCAGATGCCTTTATTCCTCCAGGATGCAAGGACAGAGGGGATGTCAGGAAGTTGCTCCTTCAAACCCACACACAAAAAGGACTTCTGAGGAAAGGGAAAACATAGTATCAAAGAGGACTCTAGAGCGAGAGTTTTAGATCTTGGTGAGTAGTTTATTGCCTGACCAGAGACTTGAACCCTGAACCCTCAGATTAAAAGTCTGGTGCTCTGCCAACTGAGCTAGCCAGGCTCATGAAGCAAAATGAACAAGTTGGTGCAGAGGAGAAATGAGTCAAGAAAACAAGAGCAGGAAACAATAGGGGAAACCTGCTGCTCTCTCTGGCCCGCTCAACACTACGAGTTTATATCGAATTTAGCAGCATTAATCGCATTAACCCTGCACCCATCCTCACAATGAAGCCCTTTATATCGATATAAAGGGCTCTTAATACTGGTATCTGTACTCCTCCCTGACGAGGTGAATAGCGCTGAAATCAGTATTGCTATTTCGGATTAGGGTTAGTGTGGCTGCAATTCAATGGTATTGGCCTCCAGGTGCCATGGCACAGTGCACCATAATGACCGCTCTGGACAGCAATCTGAACTCCTAGGTCATTCTCTTCTTTAAGATTTTTCTAATGGAGATTCAGTCCTGCCTGGAATATCATTGCAGCTGGAGGTTGCCCTCCCCTCCCTCCTTTGAGCTCTACTTGCAGAGGCAATAAAGTCAGAGTTGTTTCAAATTCCTGCATTCTTTATTACTTCATCACACAAATGGGGGGACACTGCCACGGTAGCCCAGGAGGGGTGAGGAAGGAGGGAAGCAACAGGTGGAGTTGTAGCAGGGGCACCCCCTAGAATGGCATGCAGGTCATCATTTCTGTGGGATGTCTGGGGCTCTGACCCGGAGCAGCTGTTTGCCTCTCTGGTTCTTTAGTAGGCTTGCCCGATAGTCTAGACAGGACTGACTCTCCCTTTAGACAAAACTCAAAGAAGGGAATGACCTGGGGTATCATTCCCATTTTTGTCCATGAACCCCCAACTGACCTCACCAACGCTGGCCAGGAGCACCCATGACAGCACCAGATGGTACAGTATAACTGGCAACTGTCATTGTCAACTTGGCTGGTAACCATCTTTGCTAACTTGCAAAAGGCAAGGGGATGCTACTGTGTAGCGCTGCAGTACTGCGTCTGTCAGCATCATCCAGTAGACATACAGTGATGGTGAAAAAAGGCTGAACGGGCTCCAAGGTTGCCTTGCTATGGCGTCTGCCCAGGCAATCCAGGGAAAAGGATGCAAAATGATTGTCTGCCCTTGCTTTCACAGAGGGAGGAGTGAATGACGACATTTACCCAGAATCACCCATGACACTGTTTTTGCCCCATCAGGCATTGGGACTTCAACCCAGAATTCCAATGGGTGGGAGAGACTGCGGGAACTATGGGATAGCTATGGGATAGCTACTCACAGTGCAACACTCCGGAAATCGACGCTCGCCTCAGTACATGGACACACATCACCGAAATAGTATGCTTAATGTGTCTGCATGCACTCGACTTTATACAATCTGTTTCCAAAAACTGGTTTCTGTAAAATCGGAATAATCCTCTAGTGTAGACATACCCTGTGATTAACAACTTTGGTTGCTAATTGAAAGGCTGACGGTTCAAACTCAAGTGAAGATGGAGGTGTTTTTTTTTTAGTGATGAGAATCTAGTACATTTTAACAGGCCCAAAATCTCCTCAATGCTGCTCTAGCCTCATTTTGCAAGTATAAGTGAGACATCTGCCAAATGCATTGGTGGTATAATGATGACCACAGCTCCCTTCCAAGCAGTTGAACTGGATTTGATGCCCAGCCAATGCAGTGATGTGATGTTTTCTTCTCTGGGAATTGGTTTAATTTCAGTCACATTATATCAGTTTATCAATGGAATGAGAAAATCAATGTCCTGCAGGTCATTCAACACACAATGGAGGAAGAAAGGGGCGGGACTATACAACGAGCTGTTGGAGTTACCCTGGTATTACAATGTTTGGTTTATCTTTTTAAAAAACTTCCTTTACTTCCCTCTCCCTTTTAGACTCAGAGCCTTTAAGGTCAGAAGGGACCAATGTGATCATCTAGTCCGACCTGCTGCACCCTGCAGGCCAAAAGACCCCACCTAACCCTTCCTGTAATAGACCCTGGAGGGGAGGCAGCTCTGTGCACTGCCCCTACCCCAGGCAGCACATGGACGACCTCTGCTCCCCTCCCCCCATGGGTGTGCAGAGATGTGCCAACAGCACTAAGGTGGCTCCCTGCCCACTTTGCCTCCGTCCCTCCGTGCCGCTCCCAGAAGTGGTTGTCAAGTCCTGGTATCCCGTGGGGCAGGGGGAGTGTCTCCATTCATTGCCCCTGCCCAGAGTACCAAGTCTGCAGCTCCCATTGGCCAGAATCTACACTGAATAGGAGCTCTGCGGGCAACGCCTGCAGGCAGCAATGCACGGAGACCCCCTGGCCCCGCCCACCTAGGAGCTGCTGACAGAGGGTTGTGTGTACCGGTCACTTTTGGAGCTGCACTGCCCGGGGTAAGTGCCAACCCTCCTGAATCCCAACCCCCTCCCCCAGAGCAGAGCCAGCACCCCGCACCCAAATTTCCTCCCAGAGCTTTGCTTGTCTCCCTTTCACCCAGAACCATCCTTCTTCTTCTGGGATGCAAGTAGCCATTCCTGGGAAGCCAAGAGGCAAGCACAGAATTCTGCCTCCCAGTAGCCAGCCGCACCTCCCCAGGCTTTGCAGAACAAATGGTGGCACTCTACTAACCCCACTTAGCCGCACTGAGGCGCTTAGCTTCTGCTCTGCCTTCCTCAGCTTGACTTTCCTCTTTTGCCCCATTCTTGCCTCACTTCCTCCTTTGGGAAGTCACACAAAGGAGGCCAGCAGGAAGAGCCGGCCTCAGTAGGCCAACCTCCAAGGGCAGAGGAAGCCAAGCCACAAGGCTTCAAAAGGTGACTGGCCAAGATCCTCTAGCTTTCCCCTGCTGATGCCAAGGCTTTTTCCTCAGCTCATTTCACCATCCTCTGCCATGCAGGGGTTGGGGTTATCACAGGAGTTACCCAAAATCGGGCCAGCTAGTAAGCGCAGGGAGGTCTAATGACCCACCAGAGTCTGGCAGACAGCAGCACATTTATTATACTGATAGCTAAGCTCAAAATAAGTGGGGGAGGGGGAGTCACACTCGCACTGTCATACTCACACTCCCAGGACAGGCACAGCACTGGAGATGTCAGGATTCTGCAAGGTAAATGTCCCACAGCGCAGCTATGGACAGTGAGATGAAGGTAAGTCTTCCTGAGGCACAATGAAATACAATGCAGAGAACCACTGGGCAGGCGGTCCAGGCAAAGGGCATTCACTGGAGGTACAAGCTTGTGAGTGCTCTCCTGAGCATGTGGCCCCTTCCCTTTTTAAGGGCCTACACCTCATGGCCTGCGACTAGAGATGACTTGGCTGCATCTGGTTGGTCACACTCCACCTTGGGCAGTGTCCATGCTCTGGGTGTGTGAGTGCTGCCTAATTAGAGTCCCAGACACCTTGTCTACCTGGGAGCTCTTCTGCTCTTTAACCAGAACATTCATCCCTTGTGCAGTCCACGAGGGAGCAGGAGGGGAAAAGCCACTTCACAGGCATTCAGAGAGGGAGAGGAGACAAAAGTGGGAATGGGGAAAGTATAACAGACCTTTTGAGCATAGAAATCACTGCTGCTCCTACAACAGCAGGAACAGGCCAGTAGGAGCTGGGAAAATTAAGCCCTCCTGTTTCTACCTCATTTCGAGCCAGGGACCTTTTTGCGTGTTAGACAAATGTGATAACTACTACACTTCAGAAACTCTGTTGCAGTGATCTGACTCTCCCTTCATAAGCATGGCCATACTGGGTCAGACCAAAGGTCCATCCAACCCCACATCATATCTGCCAACAGTGGCCAATACCAGGTGCCCCAGAGGAATTGAACCTAACAGGCAATGATCAAGTGATCTCTCTCCTGCCATCCATCTTCACCCTCTGACAAACGGAGGCTAGGGATCCCACTCCCTACCCATCCTGGCTAATAGCCATTCATGGACTTAACCTCCACTAATTTATCTGCAAAAAGAAAGAGGAGGACTTGTGGCACCTTAGAAACTAACAAATTTATTTGAGCATAAGCTTTGTGGGCTAAAACCCACTTCCTTGGAAGCATGCAGTGGAAAATACAGCAGGAAGATATATATATATATATATATATATATATACACACAGTGAACATGAAAAAATGAGTGTTGCCATACACACTATAATGAGAGTGAGCAGTTAAGGTGAGCTATTATCAGCAGGAGAAAAAACCTTTTGTAGAGATAATCAGGAAGGCCCATTTCCAGCAGTTGTACAAACAGAATTTGAAGAGCAAATCTGGCTCCCCGCACCAGGCGGGATTTGAGTGTTTTGTCCCTGTCACTTTGTCTTTGTCAATAGTCCAGACTCCATAGTGGACTCTACTCTCTGCTTGAGGGATCCTGGCACAGGGAGTGGTGGGGGAGAAAGGATTGTAGATTCTGACCTGCCCTCTGGAGAGGAGGTAATAATTGAACCCAGTATTTTTGACTCCTCCCTTCCTCAGTGTCCCAGGGCTAAAATTCTGCTTTCCACAGTGCCAAATGAGGGGATGATGCCACATGGTTAATGGAAACCACTGCTCTAGATGAGGCTTGAACTCACAACCTCAGCATAGCTCCTCTTAATACTACTTTATAAGTGCTGAGTGCTAACCAATTGTGCCACTGGAACACCTGTTAATTCTTAGTCTCCCCATTCACTAGGTTGATAAAGCCAAGGAGTGACCCCAAAACATTCTCAGTGGGGTTGACACAAAAGACAGAAAAGCTAAGCATAAATCCCGTCAATGCGAGTCCTGGTCTGTCCCCACAGAAAGATATACCCCCTCTGTGGCTGGAGTGAGCTCCTCTAAGGTGACCTCATTACAGACCTGTGCCAGGTAGTGCTCATTGTAAAAATGTTTCCTCTGACCGTTGGGAAAACGGGACCAGCGGTCCTCAGGCCGGCTGACACAATTAAAATCCTCCCCACAACAACAAACATCATGCAGTCCAGAGGAAAAGAGCCTTTGATCTTCCCTCTCATGCCTTAACTGGGGACCATACACACTAATATAGAAGTAACCAGTGCCACAGAGCACAAAGTCTACCAGTAATGAACTCCATGGTTGGAGCTCCACCACCTTCTGTACTCGCACCGCGAATGTGAAAAACAAGACTCTAGCCCCATCATTCTTCCGTGGCCCAGAGGCCCTTCCTCCAATCACCCTTTGCCCATTAATCTACCCTAAAGTCATTAATGTTCATTTCCTGAACACCCACCATGTCCAAGTCCAGCTGCTCCAAGGCACAGAACATCAAGCGCCTCCTCTTGGGCCCCCAAATCCCTGCCACCTTCCACGTGGCCCCTTTCACAGATACCCCTTCCCTGGTACCGCCCTTGCTCAGCTGCGCAGAGGAGTTTTCATCCCCAATCCCTGTCTGTCACTGCCCAGCAGCCCTCTGGCACCATTCCTGAGGGTCACCCTGCCTTGCTCTCTTCCTGCCATGTTGGGAAAGACAGCTCTCATTGTTAAAGGTCAGGTGGGCCAACTAGGAGGAAAAGCCCGTTCTATGTTTTCCTACTGCAGAACCCAAGATCAGAGACTCACATATAGGGGCACCTAGCCGGGGGCAAGTGGGGCAATTTGCCCCAGGCCCTGCAGGGGTCCCATGAGAATACAGTATTTGCCCTTTTTTTTAATGAAAGGGGCTCCCAAATTTGCTTTGCCCCAGGCCCCCTGAATCCTCTAGGGCAGCCCTGCTCACCTTGGGTGCAAGCACCACTGAGCTTCACAAGAACAAGCTGCCCCTGGACAAAGAGGGTTAAAAGTGCCTGCCAAAGCCTGGAATTGAACCAAAGACCTTTAGATCTTCAGTCTAATGGTCTCCCAACTGAG
The DNA here is from genome assembly GCA_026122505.1 of Aldabrachelys gigantea. Lineage (NCBI taxonomy): Eukaryota > Metazoa > Chordata > Testudines > Testudinidae > Aldabrachelys > Aldabrachelys gigantea. Next base: position 26,355 of record JALNIE010000555.1, read on the forward strand.
CTACTTTGACAGCTGTGCAATAGACTTTTGGTCTCCTGCTTCTCTGCCTGGGATGGTTTTTCAGCCATGGAACACAAAAAGGACGTCATTGTGAGCCAACCATGAAGACAAGACTTGCTTTTGCCTGCCTTGCTCAGCTTGACTTGCTGCCTCACCCTGTTCCTGCCCTAGTGCCCGGGTTGACCTGGTGGTGGAAAGGGACTGGGGACCAGTGGTGTGGGGAGGAGGTTGAGCTGGACTCTGAGCTAGACTAGACCCTGGCAGCCAGAGTCTGGCCACCACTTGCCACCCCACCCCTTTGTCCTAGCTTCCCCCACTGGGCGTTATTTCGAGAGGGAAGTGGGGCTTCTGCCTCCCCTCCCCGATTTTCACCCCACAGAGGAGTGCGAACAGGAAAACGAACGGCTGCTCCACACTCCCACCGGAGGAACCCAACGACTTTAGCTGTGGTGAGTAAGAAATGGCTGTTGACTGACAGGGCCTGTCCCCGAGGAGCTGGAACAGCAGCTGCAGCCTGCCCCTCAGCTCCAGGCTGTGGGAAATGCTCATTGCCTGGCTGCATGGGTGGATGCTGCTCAGTGCTCTGGAGAGCGTCTGTATTGATCTATGAACCCCCCGTCTTCACTGAGCCAGTCTGGTAAGGTCCCAAGTGCCCCCTCCGGCTCGGCAGCTGAGAGTCTGTGCAGACATCAGCCCCCCTGCCAGTCCCACAGGCGGCAGCAGCGCCAGCCCCCCCAGCACCACAGGGGCACTCAATGAACTTTCTGTGGGGAAATGGCTCCTTGGTGTCCAGCTGCTAGAGTGAGAGCCAGGAGAGAGCAGTGTCTGGCTCACCATGGGGGAGAGCAGAGACCTGGTGAGTGCGAATCTCCCTCTGTCTCCCCCGCAATGCTGGTCAGTTCTATTGTCACCGTGATAGTCAGTGCTTCCCTTCAAGGCTGGCCCTAGAGGGGTCTGGGGTCTGGGACAAATCCCCCTTTTCCTCCCCTGGCCCTGCCCCCACTCCACTCCTATCCCCAAACCCCCACCCCTGTCCCATCTCTTCCCTTCCTGCACCTTCCTGCCCCATTCCTCTCCCTCCCCCACCTCTTCCCATCCCTGGTCCTCCCCCTCCCCACCCAGCACATCCTGCACCCCACTGAGGAGCTGATCACTGGCAGGTGGGAGGTGCTGAAGGGGAAGAGGAGGAGCTTGTTGGCAAGGCCTGTAGTGGGGTGGGAGGGAGCTGGCTGCCAGTGGACCCTGAGAACCTATTTTTTTCCTGTTGGTTCTGCAGCCCCATGGCTCCCATGGAGTCACGGACTTGGCTCCTTTCACTCTCTTTGTAGAGAAGCAGCCAGGACTATGGCTGATCTATGGGGTGCTAGGTGAGTGGCAGAGGCTACAGGTGCTGAGTGTTTGCCTGACCCCTCAGGGACACAGTGTGAGGTGGTGTCCCAGGCATCTCTATGAAAGGAGCAGAACAGGATTTACTTGGCCCTGGTCTACACTGCGAGTTTAGGGTGCTGCCAATGGACTGTTCGGATCGCACAGCTCTCACCGTGTGCTCAATGTGGGCAATTCCCTGACCCAAGGCAGAGGATATTGGAAGCTGAACATCCAGAGCTTGCAAGATAAAGGAGCAGGGGGGCAAGACCTGGCGGTGTTAGCAGAACGGGAAAGCATCAGAGGGTTCTATGGCAACCAGGGGGATTGATGGGAGTCGGTGAGGGAGGAGTTGGCGGCTTTGTTTCAGCAGCTGGGAAAACACCACAACATTAAAGAAACCAGTGGTGCCAAGTCCTTCAGCATCACCTGTGGGATTTCCACAAGAGCATCCAGGCTGAGGAACCAGTCAGCGTGTGACTGTACGACCGGATCAAGCGACAGCTGGCCGAGTTCCAGTAGATGAGTCTGCAGCTGGCTGATTTGAGCGGGAGCACCAAGTGAAGGAAGGGGCGGCCTCCCCTGACATTTTTGTAGCCTGCAGGGAATGGAGACAAAGCAGGGGGATGCGGGGACTCAGGGCAGAACCCACAGATCTGATAGTGCAGGAGGAGAGGAGAGAGTCCTGCGAGAGGAAGCCGCTGGTGGGCAGCAATAAGTGCAGAGTGCAAACCAGCCAGCTGAGAGACACAGGGGTCTAGAAAATGAAGTGGCAGCAGGTGCCCTGGTGTAATGGGCAGCACTCAGGACTTGGAATCTAAGTTCAAATCTTAGTGGGACCGACGGCAGGTATGTTGGTTTCCTGTAAAGCCATGGTGCTCAATGTGCTTGGCTACCCTCTCTCTGGGTGAACTAAAGGGAGTTTTTTCCCTCCTGCTGGGTGACTGATGCCCACTGGAGATAGGTCTTTGGTCCAGCCGGATCAATGGGCTCGCTGCTATAGGTTGGGGTCCTAGAACTTAACACTGTGGCTAGAGAGCCCTGCGAGTTGACCATATGGTTGTTTCTCACTGCTTCACCTGATCTCCACAACTTTGGTCCCTGCAGCTGCCACACTCTTCCTCTTGCCCACATGGCATTCAAAGGAAGGAGTGCCAGGGCCAGGCTTCATAGTCAGAGCTAGGCAGGAGGGAGAGAGAGTCCCAGGCTGGAGCCCAACACACCTTTCCTGCTCTGGGCACCTAGAGCAGAGGTGGTTGGTGCTGACAGCTCCAAGGGAAGGTTAAAAAGCCATAGAGCAGGGGAGAACCATGCCTATGTGTGGCCAGCAGACAGCAACAAAGACACCCGGCCAGCCTGCTTCCTGCTCCCTGGCATGCCGAACCCCCAGTGAAGGTCATCCACAGACCAGCATTCGTCATGCTCACAGTCATTCCAAAGTGGTAAGGCAGAGCCCTCCCATTTTTAAAAGTCCTGGGGTGCCTGGGGTGTTGTTCCCCCCTGTTCAGACACCCCTGGGGCCCTGCACTTCACACAGCTCTCCCTGATTTCAGCTGTTAATGAGGGAGTCTCATTGCTAGTGCAGCCTGGGCTTGCATGAGAGACACTGTCCCAAAACAGGACTAATGCTTAGAGCTGGTTAACAGTGATTTCAGATGTGTTGGTCTGCAGCAAGACTCTCCATTGAGTCTTAATCAGCTCTGTTATTACACAGGGAAGAACAAATGGTCAAATAGTGCCTGGAATCCTTAAGAAGAATCCACCCTACCGAGTACACCACTTGTCGCTACCTGCTCTCAGCTGCACTGAGAAGTTTTGGGTCACTCCTTGGCTTTATCAGCCTAGGGCTCTCAAAAAAAGCTATCTAACAAGTGCTCCAGTGGCACAATTGGTTAGCACACAGCACTTATAGAGCAGTGCTGAGAGGAGCTATGCTGAGGTTGTGAGTTCAAACCTCACCTGGAGCACTGGTTTTCATTAACCAAATGGCATCACCTCCTCATTTGGCCCTGTGGAATGTAGAACTCCAGCCCAGGGGAGGAGTCAATTATGCCCCCTTCAATTATTACCTCTTCTCCAGAGTGCAGGTCAGAATCTACAATCCTTTCTCCCCCACCAGCCCCTGAGCCAGGATCCCTCAAGCAGAGCCTAGAGTCCACCATGGCGTCTGTACTATTGACAAAGACTAAGTGACAGGGACAAAACACTTAAATCCCATCTGGTGCGGGGAGCCAGGTTTGCGCTTCAAATTCTGTCATTCGTACATTTCCAGGTCTGGGAATGTCCCACAACAGCATTTAATGGGAAGCTGCCTGCAGAACAGTGACGCTGCACAGAGCTCCTCTGGAGTTGGGGTGGGAATTAGTAACATTTGGAGGATTATTTGGGAAATGAGCCTTTGCTGACAAGGTTTGTCTCTGTTCATATTTCACCTTCAGGTGTTATGTAGAGGGATCTTTAGTATATTTTTGTGAGGTTACTATCTCCTCAACTTTATTTACTCAACTTAAAAATTGGTGTCACTAGATTTTTGCATCTCCTTGTGAAAATACAACTGGAACGTGTGGCTTTCTACAGGGGGTCATGATGTTAAAGTTGGGGAATTCAATCTCTGTACTTGTAGGGGGAGGGTGTTGCTTTTTTACAGCTGCCTCAGAGCCAGGCACACTGGGCTGTTAGATGCACCCACTGTCCTTTCCAGGAGCCCCTGCTGAACCCTGGGCGGCTGCACTGCTGTGCTGGGATGACTCTGCAGGTGAAGAAGCTGCTGTGGAGCAGTGCAGAGCAGGTGCAGGAAGGAGACGAGGCCACTACTCACATTCTGAACTGGATTTCAAGTCCATCACCTTAACCACTCGGTCACAACTACTTAACATACAATTGTTTCACTACACGATAATTCTGTTCTCACTGAATTGTCACTTCAAATTGTTTGCTGAGACCAGCTTCCCCAGCACACTCATGGCTGCTCATCAGTGTAAGTGTGTCCTTGGCTGAACAGCGAGAATTCCTGCCCATTTCCCTTCCGGCTGGAGCAGAATTAGAGTGTGTTTGTGTTAATGACATTGCTGTAGATTGTTGTTCATTCCCCACTCTGACAATTCAGAGAGTCATTTTTCTATTCAGATCTCCAGCACATCACTCCAATAGCAGGGGGCAGGATTTCTCTGGGGCACTGAAATATTTAAAGGAGTTGGTGTGCGAACTCAGCCTTGCACTCCACCCTTGATGTTTCCTGGACTAACCACAGCAGCAGAAAGAAAAAGCTGAGCCAATATCTCCCTCTCAGGGATGCAGGTGCCACAACCTCTCTGTCTGCCCATTGCCATTGCAGGAGAGAAGGGTTCACTGGAATCAAATGCCCTGGCTCAGACAAGAGACACAGGGAGGTTTTGCTGTTCATGGATCTGTGCAGGGGAAATTGTGTCTCTGTGTGAAACTGAGGTCAGAAATGAAACGTCCACATAGTGGCCCAACGCCCTAAGGAATGTGGGTGAAGGACTTGGGCTGAGAAATGATTTAACAGGGGTTTGTTTCAATTTATTGCCCTGATTAAAATCTATGGCTAAAATCTATGGCTAAAAGGCAGCCATTGTTGTTAGTACTTGTATCTGTGTAAGGACACCCCAGTGGGTGTCAAGTCCATTGCCTTCACCAGGGGCAGTCGATTATTTTATCAAGGTATAAATTTCTTGGTCAAGGCCTAGACTCCACAGAAAACAATGCACTGCTGATAAGAAGTATATAAAAAGATTTTGCAGCCACCATGGGCATAACTATGAAGTGTCGTGTTTCACTCTTTATATCTGGCGCCACTTCCTTTCCCTTTAGCCTTGTAGTTGACCAAGGGCAAAGCTGAACATCTCCTCAGATACCAGGGAGTGTTTCTGTTCATTCCTGCAAGATACACAAGGGTTTGATGTTGCTGCTTGGAGTTCTCTCGCTCTGCCGAGATAAGGAACAATTCAGGCTGTCACTGAACTGAAGGAGGAAGATCAGTTTTTGACAGGGAGAGGGACGCCTCCTCTTCAAGGTGTTTGTCTGGCTGGCAGTCCTGCTTCCCAGGTCTTGCCCGTGGGGCTTCAGCAATTTTCGGACCGGGTCACTCCCTTGGCCCCACCTGCCACCCCCGGGTGGTCCCCCCCAGGGGCCCTAGCAGTGCAGCGGAGCTGAGCAGTATCTGCCTGTTCACTCCAGTGGCTGTCGGTCCCTCCCAGAGTCTGCACACCCTCCTTCCACACACCCCTTCCCACCTGCCCCCAATCTCCCTCCCACAGCCTGCACCCCCACCCCTCCTCCTGTTCCCCCTGCCCCAGCCCAGAGCCTGCACCCAGCACCCAAACTCCCAGAGCCATAACAAGGAATTTTTGTGCCCAAGGCAAGGGCCGGCTCCAGGCTCTTTGGCGATGGGTCCCTGAGTCCCTGTTGGAGGGAAGGATCTGTTGCCCAGTTGCTGCCGCCGCTTCATTCATCCTTTGGCAGCAGGTCCCTGAGTCCCTCTTGGAGAGAAGGATCCAGTGCCGAATTGCTGCTAAAGAAGCAGCAGCAGTACAGCTGCCACTGATCATGGTAGAGCTGCACCCCTCCACTTTGCACACCTGAGACAAGTGCCTCACTCTTGTTACAGTGCTGCAAACTCCATCCTAGAACCCCTCCCCCACCCAAACTCCCTCCCAGAGACCAGCCTTTCACCCCTTCTGCACCCAAACTGCCCCCAAAGCCTGTACTCCTCCTGCATCCCAGTCCCCAGCCCAGGGCCTGAACCCTAGACCTCCTTCCCCCACCCAAACTCCCTCCTAGAGACCAGCCTCTCACCCCTCCTGCACCCAAACTCCCCCCAGAGCCTGCACCCCTCCTGCACCCCAATCTCCAGCCTCAACCCAGGGCCTGAACCCTAAACCTCCTCCCTGTACCCAAACTCCCTTCCAGTTCCAGTCTTTCACCCCTTCTGCACCCAAACTCCCTCCAGAGCCTGCACCCCAATCCCCAACCCTAACCCAGGGCCTGAACCCTAGACCTTCTTCCCCGCACCCAAACTCCCTCCCAGAGCCTTAGGCAGGTGGACGGTGAAGTTTTGAGGGGCAGATTCTGGGTGGTATGAGTGACATTATTGGCCCACTGGGAGGATTGGTGGATTGGCACTGGCCCTAAGGTAAATTGAGGTTGAGACCCTGCTTTAAGGGATTGGAGCAATGCTGGAGCAACTGACGGGCAGGGAGCTGGGGAGCCGTGTGTGCTCCAAGGAGAGTTGTTGTTGTGCTCTGGTGACACAGAGGGGGGGTGTGGAGTTTGTAAGCTGTGGTGTTTGTATAGAGAGAAAGTTACCAACCCCCAGGTTCAAAACTGTTCCTGCTCTGGGCTATACATGACACTCTTTGTTGAGAGTGTAGATCAGTGGATGAATGTTTCTCTGCAGGATAATGGCTTCCTAGTTCCCATCCAAGTTATTCCCTTGAAAAACTTTTTCAAATGAAAATGGATTTCCAGACCAAGGTTCAGGAGTTCGCTGAATGGGGGTGGGGTGCTTGAAATGAATTTAAACACTCAGCATTTTCCTATGCAAATGAATAAAGACCTAGCAGAGCTGTCCCGCAGCTGAAATCAGTTCCAGGCCTCGGCATCTCTAAGAGGGACACTCTGTATCTGAGGCATGTGGGACACCTCTAGGATGATAACAGGTGAAAAAATGCTGGATTCAATGAAAGATGAGACCATAGGAGGGGAAGGTGGATGGCAGCACCACACAGGGTCATAACACTCAGACACGGGGCTTCGCTGTCACTGCCCCTCTGTTTTCCATTATTTATATCCCCCTCGCCCTCACACTGTCACACACAACCTTCTCCCCTTGAGCCCAATCCAACCTTCCCCCTCTCCCACACACACTCCATGGGACACAGCCTCTCGGTGACTCACCCAGATGGGGGCTTGTCTCTGCATCTCCTGAGCAGGGGAGCAGAGAGCCGAAAGGGCCACAGGAGACCAATGGTGCTAGGCATGAATAGAAAAGACTTCTCCTCCCCTCCCTCCCTCCTCTTCTCTTCTCAAGAATCTTCTTAATCTCACCCATGGGACATTCCAGCACCAGGTGAGCTCAAAGCACCAACCTTCCTCTCAGCAATGGAAGGGGGAACCAGCTCTATCACACGGAAGAGACTCCCCACCTCTGCTGCTACCATTCAGCAGCCATTAATATGGATTTGGTTTAGCTAATGCAACCCCCTCAACTCCTAATCCATCCATGAATCAAGGAGACTAGACTCTCAATTGTGCACCAGTGGTGCAATGGGTTAGTACATAGGCCTTATAAAAGCAGTGCTGAGTGGAATGATGCTGAAGTTGTGACTTCAACCCTCCTCTAAAGCACTAGTTTTCTTTAAGCAAATAGCTTCTGCCAATCATTTTGCCCTGCAGAAAATACAATTCCAGCTCAGAAGACACCGAGGTCTCCTTGCTTTACAGAGAGCAGGGCAGATTCCACGGATCTACCAGGCTCTGCTCTCTATCAGCAGCCTGTGTCAGGAGGGGTCAGGCAGAGCCCAGAGCACTGCCCCCGACTGCCCCTCAGTCTTTGCTCCCCAAACCACCTTTGTGCTCAACTTCTTCCCTGTGAGACTCAAACCCTGCCTGGCTTTCTGTATGTTGATGTGGTTTTCGTCTGTCGTGTTGATCTGCATGTGGGTCCTGTGTGATTTTGGTGGATGCCTGGCATAGTTCTGTGTGCGTGGGTGTATGATTTTTGCATACAGATTGTTTTTTTACTTAGTATTCTTTTGGTATGTGGTTTTTGAGCTTTCTTGTTGTGGGTTTTTGCTGTATTTTTTGGTATGGATTTGTTCTTTCTATATTTTGTGTGGCTTTCCCTTATGTGTATATGGCTCTGTGTGCTGTGTGGCTTTGGTTTTTGTTATGTCTGTGTGGACCTGTGCAGTGTGTGATTTTCTCTTTCTCTCTGTGAGTGTTTGTCTCTCTGTTTGTATCTTCATGTGTAAATTCACTGGAACTTTTCAAAATCTCCACAGCTTTGCCAATTGTCACCAGCAATTTTTCTCCATTAACAAATTCTCACGTGTTCCCTACCAGTTGGTGATCATTACCCCAGCAGCATGTCAGTCTCAGGGTTCTGATTTCCCATTGACCCTTCCCCCTTCTATCGGGATTGGGAACTAGCCAACCAAAAACCCTACTAAGTTTTAGTAAAGGGCCAATAGTGCTTTACACGAGCCAGCCCCATGCAGGTCACCGATGGCCAGAGAATGCAGCACAAGGTGGTCCCATGATGTAATAGGCAGCACTCAGGACTCTGAATCCTGTAGTCTGAATTCAAATGTCAGTGGGACCTTATGTTGGTTTGTGGTAAAGCCCTGGAGCTCAAAGTGCTCAATTTCCCTGTTTCTAGTTGTTTAAGAGTGAGTCTTTTCCCTCCTGGAACCAGGTCTTTGGTTGAGATGGCTGCAATGGATTGGGGTGTAGAAGTGGCTATAGCTGCCTGTAGTCCTGTGGTTTGACCTGGTGGTTGGGATTCTTGCTGCTTCACCTGATGCCCATAAGTTTGGCCCTTGTGCTTGCTGCCACACTTTTCCTTTGGCCCACACGGCACTTGAAAAAGGAGTGCCAGGGCCGGGATTAATAGTCAGGGCTTTGCAGGAGGGAGGTGGAGTCCAGCCTGGAGCCCCTCACACCTTCCCTCCTCCGGACACCTAGAGCAGAGGCGGCTGGTGCTGACAGCTCCAAGGGAAGGTTTACAAGCCACAGAGCAACTGAAGCCGGGGCAAGAGAAGGGGAAAACCATGCCTATGCATGGCCAGCAGACAGCCACAAAGACCCCCGGCCAGGCTCCTTCCTGCCATGCCAAACACCCACTGAAAGCGACCCGCAGACCAGCATGCAGGGCAGCTGCTGATGCTCTGTGGCCAACATCAGAAGAAGATAGGAAAGCAGGGCCAGCCCCCTGGTGTGGCCTCTGTCTGCTCCCACTCACAGTGATCACTTTTGCAGTGGGACAGGAGATTTTACCCCAAGAGGCTTTTCCCCAGCTGGCAAGAAGCAGAGAAACACCCAGGCTCCCAAGACGCTATGTAGCAAACCCCCTCAAGCACAGGGACAGGTGCACGCTTGGAAGAGGGAAACTGCTCTACACACTAGCCCGGGCAGCCGCCCATTATCTTTGGCAAGTCAGGAAGGGAAAAGGCTAGACTGGAAGCACCTGGGGCTCATGCCCCAGTCTTTATGACACACACCCCCAACTCCTTCCCAGGGCTCTAGCTGAAGCCGGAGCACTGGCCTGAGCAGCCAAGAAGAGGTTCCAGCCCTGAAGGAAGCAGGACTTTCAGCATGAAGGTAAAACTGCAGCAACACAACCACAAAAGGACTTAAATTCTCAATCTCCTGATCTAAAGTCAGACATCTTATCCATTAGACCATGTGACAAAAGCACCTCCAAGCCCTTCTTTAGAAAAGGCAGACATTGTGTTTCTCGGGTCTTCTACTGAGGGGGGCCGAGACTCTCTGGGCACAAGAAGTAGCGTTCCCAGCGACACGTGAGAATTAATTCTATGGAGCCAGGTGCAGGACTTTGGCAGGGAGGCTCAGGTATGGGGGTGCAGTGGATGGGCTGGCTGTCTAGGTGAGGAGATTTAGTGACCCTCAGGTGCAGGAGGGAGGAAGAGGAGGAGGAATTGGCAGTGGCCGTGGAGAAGAAGAGCAGGGGTGGAAGCTCTTAGCAAGCCTGGCTAACTCAGTCAATAGAGCATCAGACTCTTAATGGGAGGGGCCAGGGTTTGAGCTGTTATCCAGGAACTCAGCTTTTAAATTGCCTTGTGTGCCAGGAGCCAAATGATTCCTGGTGGTGCCCAGAGCCATGTGTGGGATCCTACCAGCTCAGACTCAGGGAAGGCTTCTGCATTCAGAGTTGCTGACTTTGAGAGTTCCTGGGTGGAGCTCAATGCCTGCTCCATCTCAGGCCCTGTCCCCAAACCATCAAATCTCTTCCCGCCCCACTTCTTTCTCTCCTCACTCTTCCAGCACACCCCATCTATGGTCAGCAGGAAGCGCTGAAGGAGAAGAGGAGGAGCTTGTCGGCCAGGCCTGCTAGGTGGGAGGTGCAATGGCAGAGGTGGCTGCTGGGCACCTTTTTTTTTCTCTATTAGTTCTGCAGCCCTGTAGCACCCATGGAGTCACTGACTTGGCTCCTTTCACATGCTAGAGAAAGGAGCAGAACCAGGGCTATGGCTGATCTATGGGGCACTAGGTGAGTGCCAGAGGCATCAGGTGCTGAGAGTTTTCCTGACCCCTCAGGGACACAGTGTGAGGTGGTACCCAAGGGATCTCTATGAAAGGAGCAGAACAGGATTTACTTGGGGTGGGGAGAGACTTGAGAGTGTCTCACAGGGTTGTAGAGAGGTATTGCCTGGGTGAGAGACTGGCTAAAACACAGGCCTCGCTGTGAGCAGGATTTGAACCTGCGCAGGGGAACCCTATTGGATTTCGACTCCAACGCCTTAACCACTCGGCCATCACAGCTATGAACACAAAAATACCCCAATGCCAGAGAAATTGGTGAAGAATCACAATGCCCAGGCGTGAAGTCATCTGAACTACAGAATTCCCACCGCAAACCTGGCTCCCAAAGCACGGGGGGGATATGGGGTTTGTTCTCTTTGGTTAGCCATTTGCAGTCGCACAGAGAGCACATTTAAAAGTCTCCCCTCCCACAGAGCTGGAATGGGAAATGATTCTCAGCTTGATGTGAATGAGGATGTCTGGACCAAGGGGCCAGGGACAGGCCTTTGCTATAGAAACCAGTGACACACGGAACCAGGCTAAGGAAAATGTTTCCTGGAGTCAGTAACTGGAATAGCAGCAGTATTGTGCAGAGAAATGTCTCACAAGAGGAGTCAGCGCATTAGTGGTTTGGTAGCAGAAGTCACAGATACAGCAGGGGAGGTCTGTGGATCAGGAGTGAGGGGCACTGGCAGAGCAGTGAGAGGGGAGCCCAGGGCTGGGATAGCAGGGGCTGTGGGTCAGGACAGGCAGTTCTGCGCAGAGTGTTCAGAGGTGCCCTGTATCTGCCCTTTCTCTGCACTGTCCCTGCTCCCAGAATGCACCAGGCCATTGACTGAACTCTTCCCCTGCAGGCTGAGCTGGTTTCGTTTGCTGTGATCCTGTTGGATGGGCAGGGGCAGGGCCGACTTTAGGAAGCGCTGGGCCCAATTCGAACATTTTCGGCGGGGCCCTGGCAGGGATAACTTAAAAAAAAAAGTGGAAAAAAAATCCTTTCATTTCGTTCATGTATTATTTACTTTCCATAACTATATGAATAATAAAATTATATATTATATACATTGCTTCATATATGCTGTTGATTGGCTATTAATGACGGCCGTTTCACATGTGTGGGTCCCCGCCACTCCCTGGAGGTGTGCACATGTGTTGGTCCCAGCTGCTCCCTGCCCCCCTCATTGAAGCAGGTGTGCAGGTTTACTGCCCTGGAAACTGCAGGGCAGCAGTGGACATGGGGCTGGCTGGAGGCAGGGCAGGGGCTGACTGGAGGTAGGGTCTGGCGGCAGGCAGGGCAAGGGGTGTGGGGCTGGTTGGAGACAGGAGGTGTGGGGCTGGCTGGCTTCAGGCAGGGCCACAAGGGGGTACAGCAGGGGTTTGCAGGGCTGAAGACAGAGGAGTGCAGGACTGGCTGGCTTCAGGCAGTGGGGTGCAGCAGGGGTTGACTGGAGACAGGGCAGGAGGTGCGGGCTGGGCAGGGTGTGCAGGGCTGGTGCGGGCAGCAGTGTGTGGGGGGCTGGCTGGCTTTGGGCAGGGCTGCAGGGGTGTGTGGCAGGGGTTGGCTGGAGACAGGACAGCGGGTTTGGCAGGGGCTGGCTGTGGGCACGGGGTGCAGAGCTGGCTGCAGGCAGGTGGGGCCGGACTGGTGTGGGCAGGTCAGGTGGTGCAGCGGAAGCAGCAGGAACCCCGGCCCTTTAAGTAGCCCCAAAACCCCCTTCTATCCCACCCCAGACCTCTTAAATAGCCGTGGGAGCGCTGGGGAATGCATGGAAGAGGCGGGGCTCCGGAGGCTATTTAAAGAACCGGGGTGGCAGAGGCAGCTGGAGCCCCGGGCTCTCTAAATAGCCCCCAGAGTCCCTCACTGCTCCAGGTCTCTGGGGGCTATTTAAAGGGCCCAGAGATCCAGCTGGGGTCGCGGGGCTTGCTGCTCTCTGGCCGGAGCTCCAGACAGGAGAGGGGGGCTTGCCGCGCTCCAGCAGGAGCCGCCGGGCTTGCCGCACTCCGGCTGGAGCGCGGCAATCCCTGCAGCCTCGCTTTCCCGGCTGGAGCCCCAGCCAGGGAGCGGCGAAGCCCCACCGCCCCGCTCTCCTGGCTGGAGCCCCGACCGGAGAGCAGCAAAGCCCCGCCACCCCGGCTGGAGCTCTAGCTGGGAGAGCGGGGCCGTGCCATGCTCCCGCCGGCGCTTCGCTCAAAGGAGCGGGACCATGGAAGACCCCGGAGCAGACCGCAGCCAGGGACCAGGGTAAGTAGAAAAAAAAAAATTAAAAAGGTGCCTAAGGCTCCGGGCTCTCTTAGGCGCGGGGCCCGATTCCCCGGAATCGGCCGATTCGGCTTAAAGCTGGCCCTGGGCAGGGGAGGGACTGACAGTCCCAGCCCAGAGCCAATACTCCCCTGTCACCCAGCACCCTTGACCCTGTATCCACCCAGCCTAGTAGAGAACTCAGCAGGGCAGGTCAGCCAGGAGCTGTGCCCTGCCAGGCACTCAGGGGCATCTACCCTGCAGCTGGGGGATCTCCCCAGCGTGGTTCATGGGAGCTCGCGCACTAATGGGGTAGTGGCGGCAGCCGCGTGGTGGGTTGGGCTGGTGACCTTGGTCCATCTCCTGGGGTCGGTTGGGTTCATGCTCAGGAGACTGGCCCCAGCCACTGGCTGAGCCCCTCAGCCACACTGCTGCTGTTAGCGCACTGGCCTTGGGTGGAAGCTGCTGGCTGGCTGGACCCTGAGCGGGGATCAGGCACTAGGGGAAACCCTCCGGCCTGGAGATTCGTTGCTGAGATTCCTGGGAGCTGCCCATCCCCATGGCTTGTGTGGCTGCCCCCCCGGGGCCCAGCAATGGCTCTGGACGGCGATTCGCATCACCTGGGGGGAGGTGATCCAGGCAGTGGGCAGACGAGGGGTCTGACTTCCTGATAAAATTGGCCTCTTCACTCCATGGTGCTTGGTGGCCTGGGTCACTACCGACACCTCCCAGGAACAGGTCGGGGTTGGGTGGGGTTAGAATTTCCCTCCAAAGTGATTTTAGGGTCTGATCATGCAAGTCCCCCATGTACCCAGTACAGGATGGCTCCAGGCACCTCACCCGATCCAGTGCTGGCATGTACAGCAGAGAATTGGAAGCAGCAAATTGGCGAGTCATATAAAGAGACTAGAAATACAAGAAGTTACTTTTGAAAGGAGAAAAGAAAAAGACGACATTCCCGAGCTGTTTAATAGGGCGAACTGCCCCTTGCAGGCTGCGAAGGGACATCTCAGGGGCTGTGTTCACTTGTTCCCAGGGGTATGTCCTCAAGACAGATTTGAGGGAGAAGGAAATCACCACCGAGAGAGGAGTTGGGCTCAGTGTGGATTTTTGTGCTTTGGCAGGAAATTTAGGACCTGGGACTGGAGCCTTAAAGAGGGAGCGGGTGAAGGCTCCCCTCTGCTTTCAGGCTGAAGGAATCCTGGGTTTGCTCAGTCCATCCGGGGGGTCACGTCACTCCCAGGCAAGGAGAGGAGGAGAACTCCCCCCACAATGACACATGCGGATCCAGAGCCGGAGAAGAAGAAAGAGAAAAGAAACCAGTAGCAGGTGAAGGTGACTGAGGAGGGGATTCCCTTGTGAATGTTATGGAGCACTTGGCAAGCTGTGGCCATTCAAACACACTGACCTTTACTAACGAGCAAGGCCAGACTGGTGTGACTCGGAGAAGGGTTTAGGTGTCATAATGGACAAACAACTCAGCATGAAATCCCCGTGCGATGCTGTGGTCGTCCTTGGATGTACAGACAGGAGAACAGCGACTAGATATAGGGCACTAGTGTTATCTCTGTGTACAACATTGGTCGGACCAACACTGGACTCTTGCACAGTCGTCTTGGCCACATTTTAAGATGAAGAATGAAAAATTGGATGGGGGACAGAGATGAGAAAAAAAAGGGCTGAAAAGTTGCCTTCCAGTGCGAGACAAGAGCTCAATCTGCTCAGTTTATCACAGAGAACATCAAGAGGTCACTTGATGACAGTGCTTAAATCCCCTCCCAAAGAGAATATCCTGGATACTGAAGGGCTCTATAACCTAGCAGCAAAAGGCAGAACAAGAACCAGTGGCTGGAAGTTAATGGCAGAGAAACTAAAATGAGAAATAAGGGACACATTTGCAATCGGGTGATTAAACATTGGAACAAAGTACCCAGAGCAATGATGGATTCTCCACCCCACATGGAGGTGGCAGAAGGGGACAGTGGGGGCTGAAGAAAGTGCTATCAGGTGAGACAGAAAACCATTTCTCTCCGGTGCTTGGCTGGTGGCCTTGCTCTCATGCTCAGGGTCTCCCTGATCTCCATTGCTGGGGTCAGGAAGGAATTTCCCCCGGCTCACACTGGCAGGGATGTTGGAGTTTTTGTCATCCTCTGCGGCATGGGGCACAAGTCACTTGCCCGGATCAGCTGAGTACATCTCACCAAATCAATTCCAGTGCAGGGGCCTCCAGTATTGGTACCTCTCTGCCTCTCCTATGCTCTGCCTGTGGCACACAACGGGATATTCTCCTAAAGGCTGGAATATTTTGGTTTAATCCCGGTTGTTGGGCTCAGTGCAGGGGTCACTTTGTGGCCTGTCATGTGTATGAGGGTTAGACAGGATTATAACATAACCCCAACTATACATACAATATGATGGGGGCTAATTTAGCTACAACTAATCAGGAAAGAGATCTTGGAGTCATCCTGGATAGTTCTCTGAAGACGTAGCAATGAATTGACACATATGACCCCAAGATGAGATCATTAATACACTAACCTGAGAAGGACACCCCAGCACTAGTAGGGAGAGGAAATATAAAAAGGGAAGAGGAGAAAAACCCCTACTGAACATGCATTAAATCTAGCGACAGCAGCAGAACAGATTATCGGCTACACAACCCAAGAACGGGATCTGCATGTTACTGTAGACAGATCAATGAAAAGCTCCACTCAATTCACAGCTGCCAGCAAAAAAAGTTAACATCATGTTAGGATTCATAAGGAATAGGCTGGAGAATAACACCGAACATTTGTACACAAACCAAGGGGGAAGCCTCCAGTACTCTGGGACCACTCTGCCTACTACTGCACTGCACACAGGATATTTTATATCTATCTTTGAGAACTGGGGAAGAAATGGGTCTAAAAAAAAACATTTGCTAATGAGAGAAAACCACCCGAATATGAAGAGATTTTATATTAAGTGAGAGTAATTGGACAGTGGAAGTTCAATAAACAGACAGTAATAATTCCCCCCACACATCCACACCATTCACATGGCAGCAGAGAGCCCTTTGGGGAGGTGCTTTCAGAGGGTACGTGAAGGGAGTGTGGAGCAGGAAAGCTCCCTGGGACTGAGGAAGAGGCAGAAGCAGGGACAGGCAGGTGACTGGCAGTTGGGGGTAGCAGTAGCCAGGACTGTGTAACCTTGTGCTGGACAGTCTCCACTGGGGACTTTTTCCTCCTGTCCCCTTCCTTGCCAGCAGAGAATGGCCACCCCAGCCCACCCCAGAGGCAGCTGTGTCTCAGGGCTCTGCACACTGTACCCATTAAGCCTCTTCTCATTGGGGGAATGATTCAGGAGAATTTCCCAAAGAAAGGAAGAAAATTTGCTGCAGGTCAAACGGGTGTGAAAATATCCCAAATCTGAGATTGTTAAATTAACATTGGAGAATGAAAGAGAAAATGGGGTAAAATCTGAAAAGGAGACTAGAGAAAGTGTCAATAATTGCTCCACCAGCACTGACCCCTCATGGAGCCCTTGCTGCTTTTACAGCTGAGAGGAGACTTCCTCTCTCTGGCGCCTGGCCATGCTGAAACATGGTGACCCAGTGAAGCTGACTTGAGGCTGATGCAAGGTAAGCAAAGCTGAACCAGCTGCCCAGGGTACGGGGTTGGAAGTCAGAATGGCGGGGGTGGGCCAGGGTTCCCCTACATCAATGGTTCTCAACCAGGGGTACGTGTACCCCTGAGGGTACGCAGAGAACTTCCATCAACCCATCTAGTTAATTGCCTCATTTTACCACAGGCTACAGAAAAATCACCAGCAAAGTCTGTACGATCTGACTTCCCCGCACACACAGTGACTCGTACACATGGCTCCGTGGCCCAGGCACTGACAGGGGAGCGCAGGGCTCACACCCCTGGGGTGTATGGATAATTCTCAGGTACAAGGAGACGATTGCCAGCCACGTGCAGTCCCCAGGAGTGGGGACAGGCAGCTGTTTCCAGATCGGACACTCAAGGCCCACAAGTGACCTACTGCCCGACACCAGCTCCTGGACTTGCCCCTTGGGCAGGAGACCCCCCCCAACCCCTCGCCCACTCTACCCCCTAATCTCCACTCCCATCCCTGAGCTGGGGGAGAACCCAGGAGTCCTGCTCCCAGCCCTGCCCCTCCCCAAGGTGGGGGGAGAACCCAGGAGTCCTGACTCCAAGCCCTGCGCCTCCCCAAGGCGGGGGGAGAACCCAGGAGTCCTGGCTCCCAGCCCTGCCCCTCCCCAAGGTGGGGGGAGAACCCAGGAGTCCTGCTCCCAGCCCTGCCCTTCCCCAAGGTGGGGGGAGAACCCAGGAGTCCTGCTCCCAGCCCTGCCCACCCCCGTGTTTCCATAGGGCTCCACCCAACCCCCCTCCCCGAGTGGGGCAGCCCCGCGGGGCACATCGGCCCGGGCAGTGACGAGACCAGGGGAGAAGCAGGCGCCCGGCAGCGCCCACCACACTGGGAGCCGGAGCTTGGGGAGGGCGGGGCCGGGGATCTCTGGGGGCGGGGCGCGAGGTGTCCGACTGACCCAGGGACCCGCCCTCACCTGGGCTCGAGAGGATGGAAGCGCCCGAGGCAGGCTGGGAGTTGTAGTTCCTGAATCGCCTCGAAGCGGAAGTGACAAAAAGTTGTACTGGTAACTCGCCCCCTCCCGGTGCACACTGGGAAGCGTAGTTCTCACTTTCATACGCGGCCTCTATTGGAAGAGGGGCCGTAGCTCGTCAGTTCGCCGCGCCCCTCCCCGCTCCCTGATTGGCGGAGCGCGTGGGGGAGGGCCTGGTTCCCTCGCCCGAGGCTTCGCTGCCCCCGGGGAGCCGGGCGGGGGGACACACTTCGCCCCGACCTCCTCCTCCCTCCCGTCCTCAGCGCCCCGCCCCCTTCCACCTCCCCCATCCCCGTCCTCAGCGCCCCACCCCCAAGATCCTCCTTCCCGTCCTCAGCACCCTGCTCCCTTCCACCTCCCCCATCCCTTGTCTTCAGCGCCCCACCCCTAATTGCCTCCAACCCATTTCCCATCCCCCCACTTCCCCAGTCCATCCCCAGGGTGTCAGGTTCCTCATCTTCAATCTCTGCTACACTCAGACCTGCCAGGTTCCTCTTTTCAACCGCTGTGGGGTCGTCCAACCCGCTGCCACCCATCCACTCTGGGCTGTCTAAATCCCACCTAACCCCAACCCACAGTCAGGCCCCCACATACATCCCAGTCTTTCACATGCTGAGCTAGTTCTTCAGGGACCTCCACAGCCCAGTAAACTTCTCCATCCATGATCCCCATGGACTGTGGCCGGGAAGGTGAGGAAGCTCCCACTTTGGCTGGGCTGGGTGTGGGTGTTAATCTTTTCCTGTCTTGTGTGTCCTGTGCTCACAAAGGCTTTTTGCTCCCTCGGGGTGGGGTGTGGTTTTGGCCGAAGATGAGGTGTTTGGTAGCCCTGTGGATGCTGTGTGGTGTCTGGAATGGGGCGTGTGTGTTCCCATCATGCCCCTTCCCCTCTGCCTGCAGAGCTGAGGACAGACAGGTCTGAGGAGCAGAGCAGGAGCTCTGGGAAGGAGAAGAGCAATATGAAGATGGAGTCTAAGATGTGGCCAGGTAACTTCTGTGGAGACAGACATGCTGGACAACGCCAGGGATTGGGGAGACAGCCAGGAGTGAGCCCGTGCTGAGATTTCTAATTGTAGCTGTGATGGCAGAATGGGAGGAGGGTTGAAGCCGAAGCCCTGGGGTGCGGGAGTAGCGAGAAGAGGAGC
>JALNIE010000556.1:0-27997 GCA_026122505.1 Aldabrachelys gigantea
TACAGGAGGCCTGTGATATGCAGGGCTTTAGATTAGATGCTCTACTGGTCTCTTCTGGACATAAAGTCGACTAATTTCTGAAAAACGGAGTGTAGCATTGGGAACAGAGTCTGATGTTTTACTGTCTAGCTGGCTTGTTGCCTAGAACGAATGCACTTTGAGTGGGGTGATCCACAGGGAGTAGCTCAAACCTCCAAAGTGCCTGGGCAGGGGCAGGACATTAGCACAGCAAGGGAGAAGTGTGGCACTGACATCACAAAGGCCTTTTGCAGGACCTCAGACTATTGGTCAAATGTGATGGGGAGGTGGTGACCTCACAGAGAGATGCTGACATCACCCAGGCAGTACAGGGGCAAGGGGCCAGGGAAACCTCAGAGAAACCTGTGGCTTTGATTCAGAAAGTCTCCTTCTTGAGGTCTCTCTTTAAGGACTGAGAGAATATTCGGGTTCACTAACATGAGCGCCAGGAGGAACCTCTTTAGAGTTTTCTCCTTCCCTTTGCCTGATTTTACTGAAAAACAGCCGGCCCTGTTGAGAAGGTAAGAGCCTCCTTGAGGTTTGAAACCTGTTCAGTCTGATCCCTCTGGTGACAGTTGAATTCTAGGCATGGAAAACACGAGCTTAAGGAGGCAGAATTTTATTCCGCACCTGGGAATTTGTCCCTTAGAATCACTGGGGACATTAGGGTTTGTCCTTTTGGTTTCACATATTCCCCCATCCATCCCTTCCTCCTTTCTCTTTGTCTCTTGCTTCTTTTGCTCTTTCACCTGTTCCCCTTCGAAAACCAGGAGCGAGGTGTGTGTGTGTGTTGTGGGGGAGTGCTCGGCAGCTCCCAGTGTGGGAAGTCCACAAAAAATGTGGGACTGAAATAGTGCTCAGCCAGTGATCCCCACCAGTGACCTGGGTCATCCTTTGGGCTCTCTGGTGAGAACCCTCATCCTCCCATCCTCAGTCTCTACCCTGATTGGCTGAGCAGGGGGTTATTGACAGGCAGGAGACTCAGGTTCTTGTTCTTCTCTTTTAAGACCAAGTAAAAAAGTTATAACCAGTCATATGTTTGATGAATTTTGCTGCTTCTCTGCATTAATGGTCTCTGAGCAGTTCATGATTCTCTCCAACATTGCAGTTCTCCTCAAATACTTGCTTAATAATTACTGGGCAGTGTTGTTTTGAGAGCACTTTATTCAGGTCATTCAATGTATGAAATTCAAGATCTGATGATTACTTTCAAAATCAGGGCTCTTGGGTCCTATTCCCAACGCTGCCACTGACTGGCTGTGTGACCTAGGACAAGTCAATTCTTCTTTCTCAGCCTTAGCTTCTCCCTCTTTCAAGTAGGGATAATAATGATCCGGTCTTACCTACCTCAACACACACACTGTCTCTCCCCACACAAACAGTCTGCCACTGCAGTTGAAAGGCAGCTAGCAATCTAGTAGGATGCCCATGGAACAATGGTATAGAGAAACCTGCATCACTGAAAGTACAGCTGTGAAGACACCACACAGCAGCCTTCCCTAGCTGGCAAAAATCAAACCTCCACAGAAAGACCCCTATGGTGTCATACTCCAGCTCCCTAAGCCCTCAGCCACAACCACTTAACACAGGGGCCTTTCTACGCTGGTTCTGTTCTCACTGAAAGGTCATTTCCAATTGTTTGCTCAGACCAGCTTCCCCAGCACACTCACTGCTGTGCAGCTCTGTCCATGTGGCCCTGGCTGAACAGCAAGAATTCCTGCCCATTTCCCTACTGGCTGGAGCATGGTTAGAGTGTGTTTGTGGTTAATGATGTCGCTGTAGATTGTTCATTCCCTGCCTTGGGAATTCAGACAGTCCCTTTCCCAACATATTTCCAGCACATCAGTTCCTGGCTGGGTCTCCTGGGCAGTGGAAAACATCCCTTGTTTGGTGCTGCCAAGGGGATCGTGCAGAGCTGAGAAGTCCCTTGACTTGGATCAAAGGGAGATGTTGGATGGAATTTATCACACAACCCTCCCTGCTCCCCAGAGCCCCACGGGGAGAATCTAGAGAAGGGGGAGTCATTCCTGCCCTGCGTTCCCAGAAGAGCTGCTAGGACTCCTTCCTGCCAGCTACTCACCCCTGGATTCCTCCTCAGCTCCTGGGATCTTTCTGCTCCAAAGGCTCCAGAGGCCTGGGGTGGGGAGGGCATCACTGCACAGTCTGAAACACAAGGGAGGTTTGTGGAATTGAAGGAAGGAGCAGAAGATGGAGAGGAAAGAAACAGAGAGAAAACGCCTCATCTCTCTCCCCTCTCCCTCCCAGCAAGAAATGTTGTTATCAAGGACCAGCATTAGGGGAAATGGTGCCCTGGGCAAAACATGTACTTAGGCACTTCCCCATGGCCCCTGGACGATCCCCCTCCCCCTTTCCCCCCAGCTCCTGCACTCAAACCCTTGCACCTCCTTCACCCCTAACTCCTGCCCCCTCTTGGGCCCTAACCCCTACACTGTGTCCCCTTTACCCTTAACTCACACACTGCCATCCTGTGCCACCAGCCACTGCTCCTCTCCTGTACCCCCTCCTGCACCCATGTAAGGGCAGTGACCTGTGTGCATGGAGCAGCTGGCATTGCTGCCCGCTCCTCCCTGGAACACTGCTCCTCTGGGCAGCCCTAGGAGCTGCAGGGGCGGGGTGGGGGGTCAAGAAGAGACATCATCTGAGTTCCCTGCATCCAGGTCACTTTCCTCAGCTGGGCTGCATCAGGGGAGGGCAGAGAGCAGCAGCTTCTGATGCTTTTCTCACAGCACAGCTCAGGTGGGGAAAGTGACCAGGATGCATGGAGCACATAGTGTTGCTCCTCGCTCCCCTCAACCCTCTATGGGGCCATGGAGCAGCACTGGGGCAGGGGAGAGCAATGAGCACCTTAGCACTGCCACACGGAGCCCTTTGACCCCCTGGAGCCCTGGGCGGCTGCTGGGGGGCCCCACCCCTAAGGCTGGCCAAGCTCCCCAGCAAGAACAGCAGAGAACACAGGGAGACTGGCCACACACTGAGCAGTGGTAGCCTGGGCAGCATGGAATGGAGGCTCGGGTGGGCTCAGCCTCCCCAAAGCTTGCATCGTCAAGGAGACAGTGGGTCCCATGACTAGGGGCCCTGGAGAAATTAGGTCCCCTTGGAAAAGTCTCCCCCATGTCAGCCCCAGGGCTGGAGGAGCTCTTACTCCATGCTACGGCCCGGGGGCTGCAGCAGGGGCACAGAGCTTCTCTGGTCTCGGGGCCACAGCGGGGCAGGGGTAAAGGAGTAACAGGGTGGGACCAGTGGAGGAAGGGGTGGAACAGAGGTGACATAGTGGATGGGGCCGTGGGTGGAAGGTGTGGAAGCGGACGGAGCCACAGACAGAAGTGGGAGGGGGCATGGTTCCAGTTCTGGGGCCCCCGCAACGTGTTTTCCCTTTCCCTGGGCTTTGGCATCACTAGTCCCTGCTTACCGAGTAGGGTTCAGTGGTGCCCAAAATGTGGAGCATGATTCCTAGGGGGACACAGACAAGATTCATAGGGGCACCTCAGGGCCTGAGCCAGCCCCCATGGAGGGAGCACCACTCAGCATCACTCTGTCCCAGCTCTTTTCCAACCCCACCCTCAGCATGGGCCCCTGACTCCCAGCTCAGCCTTAACCCCCTTACCCCTGTCTGCATCCCATCTTCAGCAAGCAACAGCCCCACTCCCAGCCCCGGTTTTCAACTGTGACTTCTGAGGGGTCACAACCACGGTTAAGAGGGCACAGTGTGAAATGTTTGGGGACCACTGGTTTAGGGTGACGTTCTCAATCACTTCTACAAAGTCCAATGAAAGCTATTCCTCACCCACCTACCCCTCCATCAGGACTGACTAGGTATGTTCTGCTGCCCTTCACTCATGCAGGAAGGATAATAACATTTCATACTACTCAGTGCTAAAGTGATTTGTAACCCGCCACCAGCCAAAACTGGTAATTTTGGGAAGCGGCCCCGTCATGCTGCATAGCTAGGCAGAGTTCTTGAAGTCTTTCCCACAGCTGCTCACTAGATGTGATGGGGGAGCTCATTCAGCCCCTGCTTTCGCTTAGTATTTAAAAACACCTTAGTGTCCCTATCTCTGCTGGCCTTAGATTTTTCCTCCTGTGCATTTCCTAACAGCTAAGATGAGGTGGCCGAGTGGTTAAGGTGATGGACTGCTAATCCATTGTGCTTTGCATGCATGGGTTCAAATCCCATCCTCATCGGATGCATTTAGTCTTCACCCCTCCTTTATAGACAACCATCTTCCTGTTTGGTACAAAGACAGATCAAACAATGTTGCTTCCTGCAAACAAAAACCTGCTCAGAAACTCCCTTGCTTTAAATAAAATGTCTAAATCTCAAATTTCTAAAAAAAAAATTTCTCTAGTCCGCTATGTGTTAGTTTTTATCTCAAAAGGTAACAGCCTCATAATCTTCCCCAAACGCCCTGGGACCTCCCCAAATTATTAAAATGCCCCAGTTCTCAGCAAAGCCATGACAGTGACCACAGCTAGAGTGTCTAGACCAAGCTGTTCTGAAGGAGGCAACTCAAACATTTTCTCCCTGCTTCCCTTGGCAAGGTCTGACTGGGAAAACAAAATTCCCCAAACTGTAAATTTTCGGCTGAAAAACCAATACTAGTCTGTTTGAGGACTTTGGTTTGAATATATTATTATTTTTATCTTCTGATTTATGAATCAGTTTTGTCATCCAGGTGTGTTTCCAGCTGTTGAGTTGTGACGGAGAGATGCCAAGTCATGATGTCTCTACTCCTCTTTCATAGTTTCTTCCAACTTTCTAGAAAGCTCCTTTGCTATGATGTGAGTCAAGCAGTGTCCATTCTTGCTGTGTTATCTCGGCGAAGTCTGCATTGTACACGGTTCCTGGGAAATTCCTTGGGAGTGTAGCTACCTTTAATAGGTCAGCAGTGAGTCTGGCTCCTCCATTTTTGCACCTGAAAGGCTGGTAGTGGGCATTTCCCAAACTCATAACACAGTTCTGTAATGCACACAGAGCAAACTTCATAACTTCCCAAACCAATGTGAGCACATAGAATGCAAGAGGACATTGATGTTCAACAGATGAACAGTTCAAGATTTTTAAAATGATACCTCACCAGGCAGACTTTGTTCAAAACGTATCATCACTATATGAGAGTGGTGAATACGGGGCTTCCAGGGTGCTGCTTTGAGCACAGCGTGCCACACCTGGGCTTACATTGCAATGGGAACATACTCTTAGAGTCCATCTCTCCTGGGATAAAGATGGCAGCATGGCTGGCCTGGTCATGTGACTTGGGCTCCTGGAGCTAAAGCTGAGAGGCTAAAAACTGTGGTGAAATATTTGTGTTCCCACTGAAGCCTGGGTTCAGAAACCCTCACCCCCCAGTCGGGTCTCAGAGGTTGGGCTCAAGTCCATATGTCTGCACTTTGTAATTTTATAGTCTTGCAGTCCAAGTCCCATAACCCTGAGTCAGCTGACCTGGGCTTTGAGACAGGTGCCCTGGGTGTTTTAATCACAGTATAGACATAACATTATGGTAGGTCTACAGTGCAATGAAACACCCAGGGCAGGCTTGTGTGGGATTAATCAGGGTTACGTGGCTTGGGCTGTAAAGTTGCAGTGTACGTGTCTTGGCTCAGGCTCAGTACCCTGCTCTAGGAGCCCAGAAGGTTGAGAGGGAGTTTAGCAAATGGAAATGGTAAAACCGCAGTGAAGTATTACCCTGGACTCATGGCAGTTCTCCATTGGTCTGTCTGCTTTTGAGGCAGGGATAATAACTGCCAGTGGTGCCCTGTTGAGTGGTTATTGGGGCACCTGCTCTTGGCTGCTGTCAGAAGGACCTTTGGTCTAGCCCAGTGTGGGTTTTCTTATGGTTTAAATTACACGCACAGGCCCAGATAACAGAGTTACTGAATGTTTGGGAGTTAAGAGCGGGTAGGTCAGTGGTCCAGTCCCCTCATGGATGACCCCCTCCCTCTGGGACAGGGGCAGGTCTGAGCTCTCACACCAAATGCTCATTGTGGCTGCCAAAATCTGTGGGCAGCTCATCTAGTTTATGCCGAGGGTTGAGTCCTGCTTTGTGCCCAGTGTCTGAGAATGAAAATCCTAAACCACCTATGAAATAACGAATGCAGCAGGATGTGCTATTGTCCCTGCCCCAAAGCAGACAGACCAATGGAGAAATGCCATTGAGTCCAGGGAAATACTTCATTGCAGTTTTACCATTTTTGCTCACTAAACTCCCTCCTAACTTTGAGGGGGCCCAGAGCCCAGTATTGAGCCTGAGCTGAGACATCGACACTGCAAATTTACCACCCCACGGCCAAAGTCTCGGGAGCCTGAGCTGGCATGGGGCAGCCCTGGGTGCATGGGAGGCACGTTTGTAGAAATTTTGGTGGTGCCCAGAACCCGCTCCCCCAACTCCACCCCCTCAAACTTCGCCTCCACCTACCTAAGGCTCTGGGCACGGTATCAGTGGGGAGGTCTGAGGTGCAGGTTCTGGGCTAGGGATTAGGGTGCAGGAGGGGTGCTGGCTTTGGGAAGGAGTTTGGGTGCTGGGTGCAAGCTCTGGGCTGGGGCAGGGAGTGGGTGTGCAGGAGGGGGTGAAGGATGCAGGCTTTAGGATGGAGCTTGGGTGCAGGCTCTGGGCTAGTGGTGGGGGTGTAGGAAGGGATGAGGGATGCAGGCTCTGGGAGGGAGTTTGGGTGCTGGGTGCAGGCTCTGGGCTGGGGTAGGGGGTTGGTGTGCAGGAGGGGGTGAGGGGTGCAGGCTTTGGGATGGAGCTTGGGTGCAGGATCGGCTGGGGTGGGGGTGTAGGAAGGGGGAGGTGGTGCACGCTGGGGCAGAGGATCAGGCTGCAGGAGAATGAGGGTTGGGGTTGAGGATGAGGGGTTCATGATGCAGGGGAATGACGGTTGGGGCTGAGGATGAGGGGTTCATGCTACGGGGGGTGCTCAGGACTGAGGCTGAGGATTTGGGTGCAGGGGGATGAAGGTTCTGGCTGGGGATGAGGATTCAGGTGCAGGGGATGAGGGCTCTGGCTGGGGATGAGGATTCGGGTGCAGGGGGATGAGGGCTCTGGCTGGGGATGAGGATTAGGGTGCAGGGGGGGAGGGCTCTGGATGGGGCAGAGGATTAGGGTGCGGAGGGATGAGGGCTCTGGCTGGTGATGAGGGTTCGGGTGCAGGGGGATGAGGGCTCTGGCTGAGAATGAGGGGTTTGGGCCTTGGAGAAGCTCAGGGCTAGGGCAGAAGAGCAGGGTAAGGGCATTAGTGAATGGCAGGCGCTAGGACCCTGGGGCAGCAGACAGCAGTTCTGCTGGGAGCCGTTCTCTGGCAGCAGGAGCAGGCAGGGACGCGG
Source organism: Aldabrachelys gigantea (assembly GCA_026122505.1). Classification (NCBI taxonomy): domain Eukaryota; kingdom Metazoa; phylum Chordata; order Testudines; family Testudinidae; genus Aldabrachelys; species Aldabrachelys gigantea. The sequence continues at coordinate 7,361 of JALNIE010000556.1, forward strand.
CGGAGGGGGGAAGCAGGGGGAGGGGTGGAAGGCAGAGGCCGAGACCCGCTCCAGGCAGGGACGTGGCGGGGCAGGGCGGTGGGGTGAGACCCGCGGGGGGCGGGGCCAGGACCCAATCCAGGCAGGGCCAGGGGAGAGACCCAGCTCCAAATACTGCTGGAGCAGAGCCCCCAGCCCTGAATATTCCTGGAGCCCGGGCACCTCGAGCCCATATAACCTGCCGCCTATGCCTGGGTGTTTCATTGCAGCGTGGACATAGCGTAGCATTATGTCTACACTGTCATAAACACCCCAAGTCACTATTCTCAAACCCTGGGTCAGTTGATTCAGGCTTGTGGGGCTTGTGCTGCACGGTTATAAAATTACAGTGTAGACACTTGGGCTTGAGCTCAGCCTCCGAGACCCCATGAGGGGTGAGGGTCTCTGAGTCTGAGCTCCAGTTTGAGCCCAAATGTCTACACTGCAGTTTTCAGTCTCACAACCTGAATCCCAGAAATCCAAGTCAGATGCTCCAGGCCAGCCAGGCCACAGGCCTTTTATCACAGTATAGATGCCCTCTCAGGGTATGTTTACATTGCAAAGTAAGCCCACAGTTAGCAGAAGTCATGTCAGCAGCCCCAACGCATAAACATAAACCAAAAAGAAAAGACCCACCCCCAAAAAAGCTGTGCAGTGTCCTTTTCCCTACGGTTCGTAAGTCCAGCCACCAAAAGTCCTTTAACACGAGCCATCCCCTCTCTGCACCCCACTCACAGCTGTTGTCCTTAGTCAGTGCAAGCCCAGAGGTGCCTCTATAGAGTTCACCTGCCATCCTGGGTGGAAAGGGGGGAAAATAAGAGGGCACCGTACTCACTGTGCTATCTAGGGACTCATCCCTGCACAGCCACCCTGTCCTAAAGTTGGTCTAACCCCTAAATTTTAGTATTAGAACCCAGGCCCCAGCCCACTTGGCTGTGGAACCCTTGTCCCCGGCCTAGCAAGTGCTATTGAATTGAAGGTGAGTCCCTCAATCGGGGTCTGCCAAGCACAGTTGTGCTGCCCTTGATTCACACAACAAGGATAACAACCCTTTATTTCTCCTGCCCCAAAAACAAGGAGACTGGGAATCCAACACCAGCCAAAAGTGATCATTTCGGCAAGCAATCCAACATATTTCCAACATACTGTAAAATCCACATGTAGACTCATACACGAAACCTTTCAAGAAAATCTTTCTGAGCGGGTCTGAAGCACCTGCTGCTGGAGGGAAGGAGGGAGCTGTGGGTTCGGATTGAGGAGCAGTGTGAGGAGGAGGGAGCTGTGGGTTGGGATTGAGGGGGCTGTGGATAGGGGAGAGGAGGAGGAGAAGGGTGAAGAGGAGTAGGCTCTGGTTGGGAGTGAGGAGCAGTGTGCATAGGAGAGACAGAGGGTTGTGATTGAGGGGCATTGGGAAAAGAGGGGACATGGGTTTAGGTTGAAGAGCATCATCATTTGGGGATCCAGCAGGAAAGGAGAAGGGAGCAGGTGATTCTAATTCCTTAGGGATATTTTGTGTTTTTTTTATCTGTGCGTGTGCAAGGAAGGAACATGCTATATGCCCAGAGGTCTTTATTCCTCCAGGCTGCAAGGACAGAGGGGCTGTCAGGAAGTTGCCCCTTCAAATCTACAAACTAAAAGGCCTCTCTGAGGAAAGGGAAAATCCTGAAGAGAAAAAGGAACATCAAAGAGGACTTGAGAAAGACAGTTTAACATCTTGGTGAGTAGTTTATTACCTGAGCAGGAACATGAACCCTCAGATTAAAAGTCTGAAGCTCTGCCAACTGAGCCAGCCAGGCTCACAAAGGAAAAGAGCAAGTTGGTGCAGAGGAGAAAATAGTGAAGAAAATAAGAGCAAGAAACAATAGGGGAAACCTGCTGCTCTCTCTGGCCTGGTCAACAATCGAATTTAGCAGCATTAAATCACATTAACCCTGCACCTGTCCACACAACGAAGCCCTTTATATCGATATAAAGGGCTCTTAATACCAATATCTGTAATCGTCCCCAACAAGTAGTGCTGAAATCAGTGTTGCCATGTTGGATTAGGGTTAGTGTAGGCCGCAATTCGATGGTATTGGCCTCCGGGTGATATCCCACAGTGCACCATTCTGACCGCTCTTGACAGCAATCTGAACTTGGATGCACTGGCCAGGTAGACATGAAAAGACCTGAGAACTTTTGAATTTAATTTCCTGTTTGCCCAGCATGGAGCGCCGATCAGCACAGGTGACCATGCAGGCGCAGAATCAAAAAAGAGCTCCAGCATGGACCGTATGGGAGATACTGAAGCTGATCTCTCTATAGGGAGATGAATCTGTTCCATCAGAACTCTGTTCCAAAAGATGAAATGCCAAAACATTTGAAAAAATCTCCAAGGCTATGAAGGACAGAGGACACAGCAGGGACTCAACACAGTACTGAAACTTAAGGAGCTGAGACAAGCGTACCAGAAAGCCAAAGAATGAAATGGACGCTCACGGAGGGTGGGGTGACTGATGACTGTAGCTATCCCACAGTTCCCACACTCTCCAAAAACCATTTGAATTCTTGGCTGAGTTCCCAAAGTCTGAAGGGTCAAAAACATTCTTGCTGGTGGTTCAGGGTATATGTCGTCCCTCCTCCTCCCCCCATGAAAGCAACGGGAAAAAAATCATTTCTTGCCTTTTTTCAATGTCATCGTATGTCTACTGGATGCTGCTGGCAGACGTGGTGCTGAAGCACTACACAGCAGCATCCCCTTCCCTTCCCTTGCAGAAGGCAGATGGTGCAGTAGGATTGGTATCCACCATCGTCATCCCGTGAGTGCTCCTGGCTGGCCTCAGTGAGGTCAGCCAGGAGTGCCTGGGCAAAAATGGGAATGACTCCCAGGTCATTCTTTTCTTTAAGCTTTGTCTAATGGAGATTCAGTCCTGCCTGGAATATCATAGCAGCTGGAGGCTGCCCTCCCCTCCCACCTTTGAGCTCTACTTGCAGAGGCAATAAAGTCAGTGTGGTTTCAAATTCCTGCTTTCTTTATTACTTCATCACTCAAATGGGGGGATAACTGCCACGGTAGCCCAGGAGGGGTGAGGGAGGAGGGAAGCAACGGGTGGGGTTGTTGCAGGAACACCCCCTAGAATGGCATGCAGCTCATCATTTCTGTGGGATGTCTGGGGCTCCTACCCGGAGCGGCCGCTTGTCTCTCTGGTTCTTTAGTAGGCTTGCCCGATAATCTAGACGGGACTGACCCTCCCTTTAGACAAAACTCAAAGAAGCGAATGACCTGGGGACTCATTCCCATTTTTGTCCATGCACCCGCAGCTGACCTCATCGAGGCCGGCCAGGAGCACTCATGACAGCAGCAGATGGTACAGTGTAACTGGTAACTGTCATTGTCAACTTGCAAAGCAGCAGACGGGATGGTATGGCTAGTAGCCATCTTTGCTAACTTGCAAAAGGCAAGGGGATGCTGCTGTGTAGCGCGGCAGTACCGCGTCTGTCAGCACCATCCAGTAGACATACGATGACAGTGAAAAAAGCCGTGCTAAGGCGTCTGCCCAGGCAATCCAGGAAAAAGGGCGCAAAATGATTGTCTCCTCTTGCTTTCACGGAGGGAGGAGTGAGTGACGACATTTACCCAGAATCACCCACGACACTGTTTTTGCCTCATCAGACATTGAGATCTCATCCGAGAAGTCCAGTGGGCGGGGGAGACTGTGGGAACTATGGGATAGCTATGGGATACTACCCACAGTGCAACGCTCCAGAAATTGACACTAACCTCAGTACATGGACGCAAACCGCCGAATTAATGTGCTTAGTGTGTCCACGTGCACTCAACTTTATATAATCTGTTTCCTAAAACTGGTTTCTGTAAAATCGGAATAATCCTGTAGTGTAGACATATCCTGTGATTAACAACTTTGGTGGCTAATTGAAAGTCTGATGGTTCATACTCAAGTGAAGATGGAGGTGCTTTTTTTCAGTGATGAGAATCCAGTACATTTTAACAGGCCCAAAATCACCTCAATACTGCTCTAGCCTCATTGGGCAAGCACAAGGAGCACATCTCCCAGATGTATTGGTGGTATAGTGGTGAGCATAGCTACCTTTCAAGCAGTTGATCTGGGTTTGATTCCCAGCCAATGCAATGGTGTGATGTTTTCTCTGCTGGGAATTGGTTTAATTTCAGTCACATTGTATCAGTTTATCAATGGAATGAGAGAATCAATGTCCTGCAGGGCATTCAACACACAATCGGAGAAGAAAGGGGCGGGACTATACAATAAGCTGTTGGAATTATCCTGGTATTACAAAGTTTGGTTTATTTTTTTAAAAAAAATTTCTTTACTTTCCTCTCCCTTTTAGACTCAGAGCCTTTAAAGTCAGAAGGGACCAATGTGAACATCCAGTCCGACCTGCTGCACCTTACAGGCCAAAAGACCCCACCTACCCACTCCTGTAATAGACCCAGGAGGGGAGGCAGCTCTGTGCACTGCCCCTACCCCAGGCAGCACATGGACGACCACTGCTACCTTCCCCTAATGAGTGTGCAGAGATGTGCCAGCAGCACTAAGGTGGCTCCCTGCCCACTCTGCCTCTATCCCTCCGTGCCATTCCCACAAGTGGTCGGCATGTCCCGGCATCTCCTGGGGCAGGGGCGAGTGTCTCCATTCATTGCCTCTGCTCTGAGTACCAACTCCGCAGCTCCCATTGGCCAGGATCTGCACCCAATGGGAGCTCTGGGGGCGGCGCCTGCAGGCAGCAGTGCACAGAGACCCCCTGGCACGGCCCACCGAGGAGCTGCTGACACAGGGTTGTGTGTACTGGTCACTTTGGGAGCTGCACTGCCCGGGGTAAGTGCCACCCCTCCTGCACCCCAATCCCCTCCCCGAGTGCAGACCCAGCACCCTGCACTCAAATTTCCTCCCAGAGCTTTGCTTGCCTTCTTTTCACCCAGAACCATCCTTCTTCTCCTGGGCTGCAAGTAGCCATCCCTGGGAAGCCAAGAGGCAGGCACAGAATTCTACCTCCCAGTAGCCAACTGCAACACCTCAGGCTTTGCAGAACGAATGGTGGCACTCTACTAACCCCACTTAGCCACACTGAGGCGCTTAGCTTCTGCCCTGCCTTCCTCAGCTCGACTTTCCTCTTTTGCTCCATTCTTGCCTCACTTCCTCCTTTGGCAAGTCACACAAAGGAGGCCAGCAGGAAGAGCCGGCCTCTGTAGGCTAACCTCCAAGGGCAGAGGAAGCCAAGCCACAAGGCTTCAAAAGGTGACTGGCCAAGATCCTCTAGCTTTCCCCTGCTGATGCCAAGGCTTTTTCCTCAGCTCATTTCACCACGCTCTGCCATGCAGAGGTTGGGGTTATCACAGGTGTTACCCAAAATTGGGCCAGCTAGTAAGTGTAGGGAGGACTAATGACCCACCAGAGTCTGGCAGAGAGCAGCACATTTATTATAGTGATAGCTAAGCTCAAAATAAGCAGGGGAGGGGGAGTCACACTCGCACTCGCATACTCACACTCCCAGGACAGGCACAGCACTGGAGATGTCAGGATTCTGCAAGATAAGTGTCCCAGAGCGCAGCTATGGACAGTGCGATGAAGGTAAGTATTCCTGAGGCACAATGAAATACAACGGAGGGAACCACTGGCCAGGTGGTCCAGGCAAACGGCATTCACTGGAGGAACAAGCTTGTGAGTGCTCTCCTGAGCACATGGCCCCTTCTCCTTTTAAGGGCCTGCACCTCAAGGCCTGCGACTAGAGATGACTTGGCTGCATCTGGTTGGTCACACTCCACCTTGGGCAGTGTCCATGCTCTGGGTGATGGCTGCCTAATTAGAGTCCCAGACACCTTGTCTACCTGGGAGCTCTTCTGCTCTTCAACCAGAACATTCATCCCACGAGCAGTCCAGGAGGGAGCAGGAGGGGAAAAGCCACTTCACAGGCATTCAGAGAGGGAGAGGAGACAAAAGTGAGAATGGGGAAAGTATAACAGACCTTTTGAGCATAGAAATCACTGCTGCTCCTACAACAGCAGGGACAGGCAGGTAGGAGCTGAGAAAATTAAGCCCTCATGTTTTCCTCTGGATTTGAAGCAAGGACCTTTAGCATATTAGGCAGCTGTAATAACCACTACACTACAGAAATTCTGTTACAGTGCTTTGCCCCTCCCTTCACAAGAACGGTCATATTGTGTCAGACCAAAGATCCATCCAACCCCTCATCCTATCTGCCAACAGTGGCCAATGCCAGGTGCCCCAGAGAGAGTCATCCTAACAGGTAATGATCAAGTGATCTCTCTCCTGCCATCCATCTCCACCTTCTGACAAACAGAGGCTAGGGATCCCATTCCTTACCCATCCTGGCTAATAGCCATTTGTGGACTTAACCTCCATTAATTTATCTGCAAAAAGAAAGAGGAGGACTTGTGGCACCTTAGAGACTAACAAATTTATTTGAGCATAAGCTTTCGTGGGCTAAAACCCACTTCATCGGATGCATGCAGTGGAAAATACAGCAGGAGGATATATATATATACATAGAGAACATGAAAAATGGGTGTTGCCATACAAACTATAAAGAGAGTGAGCAGATAAGGTGAGCGAGTATCAGCAGGAGAAAAAAACTTTTGTAGGGATAATCAGGATGGCTCATTTCCAACAGTTGACAAGAGGGTGTGAGTAACAGTAGGGGAACAAATAAACATGGGGAAATAGTTTGACTTTGTGTAATGACCCATCCACTCCCAGTCTTTATTCAAGCCTAATTTAATGGTGTCCAGTTTACAAATTAATTCTAATTCAGTAGTCTCTCACTGGAGTCTGTTTTTGAAGGTTATTTATTGTAATATTGTGACTTTTGGGTCTACCATCGAATGACCAGGGAGATTGAAGTGTTCTCCGACTGATTTTTGAATGTTATAATTCTTGACATGGGATTTGTGTCCATTTATTCTTTTATGTGGAGACTGTCTGGGTTGGCCAATATACATGGCAGAGGGGCATTGCTGGCACATGATGGCATATATCACCTTGGTAGATATGCAGGTGAATGAGCCTCTGATAGTGTGGCTGATGTGATTAGGTCCTATGATGGTGTCCCCTGAATAGATATGTGAACAGAGTTGGCAACGGGCTTCGTTGCAAGGCTAGGTTCGTGGATTAGTGTTTTTGATGTGTCGTTGCTGGTAAGTATTTGCTTCAGGTTGGGGGCCTGTCTTAAGCAAGGACTGGCCTGTCTCCCAAGATCTGTGAGAGTGAAGGATCGTCCTTCAGGATAGATTGTAGATCCCTGATGATGCGCTGGAGAGGTTTTAGTAGGGAGCTGAAGGTGACAGCTAGTGGGGTTCTGTTACTTTCTTTGTTGGGCCTGTCCTCTAATAGGTGACTTCTGGGTACTCTTCTGGCTCTGTCAATCTGTTTCTTCACTTCAGCAGGTTGGTACTGTAGTTGTAAGAACACTTGATAGAGATCTTGTACATGTTTGTCTTTGTCTGAGGGGTTGGAGCAAATGCGGTTCTATCTTAGAGCTTGGCTGTAGACAATGGATCATGTGGTGTGTCCTGGACGGAAGCTGGAGGCATGTAGGTAAGTACAGCAGTCAGTGGGTTTCCAGTACAGGGTGGTGTTTATGTGACCATCGCTTATTAGCACTGTAGTGTCCAGGAAGTGGATCTCTTGTGTGGACGGATCCAGGCTGAGGTTGATGGTGGGATGGAAATTGTTGAAATCATGGTGGAATTCCTCAAGATCTTCTTTTCCATGGGTCCAGATGATGAAGATGTCATCAGTGTAGCGCAAGTAGAGTAGGGGCATTAGGGGATGAGAGCTGAGGAAGCTTTGTTCTAAGTCAGCCATAAAAATGTTGGCATTCTGTGGGGCCATGTGAGTACCCATAGCGGTGCCGCTGACTTGAACGTATACTTTGTCCCCAAATGTGAAATAATTGTGAGTGAGGACAAAGTCACAAAGTTCAGCCACCAAGTTTGCCATGACATTATTGGGGATACTGTTCCTGATGGCTTGTAATCCATCTTTGTGTGGAAAGTTGGTGTACAGGACTTCTGTCTCCATAGTGGCCAAGATGGTGTTTTCTGGAAGATCACCAATGGACTGTAGTTTCCTCAGGAAGTCAGTGGTGTCTCAAAGATAGCTAGGAGTGCTAGTAGCGTTGGGCCTGAGGAGGGAGTCTACATAGCCAAACAATCCTGCTGTCAGAGTGCCAATGCCTTGAGATGATGGGGCATCTGGGATTTTCAGTTTTATGGGTCTTGGATAGATGATAGAATACGCCTGGTTGGAGTTCTAAGGTGTGTCTGTGCAGATTTGTTCTTGTGCTTTTTCAGGGAGTTTCTTGAGCAGACAATGTCGTTTCTTTTGGTAACTCTCAGTGGGATCAGAGGGTAATGGCTTGCAGTATGTGGTGTTATAGAGCCACCTAGAAGCCTCTCGTTCATATTCCGACCTAGTCGTGATGACGACAGCACCTCCTTTGTCAGCCTTTTTTATTATGATGTCAGAGTTGTTGCTCAAATCAATTTGTTAGTCTCTAAGATGCGACAAGTACTGCTCGTTCATTTTGCTGATACAGACTTACATAGCTTCCATTCTCAAACTTATTAATTTATCTAGTTCTCTTTTAAACCCTGTTATAGTCCTAGCCTTCACAACCCCCTCAGGCAAGGAGTTCCACATGTTGACTGTGTTTGTGTGAAGAAGAATTTCCTTGTATTTGTTTTAAACCTGCTGCCTATTAATTTCCTTTGGTGGCCCCTAGGTGTTATATTATGGGATCAAGTAAATACCTTTTCCTTATTCACTTTCTCCACACCACCCATGATTTTGTATATCTTTATCATATCCCCTCTTAGTCTTCTCTTTTCCAAGCTGAAAAGTTCTAGTCTCTTTAATCTCTCATCATATGGGACCCATTCCAAACCCCTAAGCATTTTAGTTACCCTTCTCTGAACCTTTTCTAATGCCAGGATATCTTTTTTGAAATGAGAAGACCACATCTGTACACAGTATTCGTATTTATATTGATTTATATGGATTTATATAAAGGCAGTAAGATATTCTCTATCTTAGTCTCCTTTTTTTAATGATTCCTAACATCTTGTTTGCTTTTTTGACTGCTGCTGCACACTGTGTGGTCGTCTTCAGAGAACTATCCATGATGACTCCAAGATCTCTTTCCTGATTAGTTGTAGCTAAATTAGCCCCCATCATATTGTATGTATAGTTGGGGGTATTTTTTCCAATGTGCATTACTTTACATTTATCCACAGTAAATTTCATTTTCCAATTTGTTGCCCAATCACAGTTTTGTGAGACCTCTCTGAAGTTTTTCACTGTCTGCTTTGGTCTTAACTATTTTGAGCAGTTTAGTATCATCTGCAAACTTTGCCACCTCACTGTTTACCCCTTTCTTCAGATCATTTATGAAGAAGTTGAATAGGATTGGTCCTAGGACTGACCATTAGGGAACACCACTAATTACCCCTCTCCATTCTGAATGCACCGATGGGTGAACTTGGAGAGAGAGGTGACAGCCCATTGATAGGTCAGCTGGTAGAGCAAAGGATTGGAGCTGGCACTCAGGAAGTCATCCTGACATTGCCCTTCTGACTCCAGCTTGAAGGAGAGCTTCTTTTTCTTCCCCTTGCTGACAAAGCGCAAGAGGAGAAAGAAAGGTCAGGTGGGCCAACTTTGTGCACAAGTCCATGCTGTCTTTTCTTGTTTGGGAGCCTGAAATGAGGGACTTGTGGTGGGTAAAGGCACTGCTGTGCTTCCAGAAAAAGAGCCCACTGCTACACACAGAGAGCATGCCAAAGCATAGGAGTGAACCAAGGACCTCTAGACTATCAGTCTAATGCTCTTCTAACTGAGCTAAGTCAGCCCCTGAATGGCACTTTTTGGGCCTGCTGCTTCTCCATCTGGGATGTTTTTGTCAGCCCTGGCACACAAAAAGGGCATAATTGAGAGCGCCCATGAAGGCAAGATGAATTTTTGCCTGCCTTGCTCAGCTTGATGTTGTGGAATATTGACCACACGGTTGATTTTAGATCAGACAGCCTGAGGCTCCTTTATTTCATACAAGCATATATGCAGGGAGATACAGCATGACCCCACGCAAGAGGCAGGCTGCTCTGCTTTCTACAAATCTTGCCAAGCTTATAAAGCTTAAAACCGCAAAACGTAGCACGCCAGTTACACATGTTATTTGCCTTATTTGGGATCCTATATTGATCCAAAGCAAGCTAACCATTCAGTTTTCCCATTTAAGGTTATTCCTGTTATTGTTGAGTCTGCAATTTGACTGTTCTAACAGCCTTTTCACTGCGGTCTGGTTATGCAAGGACAGCTGTCACAAGCTGGCATGTTTTGGGGCCCTCTGTCCTATTACCTTGCTCCCTTTTCATGTTCAGTTCCTCTTATTTGGGGCCCTGATCACATCTTTCTGCCCTCGCATGCCCTTTGTACAGACAAACAAGCTTAGCTGCTGCTCCAAAGCTTTTGCTCATTAGGCCTCAGGCCTAAGGGGGGGGACGGATTATTTCCCTGACATTGACTTGCTTCCTCACCCGATTCCTGCCTTAGATCCTGGGTTGGCTGGTGGCTGAAGATGGTCCATTGTCTCAAGTGGTGCCAGAGCCTGACACAGGACCCCTGGGCAGCCTTTGCTCTGCACATGCCGGCCGTGCATATTTGCAAATACTTTAATGCGCCTGTCAGTAAGTTCTGGGGACAGTTGCTCACCTTCAGAGGAAGCTCCCTAAAATTGGCTTATCACACCCAGTGGTACATTGACCTCTGTTCAGACTGAGCCAAAGGGAGGGGGGGCCTCGCTGTTGTGGCTGCCACTGCTGTGAGGGCAGCCAATGTTGCAGATGAAGCCATCCTACAAGCACCTTCCACCTAGCCACCCACTGAAAATCCTGTAGGGTGTAAGGTGGGAATAGAAGAACACTGGAGTGGGGGACTTCCTAACCTCCTAATCAGCAGGTAAGTATGCCCAGTGGTCTGTGATGGGATGTTAGATGGGTTGGGATCTGAGTTACTATAGAGAATTCTTTCCTGGGTGCTGGCTGGTGAGTCTTGCCCACTTACTCAGGGTTTATCTGATCGCCATCTTTGGGGTTGGGAAGGAATTCTCCTCCAGGGCAGATTGGCAGAGGCCTTGAAGGTTTTTCGCCCTCCTCTGCAGCATAGGGCACGGGTCAGTGCTGGAGAATTCTCTGCAGCTTGAGGTCTTCAAACCACAATTTGAGGACTTCAATAACTCAGACATAGGTTAGGGATTTGTTATAGAAGTGGATGGGTGAGATTCTGTGATCTGCATTGTGCAGAAGGTCAGACTAGATGATCATAATGGTCCCTTCTGATCTTAAAGTCTATGAGTCTACTCCTCGCCCTTCTGCCACCATCAGTCATCCCATACCCGGTGCTGCATCCGGTGGGGTCAAAAAAAAATACGGCCGTATCGCAAGAGTCAGTTGGGTTCTTCGTGGTTGCCCCACCATTCTCCTCGGGCCTGACTTGCCCTCCAGCTCAGCCACCACTGAAAATTGAAACACCAAAAAGTAGAGTCATACAAGGCTTCAAAGCCCACCAGGCCCAACCCCCGTTCTCATACGGCAGAAAAGCCGCACTTCTCCTGACTAGGTAGGGACGTCCTATTACGCCACAATAGGTGGAAGGCCCTCGTGTTCGGTCTCAGCAGCACTCATGAAGCAGGGGAAACACATGGCTAAGGAAATTCCCCACAGATGGGTCTTGAGCATCAAAACCTTGTAGGTAATGACAAGGTCCACTTACGCCACCGGCCAAACCATTCCTCACAGGCCAGCAACCATTTCTCACAGTTCACGTTCCCCACCATGTCCCCAAATGAATGCTGAAAGGCCCAGCCATCAACCTGCCCACTCTTGCAGCCCTCCTCTTCCGCCCTGACTGATAGGGAGGAGTATTGAGCCCTTAGGCCCTTCAGCATTCCTGGGGAACACCAACGCTGCCCAAGTGACTTTGGGCCAGTAGCTCAACCAATAGGGCTTCCTCCTAGGCCAGGCTGCAGCCCAGCTTCAGGACTCAGAGGAAATGGAGCACACAACCCTACCTACAGGACTTCAGGAATGGCCAGGCTTCTGGATCAAACGTCCCCTCTTGTGCTCAAGTCTCAATAGCTAGTTGGCAAAAGACAGGCTTTCATGGCCTTTGAGAAAACAAGATAGAGCCTTGGAAGACCCAGCAGGGTTTGTGGCACAGGAATTGTCCTCAGATCCCACCGAGACTTCAGCTCAGATTGCAGGATTCAAAGTCCCGAGTGCACCATGGGACCAATAGGGAACCCCCAGACCTCTGCTGAGTTCTGGTGTGGATGACCCTGTGCGGGCAGCCCTGCATTTACTCACCAAGTTGGCATGCAGGACTTTGCTGCAGCTCCCAGAGGCCTTTCTTAATCCAGACTAAGAGGCCAGTGGTCTTATGAGGAAGTTGCCCCTTTAGTCCCAGGCAAAAACATTGCCCTACTTAGGAAAGGAGAAGTCCTGGGGAAAAGAGGTGTTGTCAAATAACATCCTGGAAAGATGTCTTTTTTCATTTTGGGGCAAAGGCACCTTATCCACCTGACCAGGGACTTGAACCCTGGACCCTCAGATTAAAAGTCTGATGCTCTACCAACTGAGCTAGCCAGGCTCACATGTGAAAGAAACAAATTTCATGCAGAAGAGAAACTAGTTATGAAAATGAAGGCAGGAAACAATACAGAAAACCTGCTACTCTCACTCTCTTAGCAGTCCTAGCCCCAGCCTGATCCTCCAACCAGTACCCTGAGGCCTTATTCTATTTTTACTTAAATATCAAATACAGGAGAAAACACAATTAGACAAAACAAAACAAAATCACAAACAGAAATGTCATTGGAAATACAAAAATAAAAAAGGAAAATGCAATCCCCACCACTTTATCATGTCTGGGCCATTCCTGTATCGAGAGCACCCGCTAAGGTCCCTGTATGCTTACGAGAAACCTGGAGCAACTCATACCACAGCCTGAACATGACACTCAACTGCTCCCAGGTACCACAGTAAAACCCTTTCCCTGCTGTGACATTGCACTCCAGAGGATTTTATGAAAATATGCCAATGAGTGTGAATATAAAGTGACTGGACTATGCTTCATGCAAAAGGTCTCTTGCAAGGTATCATTACAAAGCTTATAATTTACTGTGTGTGTTCATCCTATTTGTATGAACTGATCATTCTTGGATCTGAAACTAGAAATATGAACTATAACTCTGAGGTCCTGTTGTAATGACGCAAAGTGTGGGCCATTAATAGTGGTTTGGACTCTCGATGGCTCCCATTAACCAGGACTATTGACTGGAGATGGCTTTGTCCTGCACTATCTGTGAGTCAGGCCAGGAAGAATGAAGGCTTGGGGTCTCACAGGACACGTGACCATGTCACCTGGTAGAGGAATCCATCTTAAACCTGGGGCTCTTCCCCAGGAGAGAGACAAAAGATTCCTGCCTTGTACCAAAGCTGTATAAGGGGGTGGAACTGAACAAACATGACTTCAGTCATGAGACATTCCCTAGTTACCACCTGAAAAGGTTGGGCCCAGACAAGAAATAAGCCTAGTCAGCAAAAGAAGCTTATTGGAAGATCTCTGAGAGTGAGATTTGATCTGTATTGAGTTTCATAGTGTATTAGGCTTGGACTTGCATATTTTTGTTTTATTTTGCTCTCAGAACAATACAAGCTCCATGAGAAGGAAAAGTTAATGCCCTAGAAAAGTCTCTGTGTGTGTGTGTGTGTTAGATGGGTGGGAGTGTGTCTAGAAACCACTCTCCTCTAGTTTCTTTTCTCTGATTTCCTGTAGAAAAACTGAAGCAGGGAGCAAATTCTATTGCCTTCTCTGAGGTTTGAACTCACAACCTTCAGATTATGAGACTGACACACTGCCAACTGTGCTAAGAAGGCTTGTGAAAAGTTTCAGCTCAGTGTAGAGAGGACCCTGTGACAGCAGTGACTGGGACGGGGAAGGAGCAGGGAGCTCTGGTGACCACAGACTTTTCCTGGCAGCTTTCACAGCAGCAAAAAAAGCCAATTCATGCTGCCAGTGGACAATCTACTGGAACTAACAGCAACACATGGGGAGATTTTCAAGCTATACACCTACTTCTACATTTTACAACTTACTCTGCTTTTTCTACTAGGGCATTTTCCATGGGAATTAAGTAAAGCAAGGTGGGGAAACTGCATAAGGAACAGAAACCTGTGCTCCAGATAAGGCTTGAACTCACAACCCCAGCAGTATCCCCCTCTGCACTAACCAGTTGCCCTGCTGCAGGTGTTACTTAGACAAAGCTGGGAAACCGCACTTATCAGTCTCTGTGGGTCACACCTTTGCCTGGCAATTGTAAGGCTGATGCATCAGACCTAACTCAAAATGCGGCTTTTCAGCCATGAGACTCCAGGACATTTTAACAGGAAGAAAATCTCCTCTATTCTGGTTTAGCCCCATTTGACTCCTTTTGCCTCTCTTCTCCCCCACCCCAGTGTCTTTCCTTCTCCATTGGGCCATGTAGAGAGGAGCCCCACTCAGTCTCTGTCACAGAGACTGTATCCCATAAAGGGAGGGAGGGGTCGCTCTAAAACACCGATAATGGGGAGGGGAGGGGAGGGGAGTCTGTGATTAAAGGGATAAAGGATGGAGAATTAACAGTGGGGCCCAGAGAGATTCCCCCAGATTGGGGAGATCCCCTTCTGCCCCCCATCAGACAGCTGTGGGAAGAACAACTTGGGATTGCTTGGGGAAGCCACCTTTAAAAACACAAGTGTAACATGCTAGTTACATTTAATAAGACCAAAGCCTCCTCAAACCCAGGGTCACGATCACGGGAATGATTTTCCCTTGATATTTTACCAGCCGCAGACACAAAGCGAGTCAAATTATAGTTTCCGTTCAGAGTCAGTGCACACACAAGAATCTGGAGGCTTTTAATTCCTTAGATTCTGCTGCTATTTCATTTCTGTTCTGTTCCAAGGTTTATTGTTGCGCAAAGCAACGTTAGGCCCTTAGGAGTGTCCCCCCTTGTCCCGCCTGCTTCCCCTGGGCAATTTAAAAGGGCTTGGGGACCCCTGCCACCACCAGCAGCAGCACAAGGGAACTAAGGTGGCATCCTGCCCACCCTTGCTCCATGTGGCACACCACTCCCGGAAGCGGCTGGTACGTTCCTGTGGCCCCTGAGGTGTGGGGGGGTCTCCACACGCTTCCCCCACCCCAAGTACAAACTCTGCCAACTGTGGCAATGGGAGCTGCAAGGGTGGAGTCTGCGGGCAGCCATGCTCAGAGATGCCCCTGCCCCTGCTCCAAGATGCCCCTGGCCGGGCCATTTCGCCACGCCTCGCGTGCGTCTCGCAGCTCCTGTGGACCTGCCGCAGACATTCCCGCAGAGGGTCCGCTGGTCCGCGGTTCCAGTGGAGCTGACGCAGGCATGCCTGCAGCAGGTTCACCTAAGCCGTGGGACTAGCGAACCGTCCGCAGAAATGCCTGCGGCAGGTCCACCGGAGCCACGAGACCAGCAGACCCTCCGCAGGCACGACAGCGGCAGCTCCACCAGAGCAGCCTGCCGCCCCCCCCGGCAAAATACCACCCCACCATAATGCTGGCACCCTAGGCAACTGCCTAAGTTGCCTAAATGAAAGCGCCGGCCCTGCCCCGGCCCTGCTGCTTAGGGGCTGCTGCGGGTTGCTTTCAGGAGATGACCGAGGTAAATGCTGCACCCCTCACCCGCTCCTGCACCACAGTCCCAAGCCAGACCCCACACCTGCACCCAAACTCTTTCCAAGAGCCTGTCTCCTGGACTCCCTCCTGCAGCACAACCCCCTGACTGACCCCAGACCTTGCATCCAAACTCTTTCCCAGACTCCAACCCCTCTCCCTCCCACACCCAAACTCCCTCCCAGAGCCTTAGGCATGTGTGTGCGGGGTGGGGCAGGACTTGGTCCCATTCTGGGCACCACCAAAAATTATACAAACCTGCCGCCCCTGTCCAGCCCAACCTTCTGCTGATGCACCTCAGCCCACACCCGTGCAGGGATTGAAGCTTCCATTGCTTAAATTCCAGGACACTGAGGGATTTCAGCTCCACTTTGCCCACAGGGAACCTTCACTCAACTAACAACCAGGTTCTTGTCCATGGGATCCCTGTAGGAGGCTGGGTCCCTCAGTGTCTTTTCTCTCTCTACGACAGGCCAGGGTGCAATAACTGGGGCATCTGAGCACCCAGGACTTTCTGTGGGGCTGCCATTCCCCTTCCACTTCTGTGGTCTCATCTGTCATTGACTCCAGCCTTTTTTCTATCCATCGTCAGCTCCATCCCAAGCAAGCTGCACTCGCCTCAAAAAGACATAAAGTCCTGTGGCACCTTATAGACTCACAGACGTATTGAAGCATAAGCTTTTGTGGGTGAACACCTGCTTCATCGGATGCATGTGGCGGAAATTTGCAGGGGCAGCTATAAATATGCAGGTAAGAATCAGTCTAGAGATAAGGAGGTTAGTTCCTTCAGGGAAGATGACACCCTCTTCTAGAAGTTGAGGTGTGAACGCCAAGGGAGGAGAAATTGCTTTTGCAGTTGGCTAGCGAGGCACAGAATTCCCACTCCATTCATCTGATGAAGTGGATATTCACCCACGTAAGCTTATGCTCCTGTACGTCTGTTAGTCTATAAGGTGCGACAGGACTCTGTCTCTTTTTACAGATCCTGACTAACACAGCTATCCCTGTGATACCCAAAAAGACAGTGTCCCCTGTAGGGTGTACATCACTGACCTCTTTCCTCTGTGAGCACTGATGGCCCCTCTGTTTCCTTGCCTCTCAGTCTGAGCTCATGGGACCTTTCCCTTCAGTGCTGGAGGATTCGCCCTTCTCATCTACCCTTGTCCCAAGCAGCTGAGCGGGTGGGAATCTTAAATGTACCAAAGTGACTTTGGAGCAGAATGCCCCCCTGGCCAGACCTTCCATGCAATTGACACTTGCCTCTCACTGAGTAGGACTGAAACTGGTGCAGGGAGACTGGTGGCCACATCCCCTCTGGGCATGACGAAAGAGCAGGGTGAAAAAGTGAACCTGGAGATGCGGGGGATTGAACCCAGGGCCTCATACATGCAAAGCATGCACTCTACCACTGAGCTGCATCCCCAGAGGAGCTGTGTTTGCTATGGGTAACACTCAGAGCCCTCCTGTTCTCACTGTATCCAGTGACCTATAAGCTTCATGAGAAGCCCATTTCCCTCTCTGAGGGCCAGGCCTGCTCTCCTGGAGGTTACTTGTTCATAGGGGTCACTTAACAGCAGGGCCAAAGTCTATGTGTGGGGCAGAAAGAGTTTGTGCCCTGGACTCAGGCTGCAGAGATACACTCAGCCCTTTCCCCCGCTTTCGCTGAGGAGCAGGGGGCGCGGGCTGCAATCCCCTGCTGCAAGGTCATGGTAGGGTATGTTGTGAGCAGCTCAACGCCTCACCCTGGTGGCAGAAGTGGAGTCAGGAGTTTTAGGTGTTTCCACCTGCCTGTGAAGTCCAGCTTTCCCCAGCACATTCACTGTGGTGCAATTGGGTCACTGGTTCCATGGCTGAACAGCAAAGAATCACTCCTAGTTTCCCTTCTAGCTGCAGCAGGAACAGCCTGTGTCAGTGGTTAATGAGGTGGATCTAGTTGTAGATTGTTATTCATTCCCCACCTTGACAATTCACACAGTCCCTTTCCTACTCAAATCCCCAGCACCTCTGTGATCCTGGTAGCAGGGGTTGGGTCCTGACATTTTCAAGGTCCTTTTTCCCCTCCACTTGGAGTGAACTCAGCTTTTCCCCATCCCAGACAATCCATGAAATAACAACAGGAACATAAAGAAAGAGGGGAGGGAACATCTCACAGCCAGGGCTGGATGTGCCCAGGGCCCCCTGCTTGTCCATTGTTTCCATGGAATTTGGCCACCCCAGGAACCTGCTTGCTGTGCTGGGGCCTGGAGCCAGCCCTGCCATGGAGACATTGGGAAGATGGGGGAATCAGAAAAAAACCCACAATCTTGTTTACATTGCAAGTGAGGAATAACTGAAGCTTTTTCGGTTTCAAGTTACTTTTCCCTGTGTGGGAATCAAACCCAGGCCATGGGAGTGAAAGTACAAAATCCTAACCACTAGACCACATCATTTTTCTTCTCATTTAGGCTACACTTTCTTAGGCTACCTCCTATCCACTTTCTGACAGTGCTCCATTGTCCATTCTTGGAGGGGTTAAGAACAGAGAGTGCAGGAACCCCTGGACTCAATGTCACAACCCCAGCCCAACACAAGACACTGAAACACACTCTAATGATGCTTCTTCCAGCAGGATCACAGAGACACACACACACAAAAAAAACATGAGGAACAATCCTCCTCTGCCTTCATTTAACCCATCGCAACCCTCTCACCAGCTGATTCTTGCAGGAAGGACACTCAGCTGATAGGAGCTCTGGCATACAGACCAAGGGACGGGTGCCCCTCGCTGTGAGCTGATCACATTCTGACTCCGTGGAACGGGGCTCTGAGCTTTGCCATCTTGTGAGTTCTGAGTGCTGACCCCCCGGACCCTTCTGCTGGGAGCATGCTGATTGCACAACAGCTGCAAGCCCTTTTCCCATCTTCTTGTCCTCCTTGGCTTCCCCAGAATTTCCCCACAAATGCTTCTATCAGGTGCTGGAGGGATCTAAGGACCTGCAGCTTTCCCTCACCCATCTCTTAAAGCAAACAGTGATTCCCTTCTCTGACACTCCTGGCTCTGGGCTTTTTTTGAGTTTTTCCCTGTGAAAATGTGTGTGTGGCACCAGCTTGTCTGCCCCCTCTCTGGGAGTCGAGAAACTTTTTCAGATTCTCCCCCACTAGATGAGTCTAACAACACCACCCCTTGTTGGGAAAATCCTAAATTCCGACCTCCTGCCCTGGTTACTCTGACCAGCTGATGGTGGCAGCATGCTGAATCAACCCCAGCTCTCTGGGCTAGAAAGCAGCATCTAACCAGCCTTGTGACAGCTCCAGTTTGCTCACTGGAGACATAACAAACCAGGAAAGAATTCAAATGTCGGACAGAGAACATCAGCTCACAAATAAACACCCTCAGGGACTGAGGGATTGAGAACTGGTTAAAAGATAGGGAACAAAGGGTAGGAATTAATGGTAAATTCTCAGAATGGAGAGGGGTAACTAGTGGTGTTCTCCAGTGGTCAGTCCTAGGACCAGTCCTATTCAATTTATTCATAAATGATCTGGAGAAAGGGGTAAACAGTGAGGTGGCAAAATCTGCAGATGATACTAAACTGCTCAAGAGAGTTAAGACCAAAGCAGACAGTGAAAAACTTCAGAGAGGTCTCACAAAACTGTGATTGGGCAACAAAATGGCAAATGAAATTTACTGTGGATAAATGTAAAGTAATGCACATTGGAAAAAATACCCCCAACTATACATACAATATGATGGGGGCTAATTTAGCTACAACTAATCAGGAAAGAGATCTTGGAGTCATCATGGATAGTTCTCTAAAGACGACCACGCAGTATGCAGCAGCAGTCAAAAAGCAAACAGGATGTTAGGAATCATTGAAAAAAGGAGACTAAGATGGAGAATATCTTACCGCCTTTATATAAATCCATATAAATCCATGTTAATATGAATACTGCGTACAGATGTGGTCTCCTCATTTCTCTTCAGTTCTCTGAAGATGACCACGTAGTGCGCAGAGGCGGTCAAAAAAGGGAACAGGATGTTAGAAATCATTAAAAAGGGGATAGAAAATAAGACTGACAATATTTTATTGCCCTTATATAAATCCATGGTACACCCACATCTCGAATACTGTGTACAGATGTGGTTTCTTCACCTCAAAAAAGATATTCTAGCACTAGAAAAGGTTCAGAAAAGGGCAACTAAAATGATTAGGGGTTTGGAGAGGGTCCCATATGAGGAAAGATTAAAGAGGCCAGGCCTCTTCAGCTTGGAAAAGAGGAGACTAAGGGGGGATAGGATAGAGGTATATAAAATCATGAATGATGTTGAGAAAGTGGATAAGGAAAAGTTATTTACTCATTCCCATAATACAAGAACTAGGGGTCACCAAATGAAATTAATAGGTAGCAGGTTTAAAACAAATAGAAGGAAGTTCTTCTTCACACAGCGTACAGTCAACTTGTGGAACTCCTTACCTGAGGAGGTTGTGAAGGCTGGGAGTATAACAATGTTTAAAAGGGAACTGGATAAATTCATGGTGGCTAGGTCCATAAATGGCTATTAGCCAGGAAGGATAAAGAATGGTATCCCTAGCCTCTGTTCATCAGAGGATGGAGAAGGATGGCAGGAGAGAGATCATTTGATCATTGTCTGTTAGCTTCACTCCCTCTGGAGCACCTGGCATTGGCCACTGTCGGTAGACAGATACTGGGCTAGATGGACCTTTGGTCTGACCCGCTATGGCTGTTCTTATGTTCTTATAGGGCACCTTCTACACGGCGACTGGGCAGTTGACTGACTTTAAATCTAGTTAGCTCTGTTGGTAGAGCATGATGCTCTTAATCCCACCATCATAAATTCAAGCCGCAT
>JALNIE010000557.1:0-14307 GCA_026122505.1 Aldabrachelys gigantea
TCCCCCTCCTAGACCCTTCGGTAGGTGGGGGTGGAGTTTGGGGGGCAGGTTGTGGGCAGCACCAAAATTTCTACAAACTTGCCACTCATGCTTGTGGGAAAGCCCCAGAGCTCAACTTCTCTGTCTCCAGCTGTGTAAGAATGATTCTTTCCCCTCCTGCTGGGTGACTCACACCTCCTAAAGCCAGGTCATTGGCTGGGATGGCCACAATGGGTTAGGGCTCTAGAACTTGCTACCCTGATGGTTGGGATTCTTGCTGCTGCAGCTGATCTTCAAGAGCTTGTCCCTTGGGCTTCCTACCACACTTTTCCTCTGACCCACATGGCATTGAAGAAAGGAGTGCCAGGGCTGGGATTAATAGTCAGGCCTTGGCAGGAGGGAGGAAGAGTCCCAGGCTGGAGCCCCACACACCTTCCCTCCTCCGGGCACCTAGAGCAGAGGCAGCCCAGCTCTGTCCGCTGGATACCTCGGCAGAGTAGGTGAGTTCATGTAAATACAGTCTGGTCCCAAAGCCTCCTCCCAACCCTGGTCATCGCTAGCTGTCAGGGGAGAGCTCATTCACACCTCCCTTACAAATCATCATTTGAAATTCTAAGCTTGGCCAACACTGCTGAAGCCAATGCACCCACATTGTCAGCAAACACAACAGCTGGGTGAGGAAACCCGGCTTTGTCCAGACTTTCCAAACTTATTTTGCTTTCTCAGGTACAAGTATTTTTCATACGTTGTATCTGCTTTTAAAGTGTATGTTAACGTTTCAATTTCCATTCAAATTTGCAACCAATGACAACATTGGCAGCGCTTCATGTAATTGATCACTGAGGGAGAGGGCGTTGGGGAAATTCGGGGAAGGGGGTGCACAGCCCCCTGCCTGGGAGGTGTATAGGGAATGCCCAGTTTCACTGAATTGAGTCTCCTACTGCAGCTCCTCAGTAGGTTACATCAGAGAGGAGCTGCAGTGTCTAGGCAGTGGGAAGCCTGTGCCTGTAAGAGTCCAGCCCTGGGAAGTCCATGCTGAGAGGTGCTGCCTGTGAGAGGGGAAATAAAAAGCCCTCTGCTCCCCCCCCCCGCCATGTTTGCAAACACTGGAGTCCCAGCCCACCAGGATAACTGTTACCCCTCTGCCCCTGCCTGTGCCAGGGTTTAACCCTCTGGCAGCGCCTCCCTCTGGGCTTAACTCCAGCTTCTTTCCCTCTCCCTGACTTTTCCCTTCAGTCCCTCTCCTAACTCTGCCTCCAGCTGCTTGACCCCCTGACCAGTCAGTTTCCACCCTGCTCAGACCCTGGCCACCCCCTCCTCTAATTTGCCCTCCTTTGCCCCTTTTTAATCCCTGTAAAAAGTAGGGGGTGCTGGGTCCCATTATCTGGAGGGAGGGCTGGGTGCCTGGCCCCTGCCTGCCCAGTGCTCAAAGTGCCCCATGATCTTGTGGATGTTTGCCGAGTGCTGCAGGGTCATCTGCAGGGGGAGAGAGACGCAGTTAGGAGGTGATGCAGCCAAGGGTGCCTCACCCAACACTGAGATGCAGCCACATCTGGGGTGAGTTACACAAGTCAGCAAATGAATTTGGAACAAGAAACGCACTGAAAGGATGGAGGCTGCTGCAGGAGGTGGAGAAAAGCTGGTTCTCTGGATCCCAGCCCTTCCCCTCACCCACTCTACCCCCTATCCTCCACTCCCCTCCCACATTTGAGGGAAGAACCCAGGAGTCCTGGTCCCCAGCCTTGCCCACCTCCATATTTCGATAGGGCTCCATCCAACAGCTGCCCCCACAATTGCAGGGCAGTGCCATGGGGCACACCAGGGCCTGCCTGTTTCCACAGGACGGGCAATGCCCGTGCCCCAGGGTGCGGAGAGACGATGCTAAGGGAGAAGCAGGCAGCAGACAGCTCCCAAGACAGAGAAAGAAATGCTAGGGGGTGCCGTGCTGCAAGGAGTGAAGGGGGTTGGCACCGAATGAAGGATCTTCCCTCACAGCAGGTGCATCTGTCTCCCTCCTAATTCCTCCCTAGCCCTACCCCAGCCTAGGCTAATCCTAGCCCAGCTACCAGGGTTAAATTTGGCCTGGATTCCACAGCTGCTGGGGGTGGGGCGTGGGGCTGGGAAGCATGAGCCTCTACTTCCCCTTCCCCAGACACAGTTCCATGGGCACAGACCAAAGGAGCCTGCAGCACTGCTGCCTAGAGGAAACTGAGGCACCAGCCAGTGCAGATACATCATGGCTCTCCTCATCCTCATCCTCTTTTCCATATACAACCTGGCCAGGGGAGGGAGAGTAAACTCAGGGCAGTTGCATAGTTAACCTGTGGAACTCCTTGCAAGAGCATGTTGTGAAGGCCAAGACTATAACAGGGTTCAAAAAAGACAGGAGGATACTGGGCTAGACGGACTTTGTGTCTGAACCAGTCTGGCCGTTCTCATGTCTCTCTTGGAGCAGCAGTGACACCCAGTGGGCAGTCAGAGAAATGCAGAGAAGGTGTTTTTCTTGGCGCAGCAGTGACACGAAGTGGCCAATCAGGGTAACACACAGAGTATGTTTCCCTTGGAGCAGCAGTGACACCTCGTGGTGATTCAGGGTAATGCACAGAAGGTGTTTCCCTTGATACAGCAGTGACACCCAGTGGTCAGATGGCGTAATGCACAGCGTGTGTCTGCCTTCCAGGAGCAGTGACACCCACGGACCAGTCACGGTAAAGCACAGAGTGTGTTTCCCACCAATCTGGGTAATGCACAGAGCATGTTTCCCATGCGGCAGCACTGTCACCCAGTGACCAGCAGGGATGGCATCACATTCTTCTTTTTTAGTGGGGGATTGAGATGAGTTAGACAAAAAAAATTGGGCGGCAGTGCCCCCCATCATCTGGCCCCACCCTTCAAGGGGGCCATGCCTCTGCTCCTTCTCAGTTAAAGGACAGGCTCATCTCCTCTCCCCCTGGCCAGGGTTTAGAGCAATACAACCTTTATTAAAATAAAATAGTAAACAGGGTTTATTTTAAATATTCTAAATCTGTCCAAATTTTAGTACTGAATCCAAAGTTCTCCTAAAGATCCCATCAGTAACCAAAACCTAAATGAAAAATTGAAACCAAAAACAATGCTTAATTTAAAACCCAAACATTAAGAAAAACTTTCTTTTTAAAAATAAAAACTAACAAATGCTGTAAATTAATAATTTCAACATTTTATCAAAAAGGTGTGCTACAGCAGGATGATAAAATAACATCAAATAAATAAGCATGACCAGTAAAACCTCCTATAAAGGAATTGAATCCTTGAATACTGGACAAATCTGTATAAAATATGCAGAACTATGTCAAAAGTGGTGTTGCAGGTCAGCCATTCCAATCCAGCAAATGTCAATTAAAAGCTCCATTCCAACTAAAAAAACCAAATCAACCCAATCAACCAAAACGGTCACAGCCTGAAACAAACCTACACAGAAGCAAAATTAAACCTGTACCAACGCTGGAACAAACGATGTAAATTTCTAATTCTAACTTCTTGTTTCTCCCAGGAGGAAAATGTTTTGCACCCCAGGAACCAGGCTGTCATTGCAGCTTTCCTTTCACTAAATAAGATTTTTACCAACTATAAATTGCCCTCCAATTTCTCTAAGAGAATTTGAAATTGTATCTTTGCACTAATATCCCAATTGTACAAGTCCATCTCCTCAGAGCAGCCCCACACCCTGAGGTCAGGGAAGAATCCCAACTGGTTTGTGCATTTGTAACCCTGAGGCCTGAAGCTGATGAGAGAAAGGGAAGTGAGCCATCTTGGAGCTTTCCCATACTACTTGCGGGGAGCACAGGGATTTGACTGAGTGATGTCCTGGCTAATTTTCACCTTGTTCCTCTCCAGCAGGCTCCACTGAAGAGCTTGAGAGTGACTTGACCATGGCAGCAGCCTATTTACATATTAAAAGTTGGCATTTTGGGGCCAATGGGGTGAAATATGAGTACTTTTGGGGTTGGGACCCACATGAGAAGGGATGTGGACAAATTGGAGAGAGTCCAGCAGAGGGCAATAAAAATGATTAGGAGACTGAGACACATGACTTATGAGGACCTGCAGGCCATACCCTGCATGTTAAGCTAAGGCAAAGTGAGCATATCTATATTGTGACCTTTTACTCAGAGAGGAAAATCTACCTTTATCATGTTACTTAAATAGATAAGTTCCCATGCCTGTCTAAGACCTTTACCTAGCCAAGCCACAATGGAGAATGGCATAGGGTTTTTTTCAGTGTTGTACCCACAGATTTAACAGGTACACCACAAGGGAACTTATGTGCATATGTACATGTCATCAACACGCACAAACATACTAGCCTATGAAGTAAACGTACCCTAATGTTTTGTGGGTGAGGAATGAAATTTGGGCATAGAAGGAAGGATTTCCAGCGCTTGTGCCCTATAAAAGAGGTAACCCACCTCGCTAGAGCACTTCGCTCCATCATTCTGACTTACTTCCTCCACTCTCTCTCTATCTACTAGCAGGAGGCTGTACTTCTTCTTAAACTTTAAGTTTCAAGGGAACTAGGCTAAGCTCAATTTCCCTAAGTTTTTATTGTTTGTTTATTACGTTTTGATTTTAAGTTTAACATAGTCGAGTAAACCCTAAGTAACACTAGCTTTTTCTAAGCACGGCATCTTTCACTCAAGAATTGAGAAACCTGAACTGCAAGGCTGGTCCTGTGTCTCTTAACACCAGGTTATGAAGGAAGGCTGGGAGTATATTAACCAAAACTGATGCCAGATTGGAGGGTCTGGGAGCAGTCCCATACCAGGAAGTGGAAAGAAATGTAAATCTGTAGGCTTTGCCAGCTGAGGACTGTCTGATAGAGAAATTCGCTATCCTATTCACCAGCTGCAGTTCTTGGTCTTGAAATGGGCCAGCACTGAGAAATTTCGAGACTATTGTTGTGGTGCTCAGTTTCAGGTGTGGACAGAGAACAATCAACTGACATGTGTTAACAAGGGCTAATCTGGATGCAACAAGACAGAGATGGGTGGCTACATTTGCTAGCCATAACTTCGCATTCAAGACCAATGAGTTGGTATAATAGGGAATGTGATTTATCAGGACCATCAATTCTTGGCTGGGGGAACGATGTAAGCAGGGTGAGAATGAACTCTACCCTGACATCAGTTGGTGATCTGCTGTAAAGGCCTTTTGTTGCTGATGTGCATGGTTCCACCCACCCCGTATTGCATAATGGGGGTGCTTGTCCAAAGGGTCATTTCAGCTGCTGTGGGATCCCCAGTCTATTTCTTATTAGGACAGGGGTAATAAAGTGCAGTTATTCCAGTGATATAAATCAAGGACAGTAGAACGGAACTTAGCAGTTCATGATTTCGGTACTCACCCAAAACTAAATAAATCTTGTTAGGCAAGGGACATGGGTTTCAAAGCATAGTGAAACAAGAGAGATTGAGGAATATTTGCATTTAGTACTATAGATTTCTTTTGAAACCACTAAAATTGCATTTTATGTCCTTTGTATCTTTTTAGTTTATAAATAGAGCTATTTGTATTTCTAAACCGTGTTTGGTTTTATACTCCAGATAAAAAAATCACTGATGCCAAAAAGAAACTTCTGTGGGAAAGAACAGAAAAGAGCAATGGAGCTGCAGTACAGCACTTGCATGCACTTTCTTAGGTCTCTTTTGCTGGAAGACTTAGCAGGGCCAGATTCTTAGTCACAGGTCAGCAGGTGGGTTTATGCAAATTCTGGACTCTGGGACCAGAGCTGGGGTGGTGGGAGGAGCACAACTTTTGGGGCACATGCACCACCTCTGAAACCAACCTTTACTGCTTCACTCCATAACACCACCCACACACAGCAGTCTTTTACTTCTCACACCCAAAAGCATAACCTGAAAGAGAGCCAACGGCATAAGCTGAAGGCAAACACCTGCAGCACTAACAACAACCCAATGAGATTCAAAAGGGTCTCTTTCTTTAGACACCAGGGATATTAAGAAGGAAAACAGCAGCCCCACGCACAGACCACCAACAAACATCCATTTCTGGAAGGATGTGCTAGCAAAATACAGGAAAGATGGCAGTGAACGGGAGGATAGGAGAGACGCTCGAGCTGAGAGGTGGCGGCAGGAAGATCAGAGGTGTAGGCAGGAAGATCAGCGGTGGCGTGATGCAACGCTGGAGCTGCTGCGTGATCAAACTGATATCCTCAGACGCATGGTGGATCTTCAGGAAGAGCAGCGGGGTTACGGAGTGCCACTTCAGCCCATGCTTAACCACCCTCAGTACTCACAATGTTCCATATCTTCCTCACCCAGACGTGTTAGAACGCGTGGGGGAAGGCTTTCTGCACCCGCCCACTCCACCCCCATGGACAGTCCAATCCTCTCTCCCCTCCTCCCCCACCGCATGGCTGCTATCATGTAAGATCACTGGTAAACATCCCCCTCCATCCTCCCACCACCCCTCCACCGCATGGCTGGTGGCTGGGAAGATTCCTGCTCGCCAAACGCAGAAAAGCTCAGCGCTATCCTTCCTCCCCTCCCCCCCACCCCAGCTCTGGTCCCAGAGTCCAGAATTTGCATAAACCCACCCGCTGACCTGTGACTAAGAATCTGGCCCTGCTAACTCTTCCAGCAAAACAGGCCAAAGAAAGTGTATGCAAGCGCTGTACCGCAGCCCCAGTGCTCTTTTCCGTTCCTTTCCACAGAACTTTCACTGCATGCCAGTCCAGTTCCTTGCTGTTGCTTGTCTAAGAGCTGCGTGTGGCAGTACGAAGGTGCTCACTGCTCTCTCCTGCCTCAATGCTCCTCCGTGGTCCCATAGAGGGTTGTGGGGAGCAAGGAGCAACACTTTGTCCTCCATGCGTCCTGGTCACTTTCCCCACATGGGCTGTGCTGTGAGGGGAGCATCAGAAGCTGCTGCTCTCTGCCCTCCCCTCATGCAGCCTGGCTGAGGAAAGTGTCCTGGATGCAGGGAGCTCGGATGATGTCGCTTTTTGCCCCCAAAGCCCCTAGGGGTGCCCGTAGGAGCAGCGTTCCAGGGAGGAGCAGGCAGCAATGCCAGCTGCTCCATGCACACAGGTCAGTGTCCCCACGTGGGTGCAGGAGGGGGTGCAGGGGTTAGGGGTGAAGGGGGTGCAGGAGAGGGGCAATGGCTGGTGGCACAGGAGGGGAGTGTGGGAGTTAAGGGCAAAGGGGACACAGCGTAGGGGTTAGGGCACAGGAGGGGGCAGGAGTTGGGGTGAAGGAGGCGCAAGGGTTGGGATTGCAGGATCTAGCGGTAAAGGGGGATGGGGATCGTCTAGGGGTGTTGGGGAAGTGCCTAAGTACACGTTTTGCCAGGGCACCAGTTCCCCTAATGCTGGTCCTTGATAACATTTCTTGCTGGGAGGGAGAGGGTAGAAAAGGAAGGAGTCTTAGCAACCCTTCTGGGAGTGCAGGTGAAGAATGACTCCCCTTTCTCTAGATTCTCCCCGTGGGGCTCTGGGGCGAACAGAGCCACATAGCTTCCGCCGCTTTCTCCAGATTGTCTGTGCTGGGCTCCCGTGGAAGTTACAGAAGGCAACAATTACCTGACTTTTCTCGGCCATCGTGGACAGAGCTGCATAGCTTCCTCTGCAAACTCTACAGGTTCAAATCAAGTCTCTGAAGTCCATCCACAGCTGGGATGGGTCATTCAGTCCTTTGTACAGAGCTTCAGTTTGCAGCAAAGTCCCTCCAGAGGTATGAAGCAGGATTGGAGACAAGATGGAGACGAAGCATCAGCCTTTTATAGTCTCTTGCCACGTGATCTTTGCTTTCTTTGTCCCAAGGACACTCTATCCAGCACGTGGCATAGAAAAACCTTCGAGTTCTGTCCATAGGCAGGTCCCTGCATACCTTGCTAAGTCACAAGGCATATCTGCCTTCTCTCAATGGGTGAGTTGTACAGCTCATGGTCCTTAATGAGCCATCAAGCAAGTTAGACAGAACTGACACCAACTTGTCAGGCTGGGATGTTCCTGGGAAGCATAGCACAAGTCTGAAAAACGGTCAGCATAGAGCCAATATTCATAACGTCAACTACAAAAATGATACACATCTAGAGATAGCATCATTGTAATCAGCCAATCAGAACCTCTCCACAGACCCCTTACATGACAACCTTTCTACCATATTGGCTGCAAATATAGAACAGTTGTCACAACGGTGATCTATAGAGTTACAGATTATGTCAATAACCTCACAGGAGGTGACACGACATCAGTGAGACTGATATTGGAATACTGCCTCCAGTTTTGGTGTCGTCATTTGAAAAAGATGTTGTGAAATTGGAGCTGGGGCAGCAAAGAGACACGAAATGTTCTGAGGGCTGGAGAAAAATGCCTTCTAGTGAGCTATTGAAAGAGCTCGACCTGTTTAGATTATCAAAAGAAGATTGAAAGGTGACTTCATTGAAGTGCCTTAATGGAGAGAAAATATTGGCTATTAAAAGGCTCTTTAATCTAGCAGAGAAAATCATAACAAGACCCAATGGCTGGAAGGTGAAAAGAGACAAATTCATATTACACTTAGCGCAAAAATACTCAACAGCGAGGATGATTCATCACAGGAACAAGCTACCAAGGAAAGTGGTGGATTCACCATCTCCTAATGTCATTCAATGAAGACTAGATGCCTTAGTGGAATGTGTTTGCTCCAAAAGTAGCTATTGTGTCATACAGGAGGCCTGTGATATGCAGGGGGTCAGATTAGATGCTCTAATGGTCTCTTCAGGACATAAAGTCGACTAATTTCTGTAACTGAGTGTAGCATTGGGAGCAGCTTCTGATGTTTTGCTGTCTAGCCGGCTTGCTGCCTAGAGCGAACGCTCCTTGTGTGGGGTGATCCACAGGGAGTAGCTCAAACCTCCAAAGTGCCTGGGCAGGGGCAGGACATTAGCACAGCAAGGGAGGGGTGTGGCAGTGACATCACAAAGGCCTTTTGCAGGACCTCAGACTATTGGTCAAAGGTGATGGGGAGGTGGTGACCTCACAGAGAGATGCTGACATCAGTCAGACAGGACAGGGGCGAAGGGCCAGGGAAACCCAGAGACCCCTGTAGCTTTGCTTCAGCAAGTCTCCTTCTCCAGGTCTCTTTTTGAGGACTGAGAAAGTATTTGGGTTCAGGTACGTGAGCACCAGGAGGAACCTCTTTCGAGTTTTCTCCTTCCCTTTTCCTTTACTAGAAAACTGCCGTCCCTGTTTAGAAGGTAAGAGCCTCCTCGAGGTTTGAAACCTGTTCAGTCTGATCCATCTGGTGACAGATGAATTCTAGGCATGGAAAACACGAGCTTAAGGTGGCAGAATTTTATTCTGCACCTGGGATTTTGTCCCTTAGAATCACTGGGAACATTAGGGTTTGTCCTCTGTGTTTCACCTTTTCCTCCATCCATCCCTCCCTCCTTTCTCTTCTTCTCTTGCTTTTGGTGTGCCCTCTGGTGTGTGTGTGTGTGTGTGTGTGTTGCAGGGGAGTGCTTGGCAGCTCCCACTGTGGGATGTCCACCCAAAAATGTGGGGCTGAAATAGTGCTCAGGCAGTGATCCCCACCACTGACCTGGCCATCCTTTGGGCTCTCTGGTGAGAACCCTCAGCCTCTCATCCTTAGTCTCTACCCTGATTGGCTGAGCAGGGGGTTATTGACAGGGAGGAGACTCAGGTCCTTGTTGTTATCTTTTAAGACTAATTAAATAAGTCATAACCACATATATATTTGATTAATTTTGCTGCTTCTCTGCATTAATGGTCTCTGAGCAGTTCACGATTCTCTCTAACATTGCAGTTCTCCTCAAATACTTGCTGAATAGTTACTGTCACTGTTGTTGATCTGGGGCTCATCTGAGCGCACTTTACTCAGGTCATTCAATGTCTGAAATTCAAGATCCGATGGTTAGTTTGAAAATCAGGGGTCTTGGGTCCTACTCCTAACTCTGCCACTGACTGGCTGTGTGACCTAAGACAAGTCAATTCTCCTTTCTCAGCCTTAGCTTCTCTCTCTTTCAGGTGGGGATAATAATGATCTGCTCCTCCCTGCCTTACGGTATGTGGAGGCAGGACTGGCTCTAGGTTTTTTGCTGCCTCAAGGAAAAAAAATTGTCTGTCCCCCCATCCCCCTGCTGCCCGAGCCCTGGGCTCTCCCCCCATCCCCCGCACCACCTGCCTCCCCAGCTCTGGGCCTCCTCCCACCTCGCACCCCCTGCTGCCCCAGCCCTGGGCTCTCCCCCCTGCTGCCCCAGCCCTGTGCTCTACCCCTTGACCCTCACCCCCCTGCCATCCCAGCCCTGGGATCTCCTCCCCACCCCCGCACACCCTGCCAAGCCAGCCCTGGGCTGTCGCACACACATACCCATGCTGCCCCAGCTCTGGGATCTCCCCCCACCAGTGCTCCCTCACCCAACACCCCCTGCCGCCCCAGTCCTGGGCTCTGCCCCCTCCACCTGCACCCCCTGCCGCCCCAGCCCTGGGCTCCTCCCCCCACCTGAACCCTCCTTCTGCCCCAGCCCTGGGTCATTGGTAACTTGCTCCCAGGGCGGGTCATTCAGCAGGAATTTTGGATGTGCACAGAACACACACAGGACTGGTTCCCACAAGGTTACAGAGCTGCAGTAAAGTGGAACAATTTTCACCTTGTGTGATTGGAAGATATCTGGATGCATATTGTAAGACTGTCCTCCATAAATGAGGAAAAGTTGAGGTGCCTTTATTATTCTTTCTTCCCACTCTTCATTTCTATGGGGAATTTGCCAGTGCAATATCACTGTCTTACTTTTAAACAAACAAAAAGGCAATGGCTGTTGAAAATAGCAATTCCAGTCCTCAAAACCTCTGGGAAGCATTTCTTGCTCAATTTTATCCTACTTTTTCTACAGGAAATTACAATGGATCAGTATATTTGATTTGGGAGAAATGAAGTACCAGCTGCCCAAACTGAGCTTGAGCACTCCTGAATTTTGAGGTGTTCAAATCTGGCAGGCAGATGCTAGATTCCCTTTCTGAATATTACCTAAACCTGGAAAGGAAAAGTCAATTTCTGCTTCCATGGCTCAGAAGATGACCCATAGAAGGTGTGAGGAGAACTTAACATAGGGAAATAGATTCAATTAGTGTAATGACCCAACCATTCCCAGTCTCTGTTTAAACCTGAGTTAATTGTATTTATTTTGCATATTAATTCGAGTTGAGAAGTTTCTCTTTGGAGTCTGTTTTTGAAGTTTTTTTGTTGCAAAATTGCCACCTTCAAGTCTGTCAGTGAGTGGTTAGAGAGGTTGAAGTGTTGTCCCACTGGTTTTTGAATGTTATGATTCCTGATGTCAGATTTGTGTCCATTTATTCTTTTGCATAGAGACTGTCCGGTTTGGCCAATGTACATGGCAGAGGGGCATTGCTGGCCCATAATAGCATATATCACATTGGTAGATATGCAGGTGAACGAGCTCCTGATGGCGTGTCTGATGTGATTAGATCCTATGATGGTGTCACTTGAATAGATATGTGAACAGAGCTAGCACTGGGCTTTGTTGCAAGGATAGGTTTCTAGGTTAGTGTTTATGTTGTATGGTGTGTGGTTGCTGGTGAGTATTTGCTTCAGGTTGGGAGGCTGTCTATAAGCAAGGACTGGCCTGTCTCCCAAGATCTGTGAGAGTGAGGGATCATCTTTCAGGATAGGTTGTAGATCTTTGATGATGTGCTGGAGAGGTTTTAGTTGGGGGCTGTAGGTGATGGCTAGTGGCGTTCTGTTATTTTCTTTGTTGGGCCTGTCCTGTAGTAGGTGGCTTCTGGGTACTCTTCTGGCTCTGTCAATCTGTTTTTTCACTTCAGCAGGTGGGTATTGTAGTTGTAAGAATGCTTGACAGAGATCTTGTAGGTGTTTCTCTCTGTCTGAGGGATTGGAGCAAATACGGCCATATCTTAGAGCATGGCTGTAGACAATGGATCATGTGGTGTGTCCTGGATGGAAGCTGGAGGCATGTAGGTATGTATAGCGGTCAGTGGGTTTCCGGTATAGGGTGGTGTTTATGTGACCATCGCTTATTAGCACAGTAGTGTCTAGGAAATGGATCGCTTGTGTGGATTGGTCTAGGCTGAGGTTGATGGTGGGAAGGAAATTGTTAAAATCAAGGTGCAATTCCTCGAAGGCTTCTTTTCCATGAGTCCAGATGATGAAGATGTCATCAATATAGCACAAGTAGAGGAGGGGAGTTAGGGAACGAGAGCTAAGGAAGCGTTGTTCTAAGTCAATCATAAAGATTTTGGCATACTGTGGGGCCATGTGGGTACCCATAGCAGTGCCGCTGACTTGAAGGTATATATTGTCCCAAAATGTGAAATAGTTGTGGGTGAGGACAAAGTCACAAAGTTCAGCCACCAGGTTAGCCGTGATATTATCGGGGATACTGTTCCTGACGGCTTGTAATCCATCTTTGTGTGGAATGTTGGTGTAGAGGGCTTCTACCTCCATAGTGGCCAGGATGGTGTTTTCTGGAAGATCACCAATGGATTGTAGTTTCCTCAGAAAGTCAGTGGTGTCTCAAAGATAGCTGGGAGTGCTGGTAGCATAGGGCCTGAGGAGAGAGTCCACATAGCCAGACAATCCTGCTGTTAAGGTGCCAATGCTTGAGATGATGGGGCATCCAGGATTTCCAGGTTTATGGATCTTGGGTAGCCGATAGAATACACGTTGTCGGGGTTCTTGGCATGTGTCTGTACAGATCTGTTCCTGTGCTTTCTCAGGGAGTTTTTTGAGCAGATGGTGTAGTTTCTTTTGGTAATCATCAGTGGGATCAGAGGGTAATGGCCTGTAGAATGTGGAGTTAGAGAGCTGCCTAGCAGCCTCTTTTTTATATTCCGACCTATTATGATGACGATAGCACCTCCTTTGTCAGCCTTTTTGATTATGATGTCAGAGTTGTTCTTGAGGCTGTTGATGGCATTGTGTTCAGCACGGCTTAGGTTATGGAGCAAGTGATGCTGCTTTTCCACAATTTCAGCCTGTGCACGTTGATGGAAGCAATCTATGTAGAAGTCCAGTCTGTTGTTTTGACCCTCAGGAGGAGTCCATACAGAATCCTTTTTATTATAGCGTTGGTAGGAAGGATTCTGTGGGTTAGGATGTTGTTCAGAGGTGCGTTGGAAGTATTCTTTGAGTCGGAGATGACGAAAGTGGGATTCTAGGTCACCGCTCCCAGGCTGGATTCCACTTAGCTGCTGCCCCTGCAAATGGGCTGAACCAAGTACCTGCTTGCTTTGCTGGTGCCTAGAGCCATCCCTGGGACGGACACGTTTGTTTTCATCCTCTGAGCCAGGAAACCCACAAAAGCCTCTTCTTTTGTACTGGGGCAGGCAAAAATAAGGTGACACTAAATTATTCTGATGGCTAAAAGCAGGTTTAGGGAGTTGTGTATTTTTGAAAAAAAAAAATAAAAAAAAATAATATCCTTCTAACTAGCTGCATGCGATAAAAAAAGAACCCAGACAAACCTTGTCAGTAAGGGCTAATGTCCTAAATGGGAAATCAGCAGCGGTTTGTAGCTGGGGGAGCGTACAGTCTGAATGTGTATGACCCGACCCCAGGCCCCAGCCCCGCATAGCAGTAGGACTTGGCACTCTCTCTGTGCACTGGTGTGGTGGCTGAGTGGTTAACCAAGGAGTGACAATCCAAGGAGGTTCCCTGAGTCGGTTTCACTCCTCAGGAGATTCTACACAATAAAAATTCTGTGCACAATAGTTTAAAATTCTGCAAATTTTATTTGCCAATAAATAAATGTGGAGGCTCCAGCATGGCAGTGGGGAGCACAGGCTCTTGGATGCCCAGAGGTGGGAGATCACCCTGCAGCCTCCTCTCCCCTCCAGGGAAACAGACTCTGTGGTGAGGCTGCATCTCTCTGCTGCCTACTCCAGGAGCTCCCAAAAGACTCCCCAGAACTGCTCATGAGGGGTGCATGACCACTCCTGTGGCTTCCCTTTGCTTCCCCATCAGAAAGCCTGAGCAGCTGGCCCCGGGTGATTTGAAAGGGCCCGGGGGTTCCTGCCACCACTACCGGCAGCATAGTGTGCCTAAAGCAAATTCCTGCCCACCCTCGCGTCACACGGCTCACCACTCCCAGAAGCATTTGGCACGTCCCTGGGCCCCTGTGGGGTGCGTCTCTTGCACGCTGCCCCCGCCCCAAGTGCCAACTCTGCCGTTGGAACTGCAGCAATCGGAGCTACAGGGGTGGTGCCTGTGGGCAGTGGTGCCAGGGGACTCCCCCAGCCTCCTCCATGTAAGAGTTGTGCCAGAGGGGGGTGGGTCACTTTCAGGAGCTGCCTGA
>JALNIE010000558.1:0-45000 GCA_026122505.1 Aldabrachelys gigantea
TACTAAAATTTAGTGTGTGTGTGGGGAGGGATTGGTTGGCTAGTTCCCAGCACCAATAGAGGGGGGAAGGATCAATGGGAAATCAGGACCCTGAGATTGACAGTCGCCAGGGACAATGGGGAGAGACCAAAGCTCCAAGTTAGCTGCACTGACAGGCCAGGCAGTGTAATGAGGGAGTAGCCAAGAAGCGGTTCCAGCCCTGAAGGAAGCAGGACTATCAGCACAACAGTAAAACTGCAGACACACAACCTCCAAGGGACTCTACTTCTCAATCTCCTGATCCATACTTAGAAGCCTTAGCCATTAGGCCACATGGGGCATCCAAGGGGAAGGAGCGGCACGTCGGGCTCTTCAGCAACAATTCAGCAGCAGGTCCCTTGGTCCCTCTTGGAGGGAAGGACCTGCCACCGAATTGCTGCTGAAGAAAAAGGCGGTGCAGTGGAGCTGCCACCGATTGTGATCATGGGGGGAGCTGGGGGACAGAAGAGACATGTATGGAGTGGTGAAATGGTGGTCCAGGGAAACTGAGTCACTCCCAGGACATGATGTGCAGAAGGGAGCACAGGTGCAGGGAGAGAGACCCAGCCCCACAGAGCCCAAGGGAGATATTGGGGGCAAGGGAGGGGATAGAGGGATGAGAGACCCAGGCCCATAGACCTTCCCTGGCTCCCAAGTTTGTGGGGAGGGGGGAACTGACCCACAGCACTCGCTGGTGGCGTGGCTGGGAACCAGGGGAGTGGACCAGGCTGGGGCTGGGTCACTCCACTGACCATGCAGTGAGTGCAGGGGTGGGGGCCATGGGGAAGAGCCGGGCAGTCCCCCCTGCATCAGCTCCGCACCCCAGCTCACCTCCACTCCGCCTTCTCCCCTGAGCACACCGGTGCCGCTCCACTTCTCCCGCCTCCCAGGCTTGTGGTACCAATCAGCTGTTTAGTGCAGCAAGCCTGGGAGGGGAGGAGAATTAGATTAGGGGTGGCATGCTCAGGGGAGAAGATGGAGCAGGGATGAGCTGGAACAGGGAGCGGTTCACCTGCACACACATCCCCCCATTAATTGCTGCAGGCAGCCCTCCCCCTGCACCTCCCCCCAGCCCCCTGCCCTAGCTCATCTCCACTCCACTGCCTCCTCTGAGTGTGCTTTTTGGTGCCCCCAAAAACTTGGCACCCTAGGCAGCCGACTAGTTCGCCTTGGTTGCACTGGTCCTAGACATTGCCTATCAGCAGGATTCATCCTCCTCCTCCTCAGTGAGATTAAATCTCCGCACCTAGACAGCTGGTCCGTCCGCTACACCACAATCCCCCATGCCTAAGCCTCCCTGCCAAAGCCTTGCACTTGACTCCAGATAATTAAGTGTCACATCTCACTGGGAACTCGACTTCTTGTGCCCAGAGAGTCTCGGCCCCCCTCAGCAGCTGACCTGAGAAACACAGTGTCTGCAAAAGCAGCAAAGAATGGTGTGGCACCTTATAGACTAACAGACATATTGGAGCATGAGCTTTCGTGGGTGAATCCCCACTTCGTTGGATGCATCAGTGTCTGCCTTTTCCAAAGAAGCTCTTGGAGGGCCTGTTTTCAATGTGACCATGTGGCCTAATGGATAAGGCATCTGACTTCGGATCAGGGGATTGAGGGTTCGAGTCCCTTCATGGTTGTGCTTGTGCAGTTTTACCTTTGGGCTGAAAGTCCTGCTCCCTTCAGGGCTGGATCCTCTTCTTGGCAGCTCAGGCCAATGCTCTGGCTTCAGCTAGAGCCCTGGGAAGGAGTTGGGGGGTGGGCATCACAAAGGCTGGGGCAGGAGCCCCAGGTGCTTCCAGTCTAGCCTTTGTGCTTCCTGACTTGCCAAAGAAAGAGGGCGGCGGCCTGGGCTGGTGTGTAGAGCAGGTTCCCTCTTCCAAGTTTGCGTCTGTCCCTGTGCTTGAGGGGTTTGCTACATAGCGTCTTGGGAGCCTGGGTGTTTCTCTGCTTCTCGCCAGCTGGGGAAAAGCCTCTTGAGGTAAAATCTCCTGCCCCACTGCAAGAGTGAGCACTGTGAGTGGGAACAGACAGAGGCCACACCAGGGGGCTGACCCTGCTTTCCTAACATCTTTGATAATGGGCGACTGGTCTGCTGGTGGCCTTCAGTGGGGGTTTGGCATTGCAGGGAGCAGGCTGGCTGGGTGCTGAGAGTTTGTCTGACCCCTCAGGGACACAGTGTGAGGTGAGAGATTCCTGTGGGTGGAGCCTCTGCCACTCACCTAGTGCCCCATAGATCAGCCATAGCCCTGGTTCTGCTCCTCTCTCTAGACTGCTTAGGAAGCCAAATGAGCAACTCCATGGGAGCTCTGGGGCTGCAGAACCAATAGAGAAAAAATAGGTGCTCAGTGCCCACTGACAGCCACCCCCCCACCCCACCCCACCCCCCCACACACACTACAGGCCTTGCTGACAGGCTCCTCCTCTTCCCTTTCAGTGCCTCCCACTTGCCAGTGATCAGCTGTTCAGTGGGGTGCAGGAGGCACTGGGTGGGGAGGGGAAGGAACAGGGATGGGAAGAGGTGGGGGTGGGAGAGGAATGAGGCAGGAAGGTGCAGGAAAGGAAGAGATGGGACAGGACAGGGTGGGGACTTGGGGAAAGGGGTTCAGTGGGGGCAGGGCCTGAGGAGAAAAGGGGGGATTTGTCCCAGACCCCTCTAGGGCCGGCCCTGAAGGGAAGCACTGACTATTACAGTGACAATAAAACTGACCAGCATTGCGAGGGAGGCTGAGGGAGATCCGCACTCATCATGTCTCTTCTCTCCCCCATGGTGAGCCAGACACTGCTCTCTCCTGGCTCTCACTCTAGCAGCTGGACCACAAGGAGCCATTTCCCCACAGGAAGTGCATTGAGTGCCCCTGTGGTGCTGGGGGGCTGGCGCTTCTGCTGGCTCTGGGGCTGGCAGGGGGGTTGATGTCTGCACAGACTCTCAGCTGCCAGGCCGGAGGGGGCACTTGGGACCTTACCAGACTGGCTCAGTGAAGATGCGGGGTTGACAGACCAATACAGATGCTCTCCAGAGCATGGAGCAGCATCCACCTATGCAGCCAGGCAAAGAGCATTTCCCACAGCCTGGAGCCAAGGGGAAGGCGGCAGCTGCTGTTCCAGCTCCTGGGGAACAGGCCCTGTCAGCCAACAGACACTTCTTACTCACCACAGCTAACGGTGCCGGGTTCCTCCAGTGGGGGTGTGGAGCAGCCATTTGTTTTCCTGTCCTTTTTGACTGCAGCTGCTGACAAAAACATCCCAGACAAAGAAGCAACAGGCCAAAATGCTATCATGCAAGTGCTAAAGTAGCTCAGTTGGGAGAGCATTAGACTGAAAATCTAAAGGTCCCTCGTTCAACCCCAGACTTTGGCAGGCCCTGTCATCCCTCCTTAGGCAGGGGTGGCTTGTTTTCTGGGAGCACAGCAGTGCCTGCACCCAAGGTGAGTTCCTGAGCTTGGGCTCTGCAGTAGGAAAATATAGAACAGGCTTCTGCCCCTAGTTGGCCCACCTGACCTTTAATAATGAGAGCTGTCTTTCCCAACATGGTAGGAAGAAAGTGAGGCAGGGTAGCCCTCAGGAATGGTGTCAGAGGGCTGCTGGGCAGTGACAGGCAGGGATTGGGGATGGAAGCTTCTCTGTGCAGCTGAGCAAGGGCAGTAGCAGGGAAGAGGCATCTGTAAAAGTGACCCCACACACCTCTCCTCCTCTGGGCACCTAGAGCAGAGGCAGCTGGTGCTGATGGCTCCAAGGGAAGGCTTAAAAGTTACAGAGAAACTGAGGTCAGGGCTAGAGGAGGGCAGGACCATGCCTATGTGTGGCCTTCAGACAGGCACAAAAACACCCAGCCAGGCTGCTCCCTGCCATGCCAAACACCCACTGAAGGTCACCAGCATGCAGGGCGGCTTCTGATACTCTGTGGTCAACGTCACAAGATGGTAGGAAAACAGGGCCAGCCCCCATGGTGGGGTCTCTGACTGGTCCCATTCAAGGTGCTCACTTTTGCAGCGGAGCAGGAGATTTTACCCCAAGAGGCTTTTCCCGAACTGGCGAGAAGCAGAGAACCACCCAGGCTCCAAAGACACTATGTAGCAAGTATCCTCCGGCACAGGGACAGGTGCACACGCTGGCCTGGGCAGCCGCCCATTTTCTTTGGCAAGTCAGGAAGGGCAAAGGCTAGACAGGAAGCACCTGTGGCTCCTGCCCCAGCCTTTGTGATGCCCGACCTTCAACTCCTTCCCGGGGCTCTAGCTAAAGCCAGAGCAGCCAAAAAGAGGTTCTAGCCCTGAAGGGAGCAGGACTTTC
Organism: Aldabrachelys gigantea; assembly: GCA_026122505.1. Classification (NCBI taxonomy): domain Eukaryota; kingdom Metazoa; phylum Chordata; order Testudines; family Testudinidae; genus Aldabrachelys; species Aldabrachelys gigantea. Next base: position 4,303 of record JALNIE010000558.1, read on the forward strand.
AGCACAATTGCAGAAACACAATGGGACTCAAACCCTCAGTTTTCTAATCCACACTCAAACACCTTATCCATTAGGCCACATAAGACAAGCTCCTCCAAGCACTCCTTTGGAAAAGGCGGACATTGTGTTTCTCAGGTAATCTACAGAGGGGGACTGAGACTCTTTGGGCACAAGAAGTAGAGTTCTCAGCGACACATGAGAATTAATTCTATGGAGCCAGGTGCAGGGCTTTGGCAGGGAGGCTTAGCCATGGGGGTATTGGGGTGCAGCGGATGGACCGGCTGTCCAGGTGTGGAGATTTAGTCACACTGAGGCACAAGAGGGAGGAGGAGGAGGAATCCTGCTGACAGGCAGTGGATGTGCAGAAAAAGAGGAGGGGTTCCTGGGACTTTTTTGGCCTCTCTTTTGCCTACCTGCTTGCTCTTATAGTGAATGGTGAAGATGGTCTCAACAAGCCCCTGTCTGGGTGCTCAACTTTTTAATTGCCTTGCGTGCCAGGAGCCAAATGATTCCTGGTGCTCTCCACCAACCGCATGCAGATTCCCAGAATCCATGGCCATTTCCTGGAAAGGTTCCTTTCCTCAGGAATCAGGGGAGAGGCCACATCCACAGAAGCAGGCCTAGAACAAGCAGTCTCTGGCTGGCAGGAAGTGTTGTAGGGCCAGGTGCTGAGAAAGCACAGAGGGAGACTAGCAGAGATGAAGGGAAGAGAGACAGAGAAGCAATGAGTACAGAGGGCAAGTGTACAGGGGGTTCAGGTCCAGCTATTGTGGGGAACTTCCCTGGTTTATACGTGACCGTGGTGCAATTGGCCAGAGAAAGGATCTGAGTCCCCACCCCCTTACCCAGAGGCCTGTCTGACCCCAAGGATGCTCTTTTTACTCTCATGTGTGGCAGAGTCCTCCTAACCCCAACAAGGCTGGGCCCAGGAATCCTGGGGGGCTTGACCCCCAATCTTGTCGTGCTCACTTGAAAAGGGCTACAGTGTCCCCACTGTGGGGTACTCTCTCCACTCTGGGCACTTCCCTGACCCACTCATCATTGCATTGCATTGCTTCAAGAAAATACAATTTATTACCCAGCAATTAATGTAAAACATAAGGAAAGATTAAAGGAAAACACATCACCCTGTTCTGTGGTGCAGGGAGAGCACAACCAGCATCTCTGGAGTGTCAGGGCAGGTCACAGTCTCTCCCTCACATGTCCCAGGCCTCCTTCCCAGGTCCTGGCTGTGCTGCAGGGACACCACGGGCTGGACACTCGCTCTGGCAGTGGCCACATGCTCTAGGTGACAGAACGCTTGTTCCCAGTGTCAGCCCCCATGGAGGGGATATGATCCCCCCACTTCCGAAGGTCTGGCCTGCAAGGCCTCTTGACTGGTGGCATCTCCTTGTGCTGGGCCTTCTGCCCAGGGTCCCTCTCACTCTCCCAAGCTGCTCACTGCACCCACCTCCAGCCCCAGTGCTGCTGTGGCTCTGCCTCCATCTCCCTGGGCTGCTCCTCTGGCCTCTGTGGCTCTGCTTGCTGCAGCTCTTCTCCCAGCACAGATCTGCTCCCTGGGCAGCTTCAGTGGCTCATGCTGCTCCGGCTCAGTTCCCAGCATGGATCTGCTCTGGTTCTCCCTGGCTGGCACAGCTCTTCTACCCGCTTCTTCTCGGGCTCCTGCTTTCTCCTTAGCTGAGTCCCAGTCTGGCCCAGGTAGTTCCAGCTCACACAGATGATGGGATCCCCTGCCCTGGTGACTCCCTCATTACACTGCCTGGCCTGTTAGTTGGGCTAACTTTGGAGCTTTGGCCTCTCCCCATTGCCCCTGGGGACTGTCAGTCTTAGGGTCCTGATTTCCTATTGATCCTTCCCCCTCCTATTGGGACTGGGAACTAGCCAACCAAAAACCCACTGAGCTTTAGTAAGGGGCCAACAGTCCCTTACACGAGCTGGCCCCTTGAGGGTCACTGATGTGCAGAGACACCAACAGAAGCTGGTGCCATGGTGTAACGGGCAGCACTCAGGACTTGAGTCCTGCAATCTGAGTTCAAATCTCAGTGGGACCTTGTGGCAAACCCCTGGAGCTCACAGTGCTCAACTTCCCTGTCTCTAGCTGTGCAAGAGCAAATCTTTCCCCTCCTGCTGGGTGACTTGCCCTCTAGAGCCTGGTTGTGAGGGCAACAATGGATTGGGGCTCTAGAACTTACTACCCTGGTTGCTGATGCCTGTGGTTTGACAAGAGGCTTGGGATTCTCAGAGCTTCACCTGATGCCCACAAGTTTGGCCATTTTGCTTTCAGCCACATATTGCCTCTTGTCCACATGGCACTTGAAGGAGGGAGTGCCAGGGCCAGGCTTGATAATCAGGGCTAGGCAGGATGGAGGAAGAGTCCCAGGCTGGAGCCCAACACACCTTTTCTGCTCTGGGCACCTACAGCAGAGGCAGCTGGTGCTGACAGCTCCAAGGGAAGGCTTAAAATCTATAGAGCAACTGAGGGAGGGGCAAGAGGACGGGAACACCATGCTTATGCGTGGCCAGCAGACAGCCACAAAGACAGCCAGCCCGCCTGCTCCCTGGCATGCCAAACCCCCACTGAAGACGAGCTTAATACACTCAGTGATCAGGAGGAAAACCTGTCAAAATGTGTGTGTGAGGAGAACCTGCTTGGCTTAGAAGGGAGGGAGAAAAAAGAGCGAGTGAAAAAAATAACCAGCGAGAGAGCGAGAGCGAAAAGAACACGAAAGGCAGAGAAAGAAATAAAGGGAGAGAAAAAAATAGAAAAAGAAAGAAAGGAAGGAAGAGCATGAAAGATAGAGGGAAAAAAAGAAAGCAAGAACATACAAGCTAGAGAAGAAAAGGAATGAAAAAGAACGAATGAACCACAAGCGCTAGTTGAAGCTGGAATGAGAGAGTCAGAGAAAGGACAGACTGACCCGTTAAGCAAGGTTGCACCCCAGATTCTCCATGTTGGGGGGCACAGGCCCCCTATTTCCATCCTGGCCTTGCTTGGAGGGATCATGCATAGGTGCCTATTGACACCCCCATGCTCTGTGAAGCAGGGCAAGTCCCCTCATACTCTCAGGGCCACTGAAAGCGGGTTCAGGCCCCAGTGAAAATTTTTTTCAGGCCTCCCCAGCAAGAATGGACCAGCTAAACAGGGCAATCAAGCCAGGGAAACCAGACCCTGGGCCCTTTTCTGGACCACCAGGCCCCAGTAATCTGTACCGGCTTTCCCCTTGCATGGCAATGGGGGTGCACTCACATACAGCCATGCCTTTTAGTATCATGACTATTTAGCTGTACAATAGCAGCACGTACAGAGAGCGGGGCAGACTCAAACCCCTGTTGTGCTAGGGGCTGCACAGACACAGAGACAGTCCCTGCCCCAACTGAGATCAGGGCCCCGTTGGGCCAGGTGCTGCCCAGACACAGCGAGAGACAGGCCATGCCCCAGAGAGTTTACAGGTTCCAGACCCAAAAAGTGGGAGGAGAAACAGAGGTCCAGGCTCACACAGCAGCACTGAGAGTAGAACCCAGGAGTCTTGGCTCCTCCTGCTCTAACCACTAGACCCCACTCTGCTTTCAGAGATGGGCCTAGAACCCAGGAATCCTGACTCCCAAAAAGGGGGGAAGGAGTGGGGTCTAGTGGTTAGAGGAAGGGAGGCTGGGATCCAGGACTCCTTGGTTCCATTTCCAGTGCTGGGATCAGGCACCAATGCTCCAAGCATGTGCTTGGGAGCGGCACTCCAGCCAATGCCCCCCCTTTTTTTGGAGGTGGGGTGCGCAAAAAGCCAGGAGGCAGCCCTGAACCAAGATGTCCCCTATCAGCTCAGGCTTAGCTAGAACTGACACTGCAATTTTGGCTTCAGTAGCAAGATGGCGCTCATGGCAGCCTGAGTTGCACAGGCTGGAGTGCAGGTCAGGCTCCCCTGCCACTGGAGAGCCAGAGCAGCATCCCCCGTAGGGCGGCTCTACGCACCAGCAAAGCGAGCACCTGCCTAGGGCAGCCCATTTGCAAGGGCGACATGGGAGCTGAGAACCAACAGGGAGCTCTGGGAGCAGGGCCGGCTTTAGTAAGTGCAGGGCCCAATTCAAACAGTTTCGACGGGGCCCCGGCAGGGATGACTAAAAAAAAAAACATTTGGAAAAAAAAACACCTTTCATTTCTTCCATGTATTATTTACTTTCCATGACTATATACATAATAACAAAATTATATATTACATACATTACATCATATTGTATATGGCTCTTTTCTTACTCCCACTCGGGTACTTTCTCCCAATATCTCTTGATCTCTTGCACATATTGACAGAAGTCACCACATTTTAAAAGAATATTAATTATAGAGTTTTACTTTCCTATTAGGAAAATAATTTATGTTTTGATAGTTGTATAACTGATTTTCTTCAATAATGTTTATTTTATGCCCCCTCCTTCCCCCCAGCATGGCCCGGCCCTGTGGAAACACTGCCCCCCACCCAGCGCCACCCGCCTCACAGAAACAAACCCTCCTTCCTCAGCGCCACCTTGTCAAAACAGCTGTGTGCCAAAGAGGAAGGTTTGGGGGTGGGGGGAGAAACGGCACACACAGGCAAAAAGAAGTATTCCATTCTATTCATCCGAATAAGTGGCCTGTAGCCTATGAAAATTTATGTTGAAATAAATTTGTTAGTCTCTAAGGTGCCACAATTACTCCTGTTCTTTTTGCAGATATAGACTAACACGGCTGCTACTCTGAAACCTGGCACACATAGGGTGACCAGATCACAGCAGTAAAATAGGACCCACCCCCTCAGCCCCACCATCACACCCCTCTTCACCCCTTAGTCCCCCACTGACTTGCTGCATCCCTCCTAATCAGCCCCCAGCCACCACTCGCCTCCTTTCACTTTCTCCCTCCCCTGCCAGAAACCCCCTTGCCTGCCCCTAGAACCCCTGCTGGCTCACTGCTTGTCTCTTTGCCCACCTGCTGCTTGCCCACTCGCTCACCCCTGAGTTGCTGCTGCCCCCCCCCCCCGAGTATATAGCCTCATTCAAAGACCCAGGGGTCACTATATTACTGAACACAGCAGTCAATCAATGCAGCTGTAGATAAATCTCTGCATTATGCATTTTTGTATAACTTCTACATGACTTTGTATTGAACCTTGGTAATATGTTATAGCGGGCCCCTAAGGTAGTATAATTAAGCTAAAAGAAAAATGTCTTTTTGCTAGGAGTAGAATAAGATCTTTCCCCCACTTTGTAATCAGTTGCCCTGTTGAATGAATGAGGTGTGAATGAGGAAGGTGTGGAAGGCAGGCAGCTCCAGACAGCTGCAACCCTTGGAGAGGGGCTGGGAGCCAGACCAAGGAGCTTTGCCCAGGCTGAGTGGGACAGAATTTGGGTGCTGGGTGCAGTCTCTGGGCTCGGGCATGGGGTGGGGTGCAGGAAGGGTGGAGGGGTGCAGGCTCTGGGAGGGAGTGTGGAGGGGTGGGTGCAGGCTTTGGGACAGAGTTTGGGGGCTGGAGAGGGGTTCTGGGGGGAAGCTTCCTTCCTCCCCTGATCCCCCTAACCATAACCTCAGTGAGGGATGGAGCTGCCCCTTCCCCAGTGTTTGCAGGAGTGGTGGCTGGGGGAAACCCAGTCAAACTCTGGTTTTACTCTTTTGCTGATGGGTCACTTAAACCCCTTACAAACCCCTTCCCGCCTCTCTCACTTTCCTTTTCTACTGGACTTGTTTGATCTTTTCAGTGGAGCCAGTTGAAAACCACAGACTCCAGTGAGAGCAACAGGCTGGAAGACTAGACTGAACCCACCACCCAGCCTAGTCCATCCCAGAGCCCAGGACTGAAGGCAATATGCCCCCACCCCCAGGCCACCTGCTTCCACTCCTGGCCTCTCCCAGCACTGCCAGTGATTCTATGTGTCTGCATTGGGTGGGATTTCAAGCAGACCCCCCAACCTCCTGCTAAATTCACCCCTGTTTTGATACCACTCTGCACCAAAAGCACCTTTCTTCCCTGCCCTAGACCTGCTGGATGGCTAGAAAGCTGAGTTGGGCATTTGATTGATCTAGAATATTATCATGCCCCCCCCTCAAAAAAACCTTAATATCCACACAGCTTTTGGGGGGGCTATTGGCCCCCCCCCCCAAGCCAGTCTATTTTGTTGTTGCAGGGCAAATAAAGGAGCCATAGTTTAAAGGAAATATTCAGCCCCTACAGCGGTCTTGCAGCAGAGAAAACAGAGTTGATGGAAAGGGACCTGGTTTGGATAGTAGCCCCCGTCCCCTTCCTTTGCAGAATAATTTGGAGAGGGAATCGGATCACGCCGTGCCTCAGTTTCCCCTTCTGCGCGGGGGTGGGGGGGCGATAAAAGTCTCAGCCTGCCATGCCATGTTGCAGACCTTTCACATTCTCCCCTCTTGATGTATCTGATTTCCTCCTCCAAAGCTCCCTCTCTCTCTCACCTGGAGTTCACAGCACTAAGTACCGGCTGGGGGCTTTTTTCCTGGGTTACGTTACATGATCCCGACTTTAGTTCTGAAACAGACACAAGCAGGTACAAACTCACCCTCAAACAGCAACACCACAAAAACCACAACACCAACCCAATCTTACAAACCTAGGGGGAATGACAGGGTCAAACACCCACCATTAGAAGCCCCAGCAGCTGCTCAGGTGAGTGAGGTCCACTGCAGAGATTCCTGTCTCCCACCAGACTAGAAGCTCCCTTGGCGTCTCCTCCAGCTGAGTGCTGGGGGGAGGGGAGGGGAGGGTAGAGAAGGGGGAGGAAGGCTGCAAAGCACATGTGCCTTCTCCCCCCTCCTGACCTGCAAGTACAGCCAGGGCTGCCTCTGCCTCATCCCTCTGCAGGCCAGTCTCTCGTTGCCTAGCAGCAACAGCTGCTGCTTCCGGGAGATACACTGCGGCGCGGGGCCCTCTCAGGCCCGGGGACCAATTCAGGGGAATCGGGCAAATCAGTCTAAAGCCGGCCCTGCCCAGGGTTGGCTCTTTGCAGCTCAGGAGAAGAAGAAATGGGGTTCTGGGTGGAAGGAAAAGCAGCAATGGTGAGTCCTAGTGGCTGCTTTCTGGCAAGATGATTTTCCGCTTTACGCTTGGGAGGAGCCTGCGAGCCGTGGGTCGAGTTGTTCCAGTGAGAACAGCTGCTCTTGTCTTGCAGACCTAGGGGCACCAGCGACAACTTAGGAGGGGGGGCCAGTGCTGGCTTGAGTGAATGGGATATAGGAAACCCCAGCCTGCCCTCCAGGCCAAGTCCACTGCTTGTGTCCTGATATCCAGATTTAAATCTTCCTAGCATGTGCTGTGGCTTGTGTATTAAGCCTTCCAGGTTGGCCTGGTTGTTGCTAAAGTAGCTCAGCTGGGAGTATATTAGGTTGAAGACCTGAAGGTTTCTGGATTGATGCCAGGCTTTAGCACCCCCTTCACCCTGAGCATGTTGTGCTGGTTTTTCTTCTGAGTGTGCAGCTGTGCCTTGAACTTGCAAGCTTTCCTAATTTCAGAGGCAACACTTGCAGAGGGTTTGTGTGGGGTCATGTTCCCCACCTGGGCTGGCTATTGTGTGCTACATTATCTGGTGCTGCCAGCACAGCAAGGAGGTGCCTGGGGCAGCCAACAGAAAGGGGAGGCACGTCTGGCTCTTCAACAGCAATTTGGCCCACTCAGTCTCTCTCAGAGGGAAGGACTTGCTGTCGAAAATGGTGGAGCTGTCATCAATTGTGGATTTTTTATTTTATTTTATTTTTATTTTATTTTTGCCGCTTGAGGCAGGAAAAATGCTGGATCTGGCCCTGCCCTGTGGAAGACAAGTTGTTAAACACCAGATGAGTGGAGTTATATCAGTTCTCAGCCCGAGTCCTTAGGTCTTAATCCTGAGGTTATGTCGGGTTCCTCCGGTGGGGGTGTGGAGCAGCTGTTTGTTTTCCTGTTTGCACTTCTCTGCAGTGTGAAATTGAGGAGGGGAGGCAGAAGCCCCACTTCCCTCCAGAAATGATGCCAGGATAATAGGGTGGGGTGGCAAGTGGTGGCCAGACTCACCGCCAGTGTCTAGTCTAGCTCAGGGTCCAGCTCAACTTCCTCCCCGTGCCACTGGCCCCCAGTCCCCTTCCACCACCAGGTGAACCCGGGCACTAGGGCAGGAACAGGGACAGGCAGCAAGTCAAGCTGAGCAAGGCAGGCAAAAGAGAGTCTTGTCTTCATGGGCTGCTCACAGTCACGTCCTTTTTGTGAGCAACTGCTGCAAAAACCTCCCGGACAGAGAAGCAACAGGCCAAAATGCTGCCACACACCTGCCAAAGTAGCTCAGTTGGGAAAGCAATAAACTGAAAATTTAAAGGTTCCCTGGTTCAATCCCAGGCTTTGGCAGGCACTTTCATCCGTTTTTTTGTGCAGTGGTGGCTTGTTTTCAGGGAGCACAGCGATGCCTGCGACCAAGGTGAGTCCCTCAGCTTGGGCTCTGCAGTAGGAAAAGATACTGTGGGCTTCGGCCCCTAGTTGGCTGGCCTGACCTTTAACAATAAGGGACGGGAGCTCTCTCTCCTACATGAGTTATTGGTGGACCCAATATGGCAGGAAGAGAGTGAGGCAGGGTGGCCCTCAGGAATGCTGCCAGAGGAGGTGCTGGGCAGTGACAGGTAGGTATAGGGATTGAAAACTTCTCTGCGCAGCTGAGCAAGGGCAGTACCAGGGAAGGGGCATCTGTGAAAATGGCCATGTGGAAGATGGCAGGGATTTGGGGGCCCAGGAGGAGGTACTTGATGTTCAGGGCCTTTGAGCAGCTGGACTTGGACATGATTGATGTTCAGGAAATGCACATTAACAACTCTAGGGTAGCTTGATGGGCAGAGGGTGATTGGTGGAAGGATCCATCTCTTTGGTCCTCCGGGCCAGGGAATAATGTTGGGCTTGGAGTCTTGTTCTTCACATTCATGGTGCGAGTACAAAAGGTGCTGGAGCTTCAACCAGGGAGGGCATTACTGGTGGGCTTTGTGCTCTGCAGCACTGGTTACGGCTATATTAGTGTGTATGGTCCCCAGTTAAGGCGTGAAAGGAAAGTTCTGTGGAAGGAACTGACCCTTCCTCTGGACTGCACGGTGTTTGGTGTCGGGAGGGGACAGGATTTCAATTGTTGCACCGGCCTGGGCACTGCTGGTCCTGTTTTCCCGACCGTCAGAGGAAACTCTTCTATGATGAGCACTACCTGGCGCAGGTCGGTAGCGAGGTTGCTTAGAGAACGTGTTTCTCTGTAGTGGAATCAGTGGAGGGCGAGTGATAGCCTCCTATTCCTGTGACCCGAGCTCCCCCCAGCCGAAGAGGGGGTACACCTTTCTGCGGAGACAGGCCAGGACTCGTGTTGACTGGATTTCTGTGAAGGAGAGCACGTCAACAGCCCAGTGCAAGGTGGTGCCTATGGACTGTTTGGATCACGCAGCTCTCACCATGTGCTCAATGTGGGCAATTCCCCGACCCAGGGCAGACAATATTGGAAGCTAAACATCCAGAGCTTGCAAGATAAAGGGGGAGGCGGGTCAAGGCCTGGCATTGTTGGCAGAACAGTAAATCAGCAGAGGGTTCTATGGCAACCAGGGGGATTGGTGGGAGTTGGCGACTTTGTTCCGGCGGTCAGGCAAACACCGCAACATTAAAGAAACCAATGGTGCCAAGTCCTCCAGCATCATCTGTGGGATTTCCACAAGACCATCAAGGCTGGGGACCCAGTCAGTGTGTGACTGTACAGCTGGATCAAATGACAGCTGGCCGAGTTCCAGGAGATGAGGCTGCAGCTGGTCGATTGGAGAGGGAGCACAGAATGAAGGGAAGGGTGGCCTCCCCTGACATTTTTGCGGCCTGCAGGGAATGGAGACAAAGCAGGGGGATACAGGAACTCAGAGCAGGACCCACAGATCTGACAGTGCAGGACCACAGTCACTGGAGGAGGAGAGAGAGTCCTGCGAGAGGAAGCCGTTGGTGGGAAGCAATAAATGCAGAGTGCAAACCAGTCAGCTGAGAGTCACAGGGGTCCAGAAAAGGCAATGGTAGCAGGTCCCATGGTGTAATGGTCAGCACTCAGGACTCTGAATCCTGGAATCTGAGTTCAAATCTCAGTGGGACCTCCTGGAGGTATAGTAGATTGCTCCAAAACCTTGGAGCTCAATGTGTTTGGCTAGTCTCTCTTGAGGGGAGCTAGAGTGAGGTTTTATCCCTCCGGCTGGGTAACTGATGGCCACTGGAGATAGGTCTTTGGTCTATCTGGTTCAATGGGCTGACTGCTATAGGTTGGGGTCCTAGAACTTAGCACTCTGGCTGGAGAGCCCTGTGGGTTGACCATATGGTTGTTTCTCGCTGATTCACCTGATGTCCACAACTTTGGAGCCTGCAGCTGCCATGCTCTTCCTCTTTCCCACGTGGCACTTGAAGAAAGGAGTGTCAGGTCCAGGCTACATAGTCAGGGCTAGGCAGGAGGGAGGAAGAGTCCCAGGCTGGAGCCCAGCACACCTCTCCTCTGGGCACCTAGAGCAGAGGCAGCTGGTGCTGACAGCGCCAAGGGAAGGCTTAAAAGCCACAGAGGAACAAAGGGCAGGGCAAGAGGAGGGGAGAACCATGCCTATGCGTGGCCAGCAGACAGCCATAAAGACACCCTGCCAGTCTGCTTCCTACTCCATGCCATGCCAAACCTCCACTGAAGGCCACCCACAGAGCAGCATTTGTTCTGCGGCCAGCATCACAAGGTGGTAGGAAAGCAGGGCCAGCCCCCCGGTGGGGCCAATGACCGTTCCCACTCAAGGGGCTCCTTTTGGCAGTGGGGCAGGAGATATTTTCCCCAAGAGGCTCTTTCCCAGCTGCTGAGAAGCACAGAAGTACCTGGTGTTTGCTCTTGTGGTGAAAGGGGTTAATACATTTAGGTGGCCTGGCTAGCTCAGCTGGCAGCACCTCTGGTTCTCACTCTTACAATTCCCTGTTTGGGTGCTTGGGGCTCCTCTTCAACAGTGCAACACACAATCTGCTTAAGCCCCACCCAGTTACCTGGGGAAACTAACCCTGCCCACTAGGTGCCTGTAAGAGGCGATACTTTCCCCACTCACAACTACTGAGTGTAGAAAAGAAACTTTGAGAAAACTCACCTTGTATTAACTTAATCAGCTCTGTTATTACACTGGGAAGAACAAAAGGGTCAAATGGTGCCTGGAACCCTTAAGAAGAATCCACCCCACCAAGTACCAACACTTGTCGCTACCTGCTATCAACCCTACTGAGAATGTTTTGAGGGCATGCCTCGCCTTTATCAACCTAGGGGTCTTGGAGAATTGTAGCTAGCAGGTGCTCCAGTGGTGCAATTGGTTAGCGCACAGTACTTATAGGGCAGTGCTGATAGGAGCCATGCTGAGGTTGTGAGTTCAAACTTCACCTGGAGCACTGGTTTTCATTAACCACATGGCATCACCTGCCTCATTTGGCCCTGTGAAATGTAGAACTCCAGCCCAGGGGACACTGAAGCAGGGGAGGAGGCAAAAATGCCCCATTCACTTATTACCTCCTCTCCAGAGCGCAGGTCAGAATCTACAGTCTTTTCTCCCTCACCAGCTCCTGTGCCAGGATACCTCAAGCAGAGCCTAGAGTCCACCATGGTGTCTGTACTATTGACAAAGACAAAGTGACAGGGACAAAACACTCAAATCCTGCCTGGTGCAGGGAGCCAGGTTTGCTCTTCAAATTCTGTCATTGGTACATTTCCAGGTCTGGGAATGTCCCACAGCAGCATTTAATGGGAAGCTGCCTCCAGAACAGTTATACTGCACAGAGCTCCTGTGGAGGAGGGGTGGGAATTAGTAACATTTTGAGGATCGTTTGGGAAATGAGCCTTTGCTGACAAGGTTTGTCTCTGTTCATATTTCACCTTCAGGTCTTATGCTGAAGGATCTTTAGTATATTTTTGTGAGGTTAATAACTATCTCCTCAACTTTATTTACTCAACTTAAAAATTGGTGTCACCTGATTTTTGCATCTCCCTGTGAAAATACTACTGACACCTGTGGCTTTCTACAGGGGGGTCATGATGTTAAAGTTGGGGAATTCAGTCTCTGTATTTGTGGGGAGAGAGTTGATTTTTTACAGCTGCCTCAGAGCCAGGCACACTGGGCTTTTAGCTGCACCCCCTGTCCTTGCCAGGGTCCCTGCTGAACCCTGGGGACTGCACTGCCGTGCTGGGGTGACTCTGCAGGGGGAGAAGCTGTTGTGGAGCAATGTAGAGCAGGTGGAGGAAGGAGACGGGGTCACTACTCACATTCTGAACTGCACAATTTTCCATATTTGGGAATGTCCGAGAACAATTCTAGGGGAAGGTGAATCCAGAGTAGTGACACTGGAGGTGCCTAGACCTCCAATGCGGGGTGGCATGGAAATTAATCCTGGGACAATCATTTGCGAAATTGGTCGTCACTGACAAGATTTGTCTCTGTTCTTATTTCACGTTGTGGTGTTATTTAGAGGAATCAGGACATATTTTTACTATATTAATTAAATACTTAATTTTATTTAACCAAGCCAAAAACTTAGTGTCACTTATTTTTTCTCTATCTTAGTAAGAATGAATTGAATTTTGTGATTTTCTGGAAAAAGCAGAGAGATTAAATGTGGGGAAATCAGTCTCTGTGTTTGTGAGCTGATGTTTTCCTCTCACAGGTCAGTGCCTGCATTGAAATACCAGGAGGGATTTAAGGGCTGGTGTACACTGGGCACTTCACTGGCAGAGCGATGTCTCTCAGGGTGTGACACCTCCTCCCCCGAAACCCATAGAGTTAAGGTGACCTAAGCCCTGGTTAGATAGAGCTAAAGAAAAGGAGGAATTGGTCTATCAAGGTAGCTATTACCGGGATTGGAAAACCCCTCCACTCACTGTCTACTCCAGAGTGCTCTAGCAGTGCCCCACAGCATTTTAAGTGTAGACAGAGTGAAACTAGATCTGGCTCCAGTTCACACGGTGGATGCTCACGCACTAAAACTGCAGTAGTAATAACACTCTGCTGCTTGCGTAGTTGGCAGGATTCAAACCTGGGTGGAGTGACCCAAATGGATTTCAAACCCCTCATCTTAACCACTCAGCCTCAACTAGTAGGCACACTTGTTTCACTACACAATGATTCTGTTCTCACTGAATTGTCACTTCAAATTGTTTGCTCAGACCAGCTTCCCCAGCACACTCATGGCTGTGCATCAGTGTAAGTGCGTCCTTGGCTGAACAGCGAGAATTCCTACCCATTTCCCTTCTGGCTGGAGCATGATGAGAGTGTGTTTGTGTTAACGACATTGCTGTAGATTGTTGTTCATTCCCCACTCTGACAATTCAGACAATCCCTTTCCCATTCAAATCTCCAGCACATCGTTCCAATAGCCAGGGGCAGGATTTCTCTGAGGCACTGAAATGTTTCAGGGGTTTGGTGTGTGAGCTCAGCCTTTCATTCCACCCTTGATGTTTCCAGGACTAACAACAGCAACAGAAAGAAAGAGAGGAGCCAATATCTCCCTGGCACGGATGCAGGTGCCACGACCCCTCTGTCTGCCCATTGCCATCGCAGGAGAGAAGGGTTCACTGGAATCGAATACCCTGGCTCAGACCAGAGACACGGGGAGGTTTTGCTGTTCATGGATCTGTGCAAATGAAATTGTGTCTCTGTGTGAAATTGAGGCGAGAAATGAAACGTCCACATAGTGGCCCAATGCTCTAGGGAATGTGGGGTGAAGGACTCAGGCTGAGAAATGATTTAACAGGGGCTTATATCAATTTATTACCCTGATTAAAAACTATGGCTAAAATGCAGCCATGTTGTTAGTACTTGCACCTGTGTAGGGACACCTCAGTGGGTGTCAAGTCCATTGCCTTCACCAGGGACAGTCGATTATTTTATCAAGATCCAAATTTCTTGGTCAAGGTCTAGTCAAGGTCTAGACTCCAGAGAAAACAATACACTGCTGCTAAGAAGAAGTATATAAAAAAAATTGCAGTCACTATGGGCATAACTATGATGTGTCATGTTTCACTCTTTATATCTGGCGCCACCTCCTTTCCCTTTAGCCTTGTAGTTGACCAAGGGTAAAACTAAACATCTCCTCAGATACCAAGGAGTGTTTATGTTCATTCCTGTGAGCTACACAGCGGTTTGATGTTGCTGCTCTGAATCCTCCGTCTCTGCTGGGATAAGGAACACTTCAGGCTGTCACTGACCTGAAGGAGGGAGATCATTGACAGGGAGAGGGACGCCTCCTCTTAAAGGTGTTTTTCTAGCAGGCACAGTAGCATAGCTAAGTGGGGAGCAGGGATAGTGGCCACTCCCCCCCCCAGCACATTTTCCAGAAGCGGCGCCCTTCCACGCAGCCAGCACTGGGCTCTGGACCCGAAGTCCGGAGCTGGGTTTTGTGTGTGGCTGCTGGCTGGTTCTGGGCTCCGTACTGCCCTCCCGCATCTCCAACCCTGCTCGCTCTCTCTGGGGCTGCATGCAACGTCGGCTGGTCGCCGGGCTCCCCAGGGATGAGGAGGAGAAGGCTCCTGCCTGCCCGCAGCTGCCCGGCTCCCTAAGCCGGGGTGGGCTTTGCTGGGAAGGGAAGGGGTGGCAGCACAGCCCCCCCCCCCAGTGCAGCGGGAGGGAGGCTGAGGATCAGCTGCCCCATTGGCCCCCAGCACCCCATGCAAAGTGAGGCGGCCACGTGGCGGGGAAGGTGGCTCTGAAGCCCAGCTGGTGCTGGCGGAGGAGGTGGAGAAGGAACGAAGGGGGAGGAGAGATGTTTTTTTCTCATGGTCTCTCTTCACTGGAGGGGGCTGAGGGAGCAGCACAACCAGGAGGCAAAGGAGCGACTTTCGGTTATTGCCCCCCCGCCCCCCATGCTGTGCCTGGGTCTGTGAAACAGTGCTTAGTGCAGCTTGTGAAGGAAGGAGGGTAAATGTGCTTTAAGGTGCCAGTTATGTCTCCTCAGTCTCACTGCTGACTAGCGGCAGACCCAGTGCTCAGCATTAAGCAGTGTTCTCAGGGCTACTGGACTCTATACTAGTTTTCAGTTGCCTGCTAAATGCTTCAGCCATGCCACCTTCTCACTCAGCTACATCCTGAATAGTGGTGACTGGGAAGGGGGCATGTGTAGCAGATGCCGATTTGAGGTGAATAGTCTCTTGGCCAGATTCTGCTGGGTTTATGGTGCTTTGTGCCAAGGACTGGAGCAAAGTGGCTGGTGAATAACCATGGTCTATTCCAAACCAAGCCCTTCTGTCAAGCTCAGAGTTTCACAATCCTCAGAGCACTTTCCACTTATAAAGTGTCTCTGGCAGAGGCTCTTCCCTTCAACACTGTGACACACTCTGATCCCTGGCTTAGACCTTGTTATTGAGAAACAGCCCATAATGTCTTGCCCCCTCTGTGTTATTGTTAGTGTAGACGAGAGAGTGTTACTCAGTGTATTTCCCATCTCTCCTGAGCCCAGGTCACTCTGAATCACTCATACTGCTGAGTGGAGAGAGCCGGTGGGATGGGAGAGCTGAGATTTCCCTTCTTGGTGTGTGGGGCAGAGAGCTGGGTGAGCATTGGGACATGAATGATGCCAGCGTGGTGAGCAGTTCCAGTGCAGAGTCGCTGAGAAGGGCCTAGGGTGCAGGAAATGAGACTCCTCTGACTCACTGTGACAACTCCAAGGCTGAGACAGCCCAGAGAGGAATTGCTGAGGATGTTGGTATGGTTTGTTCAAGTGATTCATTTCCAAATCTCACAAACATTCTCTGTTCAGTAGGAAAATACACATTAAGAGTTGGGCTGTATCTCTGCTGGGAGCAGGCGGAACAGACTGGTGAATGGGGCAGGTTGCTGTGCTGGGAGAGTGGAGATTTATTACAGTGGCAGCTGGGGGACAGTCTGTGATGATTTCAGGGACCTGCCAGACTCCAACATCATTTGCAAACAACTGGGATGTGGATGTGCCAGCAGTGCAACTGTCTCTGCTCATTATGGGCAAGGATCCGGGCAGATCTGGCTAGACGATGTGAACTGCTCTGGGAATGAATCCAGTCTCTGGGACTGTCCTTCCGGGGGCTGGGGCCAGCACAAATACAGGCACAAAGAGGGAGCGGGAGTTCTCTGCTGACGTCTCTTCTGGGAATGCTCTTGCGAGCCGGGTTACCAGGAGATTTAACGGAGGGGGCAGAAGTTTCAGGAGATTGCTGAGAATGATCCTCTGCCTCACTCTCTCTGCCTCCCTTTCTCTTGTGTAGCTACCTACCAGGGCCACCATTAGAAAGTCCTCAGCTCTCACCCAGAGGTATTGGAGATAGTGCAAGGTTTCCCTGATGTATGAATGCTGCATCTCAGGTATCTGAAGGAGACTGTATCCCGGACACCAGTGACAGAAAAGGATTTAGGGTCCTAGTGAAGAACTAACGGAACATGAGCTCCCAGTGCCGGCTGTGGCAACAGGCTAATGCCAACCTTGGATGTACAAACAGGGGAGCAGTGAGTAGGAGGGAGGGACTAAATCGTACTATTGTATATGGCACTGGTGAGACACAGACTGGAATCCTGTGTCCAGTTCTGATGTCCACAGAAATTGGAAAGGGAGCAGAGCTGAGTTAGTTGAGCTAATCTGATGGCTAGAATAAAAGCCTTCTGGTGAGAGATTTAAGCATGGATCTAACAACCCCTCCAGTCGATTTTGTGCCTGTATTTGGGGAAAAGCCAGATGATGAAGTCGTATCATATGATGCTGCTCTTTACATTCCACTAGTATCTCTGGAGTGTGTGAAACAGCAACAACTAACGTTATAGACTGTAAAATCAGCAGGTCCAGATCACTTGAATCCAAGAGTTTGAAAAGAGCTGGCAGAGAAGCTTACTGGACTGTAAATGTTGATTCTCAATAAGCCTTGGAACGCCGAGGAAGTTTCAGAAAACTGGAAGAAAAGTAACATTGTGCCAGTATTTGAAAAGAGTAAATAGGAGGTTCAAGGTAATTATAGGTTGATCAGTCTCACATCAATCTCTGGTAAGATAGTGGAGCGACTAAGGAACTCCATTAATAAAAGATTAAAGGAAGGTAATATAATTAATGCCAGTCACCATTGAGAATACAGTTAGAATAATGAAAAGTTCTTTATGGAAAATAGATCCTGTCCGGTGCGACTGATAAAGGGATTAGCGTTGATGTAAGACTTAGATTTTTGTAAGATGTTTGACGTGGTAGCGCACAAAATTTGGTGAAAAAACTAGAGCAATGCAAACTGAATATGGCACACATTAAATGCTGGGTAAGTGATGGGTTTCCAAATAGAATTGTAAATCGGGGATTGGCACCAAGCAGTGTGTTTCTAGATATGTTTATAAAAATATAAAATAACTTACAGACCAGTAGTGTTCCTAATGGCACAGGTGTGCCTGTTTCTCCTGGCACCCTTTTTTTCCAGCTGAGGACATAAGTTAGAAAGACTCATCCTGATCTCACCTTCAATTTTCCGCCTTTCAGGCAGCTCAGAGTGCAGGCAGGGAGTACCTAGGGACTGTGTGCAGGCAGGATGGAGCTCAGGGTGCAGGCAGGGAGTACCCAGGGGCTGTGTGTGGGCAGGATGGAGCTCAGGGTGCAGGCAGGGAGTACCTAGGGACTGTGTGCAGGCAGGATGGAGCTCAGGGAGCAGGCAGGGAGTACCCAGGGGCTGTGTGTGGGCAGGATGGAGCTCATGGTGCAGGCAGGGAGTACCCAGGGGCTGTGTGTGGGCAGGATGGAGCTCATGGTGCAGGCAGGGAGTACCCAGGGGCTGTGTGTGGGCAGGGAGGAGGATGGCTAGAGGCTACTCCAAAGATATATAGAAGAAGCCTCGTGCTGCCCACAGTCCTTGCACCCAGGGCGACCTGTGAGACGATGAGCCGCTAGGACACCAAACGGATCCATGTCCATGGGGGATGTGACAAGCTACTTCCATGAGCACAAAGAATCAAACCCTGCAATGGCCCCAGCTCCCCATGATGCGGAGGGCGAGTGCTGGCAGGAGGAGGCAGGGCACACAGGGCTGGCTTGGAGCGCTCTTTGGTTTGCCAGCGTGAACAGCGGGGAGATGGCAGGCAGTTGGCAAAGCGGAGCCCAGGGGCAGCTGTTAGGATGTGCATTTTCACACTTCTCTGGAAAGGCCTAGACATTAACAATGTAGGTAGATAATTCTCATGTACCTAGTCACAGAGGTAGGAAAGAAAATAGCAATCACTGTTTGCCAGCGTAAGGGCTTCTCTTACTGGGACAGTCTGAGGCCCTGCCCTTTGGCTACGCCGCAGGGGCAGCCACAGGCTGGGAAGCAAACGGTCACATCCTCACCAGTCACACTGAAGTAAGGTGCTACTGGGCTGTTGGGAATACAGTCCTGTACTGACAATGCCCAGCACCACCAGGGAAAGATGGTTGAAGAAAACTTAATTTGGTAGCATCCTGTCTGGCAAAAACTCACATATCAATAGCAGGGATGTGACACCCTCATTTCTGTGTTCTATCCCTGTAGTCCCTACTGCCCTATTGTTTGTCTGTACAGTCGCTGTCTGGGTCTGTGATTGGTTCTGTCTGCCGTAGAGTTAATTTTTTGGGTGTAAACCAATTAAGGCAGTGGGGTATAATTGGTTAGATAATCATGTTACAATATGTTAGGATTGGTTAGTTACATTTCAGTAAAATGACTGGTTAAGGTACAGCTGGGCATAACTCAAATTTTACTATATAGTCTGCAGTCAGTCAGGAAGTAAGGTGGGGGAATTGACATCATGTTTCACTAAGGACGAAGAATGGGAACAGGGGCACAGGCAAGGCTCTGTGGCGTCAGAGCTGGGAAGGGGGACGTTGAGGAAGGAAATTGGAATCATTGCTTGCTGGAAGTTCAACCCAATAAACATCGAATTGTTTGCACCTTCGGACTTTGGGTGTTGCTGCTCTCTGTTCACACGAGAAGGACCAGGGAATGGGAGGATGAAGGGATGAGCTCTCTAACACTAACATCTAACGCACATTTGAACCTCTTCTTTTCACACCATTGCTCATTCTCAGGTTCTGCTTTGTCTCCAGACAGATCCATTCTCTTTCAGGACGGCCTTGCTCTTCCTGTCTGTTTTGCTCATGGATGTGTTGGAGTAAGTACTCCCCACCCCCTCTATTCTCAGACAAACACTGATATGAACTGTTTGCTACTGCTGGGTTTAGGAAGCATTTGTGGAATGGAAGATGCCATTTCTGGGGATTGTTCCCAAGTGCAGTACTTTGTGTTCAAACATCTCTCAGCTGCCTTGGTGAAAATAAGACCAAGGTTTCCATGCAATGAACAGGAAGGACAGAGTTGTTCACCCCAGATGGGACTCGAACCCACAATCTCTGACTTAGAAAGCCATTGCCTTATCCATTAGGCCACTGGGGCTGTGAAAGCCCTTTGAAGAAGGGATGGAAATTCCCTCTGATAAGTGCACAGCGTGAACATTCACTCAGAAGCCAAATACCCCATTTAATCACCTTACAGAAATGTCTGCATCCCCTGGCGGCGAGGCAACTGGGCAGGTCGCTGACAGAGCTGAGCATCACCTTTCTGCCAGCCATTTTTAGAGAAGAACCCCATCCTAGAGTCACCCCTCCCTCCTTCAGCACCTCCACGTCTGTGGCTCTGAGTGGCAGTAGGATGATTAGGGGGTGAATCCGGGGCTGGAAGGGTGGTAAGGTCAGCTTGTAAGGAGTAACCAGGTGGCGCAGACCCAGGGGGAGGCTGTGGGCTGCTGGTCAGTTTAGATCAAAGCTGCACAGCGACCTGACACCCAGAGTTATACCTTGTCAGGAAAGCGCGGCCGTGCTGCCCAAGTCTGAGTCACGTCCGCAGCCTGGCCTGCCCCGGCTGATGGCGTGCAGAGCCCCGCGAGTCAATGGCAGGTGAAGTCGGGAGCCTCGGCTCTTTCCCCTGATGGCCACACAGAGATGCCTAGTGCCCCGAGAACCTCCCTCGTGTTCTTCCACAGCAGCTGCCTGCCAGTGTGGGTGGGAAAAGGGAACCAGGAAGCACTGCAGCCTCATTGCAGGACAGGAGACCCTCACCACACCCAGGCAGCCAGAGGTGCCAGGGAGCTCTCTGGCAGGCCATTGCCTCAGCCACCTCTTGCCTCATGGCGCTCTGCTGTTCACTGCCTCACTGGAAGGACCAGAGGGAAAAAGAAACCAGTGCATGCATAGCAGATGATGGTTTTGATCTATTGACCTCTGGGTTACAGGCCCAGGATGCTTCCACTGCACCACTCTGCTAGCTCTTCACCTTCCTTCCACCCAGCTGCCATTATCCGGATTAGTGCCTTACGTGCTCTCATGCTGGCAGGCAGATGCACAGGCTGCTAGGCAGCTGCCCTGGTCATAGGATTTCACAACTTATACAGAGTAAAAGGGATCTATTTGGGGTTTGGACCCCATTGGGAGCTGGGTAGCTGAGTGCCGGAGACGGGAGCACTTCTTAAACTGTTTTCAGTTAAGCTGTCATAAACAGATAGTAAGAGTTAATAGAACAGAAGTACTTTATATCTGTTTTGACTGTAAAGAGTTAACAAGTTCAGTAAGCCTGGCTGTCACCTGACCAGAGGACCAATCAGGGGACAGGATACTTTCAAATCTTGAGGGAGGGAAGTTTCTGTGTGTGCTGTTAGAGTTTGAGGGTTGTTCTCTCTGGGTTTTGAGAGTGACCAGATGTGCAACCAGGTTTCTCTCCAATCTCTCTGATACAGGCTGTTATAAGTTCAGACAGGGCCAGCTTTAGGCCAATTCCACCAATTCCCCCAAATCGGGCCCCGCGCCAAAGAGGGCCCCGCGCCCAGTGGCAGAGCTGCTGGGGTGTGGGGCAAGTGGTCAAGAATCCCTTCCCTGGCTAGAGGCTCCTTTTTAATTTTTACACACCCTGGGCAAGTGAAGGACCCGCTGCCGAAGACTAGGAGTGCTGCCCGGTGAGTACAAGCCCCATGTGTGTTTTCTTACATGTTTTTTTTTTAAGTCATCCCTGCCGGGGCCCCGTCAAACCTGTTCGAATCGGGCCCCGCATTTCCTAAAGCTGGCCCTGAGTTCAGAATAGCGAGTACTAGGAAGATAAAGCGAGTTAGGCTTATGTTTGTTTTCTTTATTTGCAAATGTGCATTTGGCTGGAAGGAGTTCAGATTTGTATTTTGCTGAAAGGATTTTAATTTGTATTTGTATACGTAGACTGGGAGGGTATTCCCAGTGTCTATAGCTGAAAAACCCTGTACCTAATAAATCTTAAATTGACAAATATAATTTTCACTGTTTTTCTCTCTTTAATTAAAAGTTTCTTGTTTAAGAACCTGATTGTTTTTTTTATTCTGGTGTGAGACCCCAGGGGACTGGGTCTGGATTCACCAGGGAATTGACAGGGAGAAAGGAGGGAAGTGGGAGAGAAAGGTTAATTTCTCTCTGTGTTAGGATTACTTTCTCTCTCAGGGAGAGTCTGGGAGGGGGAAAGAGAAGGAGGGCGGAAGGTGAATTTTCCTCTTTGTGTTTTGATTCATGGAGTTTGAATCACGGTGATCTTCCAGGGTAACCCAGGGAGGGGAAGCCTGGGAAAGGCAACGGTGGGGGAAAGGGTTTACTTTCCTTGTGTTAAGATCCAGAGGATCTGGGTCTTGGGGTTCCCTGGGCAAGGTTTTGGGGGGGACCAGAGTGTGCCAGGCACTGGAATTCCTGGTTGGTGGCAGTGCTACAGTTTCTAAGCTGGTAATTGAGCTTAGAGGAATTCATCCTGTTATCCCATCTTTTGGACATTAAAGTTCAGAGTGGGGAATTATACCATGACATAAGCTTTCAGCTTGTTGGGGATGAGATTCAGCCTTGGATCTGTGTCTGCAGCAGGCAAGCGCCTCTGGCTCAATCCCCCCTCCCTCCCCCTGCTGTATTAGCAGATTAAAACCCAGAGAAAACGCATGTGCCTTACAAAGGAACAGGAGCCAGGATCTTGAAGAAATGTCAACAATCTATTAAGATGACATTCAAAGGGAAAAAAAAGGTGTATGATATAGTGTTTAGGCATAGAAGTTTCTGGTAATCAGGGAACAATGCACAGATTACCCAGGGGGCGCAAAGTTCGGTTTAAGATCGGGTGACATAAGGAATACAGAATCTGCAGTAGTCCCAACGGGAGGGTAAAAGGTTAATGTACGGACACTGAGTTAGGAGGGTATGTTGTCCATGTGAGGGCTACGTTCAGGTTTGGAGTATAACGAGCAGATACAACGATGAGGATGGATTGACCTGCATTTGGTGAGTTTTAACATTCAGTGTTTTTAAATCTTTGCCACAATCTAGTTTAAGCAGGGTCAGTGTGAACCCTACCCTGCCATCCGTTGGTGCTCTGTTGTAAAGGCCTTTTGGGGCATGATTCCACCCAGCCCGGCTTGCATGATGGGAGTGGTTGTCCAAATGGTCATTTCAGCTGCTGTGGGATC
Organism: Aldabrachelys gigantea; assembly: GCA_026122505.1. Lineage (NCBI taxonomy): Eukaryota > Metazoa > Chordata > Testudines > Testudinidae > Aldabrachelys > Aldabrachelys gigantea. The sequence continues at coordinate 26,765 of JALNIE010000558.1, forward strand.
CCCAGTCTCTTTGTTATTGGGGCAGGTGTAATCCAGCGTATCTTCCTGTTTATTTTGGATCAAGGACAGAGTAACTGTACCTGATATTTGAGGCCTGAGCGCTTGACCCTTACCTGGCAAGTCCTCACCATTAAGGGGTATGGGTTCCAAATGGCAAAACTGTGGGGGAGGTAGGACTGGATGTTTGTTTTGTGTGTTGCTGCTGATTTCCCTTCTGCTGTTCCTGGTGAGTAAAAGCAGAAGCATTTTTGAGTCTCTTAGAATTGTTGTTAATGCTGAAGTCACTCATCTTAAGTTTATGCTATTAGATCATTTTCAAGGTATGTTTTGGTCCTGAGAGGTAGAAGGTTGCTCTGTGTGTGGTGTTATGGACTGAGGTAGAAAAGCTTGGTTGCAGAGATGGTGTATGTGCCAGAAAAGTCATGTCCCCCAGCTGTAGTCCCTGAGTCCCATCTGCAAAATTTCCTTGCAGTCTGAGTGGAAAAAAAGCATTTTACTCAGTGAATTTGTTGCAGCTTATTTCCCTGCCCTGCCCTGATTCAGCAATACTTTTTTATAACTTTTATGGGTAGTTGAGATCACAGCCCATCAGCTTAAGTGCATCTCAAATTTACACTTAAGCATCAATGAATTTAAGTCTGTGGTATAGAACAGTAATTGTAATAGAAGTGCAAACAGCATTATTTTTAAACTACAGAGAGAAAAAAACCATAAAATCTGCATTTTGATGCTTCAAAAAAGACCCATAGCACTAAACACAAATATTCATTTTCAATCTCTCTTATTTCACTTGGCTTTGGAATCCATGTCCCTTGCCTAACGAGATTCATGTAGGTTCGGGTGAGTCCTGAAATCATGAACTGCTAAGTACCGTTCTGCTGTCCTTGATTCATATCACCAGGATAACTACACTTTATTAGTCTTGCCCTAATAAGAAAGAGATTGGGGATCCCACAGCAGCCAAAATGATCATTCGGACAAGCACCCCCATCATGAAATGCAGAGTGGGTGTGACCATGCACATCAGCAACAAAAGGCCTTTACGACAGATCACCAACAGAGGTCAGAGTAGAGTTCATTCTCACCCTGCTTACGTCCTCTCCCCAGCCAAGAATTGGTGGTCCTGATAAATCACATTCCCTATTATACCAACTCATTGGTGTTGAATGCTGAAGTTATGGCTAGCAAAAGTAGCCACCCATCTGTGCCCTGTAGCATCCAGCTTAGCCCTTGTTAACACATAAGTCAGTGGATTGTTCTCTGTCCATACCTGAAACTGAGCACCAGACAAGTAGTCTCGAAATGTCTCACTGATGGCCCATTTCAAGGCCAAAAACTGCAGCTCGTACATAGGATAACGAGTTTCGCTATCAGACAGTCCTCAGCTGGCAAAGGCTACAGATTTACATTTGCCTTCCACTTCTTGGTACGGGACTGCTCCCAGACCCTCCAAACTGGCATCAGCATGCAGGATAAACGGTTTGTTTGGGTCAGCGAGGACTAGGACTGGCACATGAATCAGGAAAATAATTATTTCCCATAAAGCCCTGACACATCTCTCATCCCGCCGTGTCCCAAATGGGGAGGAGAGGAGCCCCTCCCGTGTCCCAGGCCAAGTACACCAGATCTGTGGAGATGGGGTGTCTATGGCCCAGCCTGTACCAGGCCAGGCCTACCAGAGCTGCTGGGGAGAGGAGTTCTTTCCCTCATCCCAGGCCCACCAGAGTTGCTGTTGCAGTAGGGCAGCGATGTCTTTCACCTGGTTCTTAGATGCTCTGGTGAGAGGAAGCAGGAGGAAGTTTTTTATTCCCCCCTAGAGCTCAAACCTCTCATGCCCCTGCACTTTCTACTTTAGCCTGATTTCTCTCTCCCACCTCAATTCTCTCTTTCCTGGCCTTATTCCAGAGCCCTCACAACCCAATTCTCTGTCCTAACTCTGAGCCCTCTACTGTGCCCTGAATCTCCTATTCTAACCCCACTATAAAGCCTGCACCCCCAGAGCAAGTGCACTCAGCACCCTGCACTCCAGCTCTCTGTCCCATGTAGCCTGATTTAGGGTGTACTAATAATATTAATCTGGATAATTTGATGAAAATGTAATTTATTAGCTTACATTTTATTTAATTTAATTGAGTTACAAAGTTACAGTTGCATTACTGCTATTCAAAACATACATATGACATTATGGGCAACAAAGTTTTGGTTAATGTACTAACAGCCTTCCTTGATAACCTGGTGGTGAGAGACACAGGACCAGCCTTGCAGTTCAGGTTTCTCAATTCTTGAGTGAAAGATGCAGTGCTTAGAAAAAGCTAGTGTTACTTAGGGTTTACTTGACTATGTTAAACTTAAAATCAAAACCTAATAAACAAAGAATAAAAACTTAGGGAAACTGAGCTTAGCCTAGTTCCCTTGAAACTTAAAGTTTAAGAACAAGTACAGCCTCCTGCTAGTAGATAGAGAGAGAGTGGAGGAAGTAAGTCAGAATGAAGGAGCAAAGTGCTCTAGTGAGGTGGGTTACCTCTTTTATAGGGCACAAGGGCTGGAAATCCTTCCTTCTATGCCCAAATTTCATTCCTCACCCACAAAACATTAGGGTACGTTTACTTCATAGACTAGTATGTTTGTGCCTGTTGATGACATGTACATATGCACATAAGTTCCCTTGTGGTGGACCTGTTAAATCTGTGGGTACAACACTGAAAAAAACACTATGCCATTCTCCATTGTGGCTTGGTCTAGGTAAAGGTCTTAGACAGGCATGGGTACTTATCTATTTAAGTAACATGAGAACGGTCGATTTTCCTCTCTGAGTAAAAGGTCACAATATAGATACGCTAACTTTGCCTTAGCTTAACATACAGGGTATGGCCTGTAGGTCCTCATAAATCATGTGTCTCAGTCCCCTAATCATTTTTATTGCCCTCTGCTGGGCTCTCTCCAATTTGTCCACATCCCTTCTCATGTGGGTCCCAACCCCAAAAGTACTCACATTTCACCCCAATGGCCCCAAAATGCCAGCTTTTAATATGTAAATAGGGTGCTGCCATGGTCAAGTCACTCCTGAGCTCTCCAGTGGAGCCTGCTGGTGGATAACAAGCTGAAAATTAGCCAGGAGATCACTCAGTCAAATCCCTGTGCTCCCCACAGGTGGTATCAGAAAGCTCCAAGATGGCTCACTTCCCTTTCTCTCATCAGCTTCAGGCCCCAGGGTTACAAATGCACAAACCAGTTGGGATTCTTCCCTGGCCTCAGGGTGTGGGGCTGCTCTGAGCAGATGGACTTGCACACTTGGGATATTAGTGCAAAGATACAATTTCAATTTCTCTTAGAGAAATTGGAGGACAATTTATAGTTGGTAAAAATCTTATTTAGTGAAAGGAAAGCTGCAATGACAGCTTGGTTACTGGGGTGCAAAACATTTTCCTCCTGGGAGAAACAAGAAGTTAGAATTAGAAATTTACATGGTTTGTTCCAGTGTTGGTACAGGTTTAATTTTGCTTCTGTGTAGGTTTGTTTCAGGCTGTGACTGTTTTGGTTGATTGGGTTGTTTTGGTTTTTTTAGTTGGAATGGAGCTTTTAATTGACATTTGCTGGATTGGAATGGCTGACCTGCAACACCACTTTTGACATAGTTCTGCATATTTTATATAGATTTGGCCAGTATTCAAGGATTCAATTCCTTTCTAGGAGATTTTAGTGGTCATGCTTATTTATTTGATGTTATTTTATCATCCTGCTGTAGCACACCTTTTTGATAAAATCTTGAAATTATTAATTTACAGCATTTGTTAGTTTTTATTTTTAAAAACAAAGTTTTTCTTAATGTTTGGGTTTTAAATTAAGCATTGTTTTTGGTTTCAATTTTTCATTTAGGTTTTGGTTACTGATGGGATCTTTAGAAGAACTTTGGATTCAGTACTAAAATTTGAACAGATTTAGAATATTTAAAATAAACCCTGTTTACTATTTTATTTTAATAAAGGTTGTATTGCTGTAAACCCTGGCCAGGGCGAGAGGAGATGAGCCTGGCCTTTAACTGAGAAGGAGCAGAGGCATGGCCCCCTTGAAGGGTGGGGCCAGGTGATGGGGGGCACTGCCGCCCAATTTTTTTTGTCTAACTCATCTCAATCCCCCACTAAAAAAGAAAAGTGTGATGCCATCCCTGCTGGTCACTGGGTGACACTGCTGCTCCATGGGAAACATGCTCTGTGCATTACCCAGATTGGTGGGAAACACACTCTGTGCTTTACCGTGACTGGTCCGTGGGTGTCACTGCTCCTGGAAGGCAGACACACGCTGTGAATTACGCCACCTGGCAACTGGGTGTCACTGCTGTATCAAGGTAAACACCTTCTGCGCATTACCCTGAATCACCACAAGGTGTCACTGCTGCTCCAAGGGAAACATACTCTGTGTGTTACCCTGATTGGCCACTGGGTGTCACTGCTGCGCCAAGGAAAACACCTTCTGTGCATTTCTCTGACTGCCCACTGGGAGTCACTGCTGCTCCAAGAGAGACATGAGAACGGCCAGACTGGTTCAGACACAAAGTCCATCTAGCCCAGTATCCTCCTGTCTTATTTGAACCCTGTTATAGTCTTGGTCTTCACAACATGCTCTTGCAAGGAGTTCCACAGGTTAACTATGCAACTACCCTGAGTTTACTCCCCCTCCCCTGGCCAGGTTGTATATGGAAAAGAGAATGAGGATGAGGAGAGCCATGATGTATCTGCGCTGGCTGGTGCCTCAGTTTCCTCTAGGCAGCAGTGCTGCAGGCTCCTTTGGTCTGTGCCCATGCAACTGTGTCTGGGGAAGGGGGAGTAGAGGCTCATGCTTCCCAGCCCTACGCCCCACCCCCAGCAGCTGGGGAATCCAGGCCAAATTTAACCCTGGTAGCTGGGCTGGGATTAGCCTGGGCTGGGGTAGGGCTGGGGAGGAATTGGGAGGGAGACAGATTCACCTGCTGTGAGGGAAGATCCTCCCATTCCCTGCCAACTCCCTTCACTCCTTGCAGCACGGCACTCCCTAGCATTTCTTTTTCTGTCATGGGAGCTTTCTGCTGCCTGCTTCTCCCTTAGCATCATCTCTCCCCACCTTGGGGCACTGGCATTACCAGTCCTTTGCAAACAGGCAGGCCCTGGTGTGCCCCATGGCATTGCCCTACAATTGTGGGGGCAGCTGTTGGATGGAGCCATATCAAAATATGGGGGTGGGCAAGGCTGGGGACCAGGACTCCTGAGTTCTCCCCTCAAATGTGGGAGGGGAGTGGAGGTTAAGGGGTAGAGTGGGGGAGGGGCAGGGCTGGGATCCAGGGCTCCTGCTTTTTCTGGTTTTCTCCACCTCCTGCAGCTGCCTCGGTCCTTTCAGTGCATTTCTTGTTCCAAATTCATTTGCTGACTCGTGTAACTCACCCCAGAGGTGGCTGCATCTCAGTGTTGGGTGAGGAACCCTTGGCTGCCTCACCTCCTAACCGCGTCTCTCTCCCCCTGCAGGTGACCCTGCAGCACGTGGCAAACATCCGCAAGATCGTGGGGCACTTTGAGCACTGGTCAGACAGGGGCCAGGCACCCAGCCCTCCCTCCAGAGAATGGGACCCAGCACCCCCTACTTTTTACAGGGATTAAAAAGGGGCAAAGGAGGGCAAATCAGAGGAGGAGGTGGCCAGGGTCTGAGCAGGGGGTGGAAATTGACTGGTCAGGGAATCAAGCAGCTGGAGGCAGAGTTAGGAGAGGGACTGAAGGGCAAAGTCAGGGAGAGGGGAAGGAGCCGGAGTTAAGCCCAGAGGGAGGCGCTGCCAGAGGGTTAAACCCTGGCACAGGCAGGGGCAGAGGCATAACAGTTATCCCGATGGGCTGAGACTCCAGTGTTTGCAAACATGGGATGGGGGAGCAGAGGGCTTTTTTATTTCCACTCTCACAGGCAGCACCTCTCAGCATGGACTTCCCAGGGCTGGGCTCTTAAACGCACAGAAATCCCACTGCCTAGACACTGCAGCTCCTCTCTGATGTAACCTACTGAGGTGCTGCAATAGGAGACTCAATTCAGTGAAACTGGGCATTCTCTATACGCCCCCCAGCCAGGGGACTGTGCATCCCCTTCCCTGAATTTCCCCAACACCTCCTCCCTCAGTGGGCAGGTAGTTACATGCAGCGCTGCCAATGTTGTCATTGGTTGCAAATTTGAATGGAAATTGAAACGTTAACACACACTTTAAAAGCAGATACAACGTATGAAAAATACTTGTACCTGTGAAAGTAAAATAGGTTTGGAAAGTCTGGACAAAGCCGGGTTTCCTCACCCAGCTGTTGTTTTTGCTGACAATGTCCGTGCATTGGCTTCGGCAGTGTTGGCCAACCTTAGAATTTCAAATGATGATTTGTAAGCAAGGTGTGAATGAGCTCTGCCCAGACAGCTAGTGATGACCAGGGTTGGAAGGAGGCTTTGGGACCAGACTGTATTTACATGAACTCACCTACTCTGCCGAGGTATCCAGAGGACAGAGCTGGGCTGCCTCTGCTCTAGGTGCCTGGAGGAGGGAAGGTGTGTGGGGCTCCAGCCTGGGACTCTTCCTCCCTCCTGCCAAGGCCTGACTATTAATCCCAGCCCTGGCACTCCTTTCTTCAAGTGTCATGTGGGCCAGAGGAAAAGTGTGGTAGGAAGCCCAAGGGCCAAGCTTGTGAAGATCAGGTGCAGCGGCCAGAATCCCAACCATCAGGGTAGCAAGTTCTAGAGCCCTAAGCCATTGTGGCCATCCCAGCCAAAGACCTGGCTCTAGGAGGTGTGAGTCACCGGGCAGAAGGGGAAAGATTCACTCTTACACAGCTGGAGACAGGGAAGTTGAGCTCTGGGGCTTTCCCACAAGCATGAGTGGCAAGTTTGTAGAAATTTTGGTGGTGCTCAGAGCCCACCTCCCAACTCCACCCTCACCTGCCCAAGGCTCTGGGAGGGGGTTTGGGGGGGAGGTCTGAGGTGCAGATCCTGGACTGAGGATTAGGGTGCAGGCTTTGGGATGCAGTTTGGGTGCTGAGTGCAGGCTCCAGGCTGGGGGGTTGTAGGAAGGGGTGAGAGGTGCAGGCTCTCGGAGGGAGTGCAGGGCTGAGAATGATGGATTCATGATACAGGGCACGGCTCAGGGTTGGAGTGTGTGCTATGGGGATGAGGGGTTCATGCTGCCAGGGGGGCTCAGGACTGGGGCAGAGGGTGCTCAGGGCAGCCTGCCTTGGCCATTAGTGCCAGGCAGGCACAAGGACCCTGGGGCAGCAGACAGCAGTTCTGCCCACAATGGCTCTACTCCAGCAGCAGGAGCAGGCAGGGGACAGGCTCATGCTGCTTTTTGTCAGGCAGGGACACAGCACAGCAGTGGGGGGGGGGGGAACATACAGGGGAGGGGTGGCAGGCAGGGGCCAGGGCCAGGGGAAGAGACCCAGCTCCAAATATTGCTGGAGCAGGGCCCCCAGCCCTGAATATTCCTGGAGCCCGAGCACCACAAATGTATATAACCTGCTGCCTATGACCACAAGCCAAGACAAGGTCTCACTGAGATTTGAACTCAGATTACAGGATTCAGAGTCCTGAGTGCTGCCCATTACACCATGGGACCAGCTTAGGTTACCTTCTCTGCACATCGGTGACCCTCATGGGGCTGGCTTATGTAAGGGGGCTCTTGGCCCTTTACTAAAACTTAGTGTGTGTGGGGAGGGGGCGTTGGTTGGCTAGTTCCCAGCACCAATAGAAGGGGGAAGGATCAATGGGAAATCAGGACCCTGAGACTGACAGTCCCCAGGGACAATGGGGAGAGGCCAAAGCTCCAAGTTAGCTGCACTGACAGGCCAGGCAGTGTAATGAGGGAGTCACCAGGCCAGGGGGTCCCATCCTCCATGTGAGCTGGAACTGCCTGGCCTGGTGACTCCCTCATTACACTGCCTGGCCTGCCTGGGCCAGAGTGGGGCAGAGCTAAGGAGAGAGCAGGAGCCCGAGAAGAGGCGGGGAGCAGAGCTGCACAGGTGTAGTGCCAGAAACTGCTGCATGTAGGAATTTGCAACCTGTAGCAGTTACTGATACCTGAGGTTGTTCTTATTTGCTGATTTGTCCTAATCGGCTAAAACTTGACAGTGGTTTCTCTAGCAAAGGCCAGTCCCTGGCCCCTTGGTCCAGACTTCCTCCTTCATATCAGGCTAGGGTGACCAGATGTCAAAGATGAAATATCGGGACGCAGGGGGCAGAGCAAAAAAAAAAAGCCGGAGGGCCCCTCCGCCGCCAAGTGGCAGTGGCACAGCCCCATCTCTAACCAACTCTCAGCTTCAACCCCCGCTACACCCCCAGCTCCCCCAGCTCCTCACTCCTGGGCTCATTCTGGGCTCTGAGCTCTGCAGCCGAGCCATGATCCGGGCCCCTCCTGCAGCTCCCGGGCACGGGGTGAACCAGGCAGCTCCCGGCAGAAGCATGTCTGCCCCACATGTGTCTCCACCCCCCACTCATCTGGACCTTGCCTGCTCTGCGCTGCCCCCAGCCCCAATGCACTGCCCCGCAGGCTCCAGGGCTGGAGCAGCTTCCGCGCTGCGCTCCCGGCCATGGCCATGGCCTGTGTGCAAACCTGGGAGGGAGGAAGAATGCCGCATGCTTGGGGAAGAGGCAGGGCCAGGGTGAGGATTTGGGGAGGGATCCAATTGGGCAGTGAGGGGGTGGGGCTGGGGGCAGGGCCAGGATTTGGGGAGGGATCCAATGGGGGAATGAGGGGGCAGAGTTGGGAGGGGCAAGTATCCCTCCAGACTATGCCTGTGTGCTGGAGAAGAGGACAAAGTTATTTCTTTGTCCAGGGTCCCAAACAAACATCGGTTGGGACGCAGGACAAACAAGCAAATATGAGGACAGTCCCGATAAAATCGGGATGTCTGGTCACCCTACATCAGGCTTCAAGTTGAGAATCATTTCCCATTCCCGCTCTGTGGGAGGGGAGACTGTTAAACGCGCTCTCTGTGCGACTGCACATGGCTAGGCAAAGAGAACAAACCCCAAATCCCCCCCGTGCTTTGGGAGCCAGGTTTGTGGTGGGAATTCTGTAGTTCAGGTGACTTCACACCTGGGCATTGTGATTCTTTACCAGTTTCTCTGGCATTGGGGAATTTTTTTCACTCTCAGCTGTGATAGCCAAGTGGTTAAGCTGTGAAAATTGAAGTCTAATAGGGTTTCTCTGTGCAGGTTCAAATCCTGCTCACAGTAAGGCCTGTGTTTTAGCCAGTCTCCACCTGGGCAACACCTCTGTACAGCCCCCTGAGACACTCTCAATTCTCTCCCCACCCCAAGTAAATCCTGTTCTGCTCCTTTCATAGAGATCCCTGGGGCACCACCTCACACTGTGTCGCTGAGGGGTCAGGCAAACTCTCAGCACCTGAAGCCTCTGCCACTCACCTGGTGCCCCAGAGATCAGCCATAGCCCTGGTTCTCCTCCTCTCTCTAGACTGCTTAGGAAGCCAAGTCAGCGACTCCATGGGAGCTATGGGGCTGCAGAACCAAGAGAGATAAAATAGGTGCTCAGCACCCACTGGCAGCCAGCTTCCGCCCCCCTCCCACACACACTACAGGCCTTGCTGACAAGCTCCACCTCTTCCCTTTCAGTGCCTCCCACTTGCCAGTGATCAGCTGTTCAGTGGGGTGCAGGAGGCACTGGGTCGGGAGGGGGAGGAGCAGGGATGGGAAGAGGTGGGGGTGGGAGAGAAATGGGGCAGGAAGGTGCAGGAAGGGAAGAGATTGGATGGGACGGGGTGGGGACTTGGAGGAAGGGGTGGAGTGGGGGCAGGGCCAGGGAAGGAAAGGGGGGATTTGTCCCAGACCCCAGACCCCTCTAGGGCCAGCCCTGAAGGGAAGCACTGACTATTACAGTGACAATAAAACTGACCTGCATTGCGGGGGAGGCTGAGGGAGATCCGCACTCATCAGGTCTCTTCTCTCCCCCATGGTGAGCCAGACACTGCTCTCCCCTGGCTCTCACTCTAGCAGCAGGACGCCAAGGAGCCATTTCCCCACAGGAAGTTCATTGAGTGCCCCTGTGGTGCGGGGGGCTGGCGCTTCTGCTGGCTCTGGGGCTGGCAGGGGGTTGATGTCTGCACAGACTCTCAGCTGCCAGGCCGGAGGGGGCACTTGGGACCTTACCAGACTGGCTCAGTGAAGATGCGGGGTTGACAGACCAATACAGATGCTCTCCAGAGCACGGAGCAGCATCCACCTATGCAGCCAGACAATGAGCATTTCCCACAGCCTGGAGCTGAGGGGGAGGCGGCAGCTGCTGTTCCAGCTCCTGGGGGACAGGCCCTGTCAGCCAACAGACACTTCTTACTCACCACAGCTAACGGTGCCGGGTTCCTCCGGTGGGGGTGTGGAGCAGCCATTTGTTTTTCTGTCCTTTTTGTGTGCAACTGCTGACAAAAGCATCCCAGACAGAGAAGCAACAGACCAAAATGCTATTATGTAGGTGCCAAAGTAGCTCAGTTGGGAGAGCATTAGACTGAAAATCTAAAAGTTCCTGGTTCAATCCTGGGCTTTGGCAGGTGCTGTCATCCCTCTTCGTGCAGGGTGGCTTGTTTTCTGGGAGCACAGCAGTGCCTGCACCCAAGGTGAGTTTCTGAGCTGGGGCTCTGTAGTAGGAAAACATAGAACAAACTTCTGCCCCTAGTTGGCCCACCTGACCTTCAATAATGAGAACTGTCTTTCCCAACATGGTAGGAAGGAAGTGAGGCAGGGTAGCCCTCAGGAATGGTGCCAGAGGGCTGCTGGCCAGTGACAGGCAGGGAATGGGGATGGAAGCTCCTCTGTGCAGCAGAGCAAGGGCAGTACCAGGGAAGGGGCATCTGTAAAAGTGACCCCACACACCTCTCCTCCTCTGGGCACCTAGAGCAGACGCAGCTGGTGCTTATGGCTCCAAGGGAAGGCTTAAAAGTCACAGAGCAACTGAGGTCAGGGCTAGAGGAGGGCAGGACCATGCCTATGTGTGGCCTTCAGACAGGCACAAAAACACCCAGCCAGGCTGCTCCCTGCCATGCCAAACACCCACTGAAGTTTGCCAGCATGCAGGGCAGCTGCTGATGCTCTATGGATAAGGTCACAAGTTGGTAGGAAAGCAGGGCCAGCCCCCATGGTGGGGCCTCTGAATGGTCCCACTCAAGGTGCTCACTTTTGCAATGGGGCAGGAGATTTTACCCCAAGAGGCTTTTCCTGAGCTGGCGAGAAGCAGAGAAACACCCAGGCTCCGAAGACGCTATGTAGCAAGTACCCTCCAACACAGGGACAGGTGCACACGCTGGCCTGGGCAGCCGCCCATTTTTTTTGGCAAGACAGGAAGGGCAAAGGCTGGACTAGAAGCACCTGTGGCTCCTGCCCCAGCCTTTGTGATGCCCGGCCCCCCACTCCTTCCCAGGGCTCTAGCTGAAGCCAGAGCATTGGCCTCAGCAGCCAAAAAGAGGTTCCAGCCCTGAAGGGAGGAGGACTTTCAGCACAACAGTAAAACTGCAGAAACACAACCACTAAGGGACTCAAACCCTCAATTTTCTGATCCACACTCAGACACCTTATCCATTAAGCCACACAGTAACTGAAAAAAAGCCTTCCAAGCACTTCTTTGGAAAAGGCGAACTTGTGTTTCTCAGGTCATCTGCTGAGGGAGGCCGAGACTCTCTGGATACAAGAAGTAGAGTTCACAGCGACACGTGAGAATTAATTCTATGGAGCCAGGTGCAGGGCTTTGGCAGGGAGGCTCAGGCATGGGGGATTGGGGTGCAGCGGATGGACCGGCTGTCTAGGTGCGGAGATTTAATCACAATGAGGCACAGGAGGGAGGAGGAGGAGGAATCCTGCTGGCAGGCAGTGGATGTGCAGAAAAAGAGGAGGGGTTCCTGGAACTTTTTTTGCCTCTCTTTTCCCTACCTGCTCGCTATTGTGGTGCATGGTGATGATGGTTTCAACAGGCCCAGGTAGCTCAGTTGGTAGAGCGTCAGGCTTTTAATCTGAGGGTCCAGGGTTCAAGCCCTTGTGTAGATACTCAGCTTTTTAATTGCCTTGTGTGCCAGGAGCCAAATGATTTCTGGTGCTGTCCACCAGCCATATGCAGATTCCCAGAATCCATGGCCATTTCCTGGAAAGGTTCCTTTCCTCAGGAATCAGGAGAGAGGCCACATCCACAGGAGCAGGCCTAGAACAAGCAGTCTCTGGCTGGCAGGAAGTGCTGTGGAGCCAGGTGCTGAGAAAGCTCAGAGGGAGAGCAGCAGAGATGAGGGGAAGAGAGAGAGAGAAGCAATGAGTACAGAGGGCAAGTGTACAGGGGGTTCTGGTCTGGCTATTGTGGGGAACTTCCCTGGTTTATACATGACCCTGGTGCAATTGGCCAGAGAAAGGATCTGAGTCCCCACCCCCTTACCCAGAGGTCTGTCTGACCCCAAAGACGCTCTTTCTACTCTCATGTGTGGCAGAGTCCTCGTAACCCCAACAAGGCTGGGCCCCGGAATCCTGGAGGGCTTAACCCCCAATTTTGTCGTGTTCACTTGAAAAGAGCTACAGTGTCCCCACTGTGGGGTACTCTCTCCACTCTGGGCACTTCCCTGACCCACTCATCATTGCATTGCATTGCTTCAAGCAAATACAATTTATTACCCAGCAATTAATGTAAAACATAAGGAAAGATTAAAGGAAAACATGTCACCCTGTTCTATGGTGCAGGGGGATCACAACCAGTGTCTCTGGAGTGTCAGAGCAGGTCACAGTCTCTCCCTCACATGTCCCAGGCCTCCCTAGGTCCTGGCTGTGCTGCAGGGACACCACGGGCCAGACACTTGCTCTGGCAGTGGCCACATGCTCTAGGTGACAGGACCCTTGTTCCCAGTGTCAGCCCCCATGTAGGGGACATGATCCCCCCACCCCCAAAGGTCTGGCCTGCAAGGCCTCTTGATTGGTGGCATCTCCTTGTGCTGGGCCTTCTGCCCAGGGTCCCTCTCACTCTCCCAAGCTGCTCACTGCACCCACCTCCAGCCCCAGTGCTGCTGCGGCTCTGCCTCCATCTCTGTGGGCTGCTCCTCTGGCCTCTCTGGCTCCGCTTTCTGCAGCTCTTCTCCCAGCACAGATCTGCTCCCTGGGCAGCTTCTGTGGCTCATGCTGCTCTGGCTCAGTTCCTAGCATGGATCTGCTCTGGTTCTCCCTGGCTGGCACAGCTCTTCTCCCCGCCTCTTCTCGGGCTCCTGCTTTCTCCTTAGCTGGGTCCCACTCTGGCCCAGGTAGTTCCAGCTCACACAGATGATGGGATCCCCTGCCCTGGTGACTCCCTCATTACACTGTCAGTCTTAGGGTCCTGATTTCCTATTGATCCTTCCCCCTTCTATTGGGACTGGGAACTAGCCAGCCAAAAACCCACTGAGCTTCAGTAAGTGTCCTGTAGCCTATGAAAGTTTATGTTGAAATAAATTTGTTAGTCTCTAAGGTGCCACAATTACTCCTGTTCTTTTTGCAGATACAGACTAACATGGCTGCTACTCTGAAACCTGGCACACATAGGGTGACCAGATCACAGCAGTAAAATAGGACCCATCCCCTCCCCGCTCGGCCCCACTATCACACCCTTTTTCACCCCCTAGTCCCCTGCTGACTTGTTGCATCCCTCCTAGTCAGTCCCCCACCCACCACTCTCCTCCTTTCATTTTCTCCTTCCCCTGCCAGAAACCCTCATGCCTGCCCCTAGAACCCCGGCTGGCTCACTGCTTGTCTCTTTGCCCACCTGCTGCTTGCCCACTCGCTCACCCCTGAGTTGCTGTTGCACCCCTCCCCCTGAGTATATAGCCTCATTCAGAGACCCAGGGGTCTCTTTATATTACTGAACACAGCAGTCAATCAATGCAGTTGTAGATAAATCTCTGCATTATGCATTTTTGTATAACTTCTACATGACTTTGTATTGAACCTTGGTAATATGTTATAGCGGGCCCCTAAGGTAGTATAATTAAGGTAAAAGAAAAATGTCTTTTTGCTAGGAGTAGAATAAGATCTTTCCCCCACTTTGTAATCAGTTGCCCTGTTGAATGAATGAGGTGTGAATTAGGAAGGTGTGGAAGGCAGCACCTCCACACAGCTGCAACCCTTGGAGAGGGGCTGGGAGCCAGACCAAGGAGCTTTGGCCAGGGACGGAGTTTGGGTACTCAATGCAGGCTCCGGACTGGGGCACAGGGTGGGGTGCAGGAAGGGTGGAGAGGTGCAGGCTCTGGGAGGGAGTGTGGAGGGGCAGGCTTTGGGACAGAGTTTGGGGGCTGGAGGGAAGCTTCTTTCCTCCCCTGATGCCCCTGACCATAACCTCAGTGAGGGATGGAGCTGCCCCTTCCCCAGTGTTTGCAGGAGTGCTGGGGGATCCAATCAAACTCTGGTTTTATTCTTTTGTTGATGGGTCACTTAAACCCCTTACAAACTCTTTCCTGTCTCTCTCACTTTCCTTTTCTACTGGGCTTGATTGATTTTTTTGGTGGAGCCAGATGAAAACCACAAACTCCAGTGAGAGCAACAGGCTGGAAGACTAGACTGCACCCACCACCCAGCCTAGTCTGTCCCAGAGCTCAGGACTGAGGGCAATGTCCCCCCACCCCCAGGCCACCTGCTTCCACTCCTGGCCTCTGCCAGCGCTGCCAGTGATTCTGTGTGGCTGCATCGGGCGGGATTTCAAGCAGACCCCCCAACCTCCCACTAAATTCACCCTTGTTTTGAGACCACTCTGCACCAAAAGCACCTTTCTTCCCTGCCCTAGAGCTTCTGGATGGCTAGAAAGCTGAGCTGGGCATTTGATTGATCTAGAATATTATCATGCCCCCCCTCAAAAAAACCTTAATATCCACACAGCTTTTGGGGGGGGCTATTCACCCCCTCCCCCAAAAGCCGGTCTATTTTGTTGTTGCAGGGCAAATAAAGGAGCCGTAGTTTAAAGGAAATATTCAGCCCCTACAGCGGTCTTGCAGCAGGGAAAGCAGAGTTGACAGGAAGGGAACTGGTTTGGATAGGAGCCCCAGTCCCCTTCCTTTGCAGAATAATTTGGAGAGGGAATCAGATCCCTCTGTGGGATCTGATTCCCCTTCTGTGGGAGCCTGGGGGGGAGATAAAAGTCTCAGCCTGCCGTGCCATGTTGCAGACCTTTCACATTCTCCCCTCTTGATGTATCTGATTTCCTCCTCCAAAGCTCCCTCTCTCTCTCACCTGGAGTTCACAGCACTAAGTACCAGCTGGGGTTTTTTTCCTGGGTTACGTTACATGATCCCGACTTTAGTTCTGAAACAGACACAAGCAGGCACAAACTCACCCTCAAACAGCAACACCACGAAAACCATAACACAAACCCAATCTTACAAACCTCCGGGGAATCACAGGGTCAAACACCCACCATCAGAAGCCCCAGCAGCTGCTCAGGTGAGTGAGGTCCACTGCAGAGATTCCTGTCTCCCACTGGACCAGATGCTCCCTCCGTGTCTCCCCCAGGTGAGTGCTGGGGGGAGGGGAGGGGAAGGAAGGCTGCAAAACATGTGTTCCTTCTCCCCCCTCCCCCTCCTGACTTGCAACACCCACGTGGCTGCCTCTGCTCAGCCCTGTGCCGGCCAGTGTCTCTCGTTGCCTAGCAGCAACAGCTGCTGCTTCCCGGAGATGCAGAACTTTGCTTCCAGGAGACAGCGAGCAAAGGAGTCCCTTCAGGCATGGGGCCCAATTCGGGGGAATCAGGCAAATTGGCCTAAAGCTGGCCCTGCTTATTATCCCCTCTTCTTGCCTGGGGTACAATGAAAGAGGAGAAAATACTCTCTTAACATAGGATGCAAATGTCAGTTTGTTCTCTCTTCATGTTTTACTGAAGCTCAGAGAGAGGAAGAAACATGACCTGCCAAAGAGCATAGAGAGTTTGTTTCATTTGGATCTGTGACTATTAGCAGAAGAGTGACACCTAAGGGCTGTAGCTACCACCCACCATGGGGCTTGAATTTATGATGGTGGGATTAAGAGCATCATGCTCTACCAACAGAGCTAACTAGATTTAAAGTCAGCCAACTGCCCAGTAGCAGTGTAGAAGGTGCCCTGAGGGTGTTTATTTGTGAGCTGAGGTTCCCTGTCTGAGATTTGCCTTCTTTCCTGGTTTGTTATGTCTCCAGCGAGCAAACCGGAGCTGTCACAAGGCTGGTTAGATGCTGCTTTCTAGCTGGGGTTGATTTAGCATGCTGCCACCATCAGCTGGTCAGAGTAACCAGGGCAGGAGGTCGGAATTTAGGATTTTCCCACCAAGGGGAGGTGCTGTTGGACTCATCTAGTGGGGGAGAGTCTGAAAAAGTTTCTCAGTTCCCAGAGAGGAGGCAGAGAAGCTGGTGCCACACACACATTTCCACAGGGAATCAGGCCCCCCTTTGGAAAAAGTCAAAAGAAGCCCAGACCCAGGAGTGTTAGAGAAGGGAATCACTGTTTGCTTTAAGAGATGGGTGAGGGAAAGCTTCAGGTCCTTAGATCCCTCCAGCGCCTGATAGAAGCATTTGTGGGGAAAGTCTGGGGAAGCCAAGGAGGACAAGGAGAGGGAAAAAGGCCTTGTAGCTGTTGTGCAATCACCATGCTCCCAGCAGAAGGGTCTGGGGAGCTGTGCTCTCAGAACTCACAACATGGCAAAGTTCAGAGCCCTGTTCCACGGAGTCAGATGGTGATCAGCTCACAGCGAGGGGGAGCAACACCCGTCCCTTGGTCTGTATGCCAGAGCTCCTATCAGCTCGGTGTCCTTCGTGCAAAAGTCGTCTGCTGAGAGGGTTGCGATGGGATAAATGAAGGCAGAGGAGAATTGTTCCTCCTGGGTTTTTTTTGTGTGTCTCTGTGATCCTGCTGGAGGAAGCATGATTTGAGTTTGTTTCAGTGGCTTGTGTTGGGCTGGGGTTGTGATCCTGAGTACAGGGGTTCCTGCACTCTCTGTTCTTAACCTCTGAGTGAGTGGACAATGGAGCACCATCAAAAAGTGGATAAAAAGTAGCCTAAGAAAGTGTAGCATATGTGAGAAAAAAAACAGTATCATCTGCTCTCTGGTGGCCTAGTGATTAGGGTTTAGCACTTTAAGTGTTATGGCATGGGTTCAATTCCCAGTCAGGGAAAAGTAACTTTAAACCAAAAAAGCTTCAGTTATCCTTCACTTGCAATGTAAACAAGCCTGTGGTTTTTTCCTGATTCCCCCATCTTCCCAGTGTCTCCATGGCAGGACTGGCTTCAGGCACTAGCACAGCAAGCAGGTGCCTGGGATGGCCAATGGAATGGGGAGGCTTCTGCAGCAATTGGGCCCTCTCAGTCCCTCTTGGAGGGAAAGACTTGCTGCCAAAAGTGGCAGAGATAGAGCTGCTGCTGATTGCAGCTTTTTTATATATTTTTTTCTGCTTGTGGTGGCAAAAATGCTGGATCTGGCCCTGCTCCATGGAAGGCAATTTGTTAAATCCCAGATGAGTGGAGTTAAATCACTTCTCAGCCTGAATCTTTGGGTCTTAATCCTGAGGATATTGTCCATCATGGGGCCATTTCCCTCCTCTCTTTCATACAGAAGCACAATTTTCCTTGCACAGACACCGGAACAGCAAGATCTTTCTCTGTCCCTTGTGCAAACCAGGGGGCCAAATTCCGTGGAAACAATGGACAAGCAGAGGGCCCTGGGCACATCCAGCCCTGGCAGTGAGATGTTCCCTCCCCTCTTTCTTTATGTTCCTGTTGTTATTTCATGGATTGTCTGGGATGGGAGAAAAGCTGAGTTCACTCCAGATGGAGAGTAAAAAGGACCCTGAAAATCTCAGGACCCAACCGCTGCTACGGATTTGAGTAGGAAAGGGACTGTGTGAATTGTCAAGGTGGGGAATGAATAACAATTTACAACTAGATCCACCTCATTAACTACTGACACAGGCTAATCCAGCTGCAGCTAGAAGGGAAACTGAGAGTGATTCTTTGCTGTTCAGCCATGGAAACAGTGACCCAATTGCACGACAGTGAATGTGCCTGGGAAGCTGGACTTTACAGGCAGGTGGCAATGGCAGATCCTAGAAATACCTGGAGCTTCCCACTCCACTGCTGCCACCAGGGTCAGGTGTTGAGCGACTCACAGCGCCCCTCCCCTCCCATTACCTTCCAGCAGGAGGTAGCAGCACCCCCCACCCAACTCTGAGTATGATCCCTAGCCCCTCTGGGGATGTAGCTCAGTGGTAGAGTACAGCCTTTGCATGTAT
>JALNIE010000561.1:0-104446 GCA_026122505.1 Aldabrachelys gigantea
ACGTATTGGAGCATGAGCTTTCATGGGTGAATACCCACTTTGTGCGATGCATGATCTTAAGGAAGCATCTGATTTGGCAAGAAATCCCTTCTCCGTGGTTGTGAAACCCTCATTTCTCTAGGGTTTATCTTTATGGCCCCCACTTTTCTATTGTCAGTCTGTTTGGTTCTCTGATTGTTTCTGTCTGCTGGAGAATTAATTTTGCTGGGTGTAAGTTAATTAGGGGCGTGGGATGTAATTGGTTAGAGAATTCTGGTACAATAGGTTAGTTACATTTCAGTAAAATGATTGGTTAAGGTCTAGCTGAGAATATTACTGTATAAACTGGGCTCAGACAGGAAGTGGGCAGGGAAATTGGAATCATGCTAACGAGGGGGATGGGAATAGGGAACGGGGAACAGGGACACAGGCAAGGCTCTGCGGTGTCGGAGCTGGGAAAGGGGACATGAGGTAAACACGCTGCAGTGTCAGAGCTCATAGACTCATAGACTTTAAGGTCAGAAGGGACCATTATTATCGTCTAGTCTGACCTCCTGCACAATGCAGGCCACAGACTTTCACCCACCCACTCCTGTAACAAACCCCTGACCTACGTCTGAGCTATTGAAGGCCTCAACTCGTTGTTTAAAGACTTCAAGGTGCAGAGAATCCTCCAGCAAGTGATCCGTGCCCCACGCTGCAGAGAAAGGTGAAAACCCCCCAGAGTCTCTGCCAATCTGCCCTGGAGGAAAATTCCTTCCTGACCCCAAATATGGTGATCAGTTAAACCCTGAGCATGTGGGCAAGACTCACCAGCCAGCACCCAGGAAAGAATTGTCTGTAGGGATGTGGGGTAAACGCTCTGTGGTGTCAGAGCTGGGAAGGGAACACAGGGGAACAGACTCTGTCGGTGTATAGAGATCAGCCTGACTGGTGTGAAGGGCTTCAGAATCTGCTTGCTTGGAAACTAACCCCAGTAAACATCCCTTTGTCTGCGCTTCGGACTTCTGGTCTTTTGCTGCTTGCTGTCTGCGTGACAAGAGCCAGGGAAGTGGGCGGGGGAAGGGAAAGCCCTCTAACAATGGCTCCTTGCTCCTCTCCCTCCAGGCTCAGGGAAGGGCAGGACTCCAGGCTCTGCTTGACAGATTCTGGCATAGGGGCTGGTGGGGGAGAAAGGATTGTAGATTCTGACCTGCACTCTGGAGAGGAGGTAATAAGGGGGCATTTTTGACCCCTCACCTGCCTCAGTGTTCCAGGGCTGGAGTTCTACATCCCACAGGGCCAAGGGAGGGGGTGAAGCTATTTGGTTAATGAAAATCAATGCTCCAGGTGAGGCTTGAACTCACAACCTCAGCATAGCTCCTCTCAGCACTGCTCTATAAGTACTGTGCGCTAGCCAATTGCACCACTGGAGCACTTGTTAATTGTGATTCTCCAAACCACCCTAGGCTGATAAAGCCAAGGAGTGACCCCAAAACATTCTCAGTGGGGTTGAAAGCAGGTAGCAACAAGTGGTGTACTCAGTAGGGTGGATTCTTCTTAAGGCTTCCAGGCACCATTTCACCCTTTTGTTCGTCTCTGTGTAATAACAGAGCTGATGAAGACCCAATGGAGAGTCTTGCTGCAGACCAACAGATCTGAAATCACTGAAACCAGCTCTAAGCATTAGTCCTGCTTTGGGACAGCGTCTCTCATACAAGAAACTGCCAAGTCTGTGCTAGCAGTGAGGCTCCCTCACTAACAGCTGAAATCAGGGAGAGCTGCGTGAAGTACAGGGCCCCAGGGGTGCCTGAACAGGGGGGAACAACACCCCAGGACTTTTCAAAATGGGAGGGCTCTGCCTTACCACTTTGGAATGACCGTAAGGGTGAGTGAGGGTGGGGAGGGGGCAAAGAGCAGTGAGCGGGAGGCACGGTCTTGAGGGAAGAGGCAGCATAGGAGTGGGGCCTTGGGGAGAGGAGTGAGGCAGGGGCGTGGAGTTGAGTGGAAGGGATCGGGCTCTGGTGGCCGCTACTTTTAGGTAGGGCTACCTGGCAGAAGGGGGCAAGTGGGGCAATTTGCCCCAAGCCCCAGGCCCCACAGGGGCTGCGCAAGCCCTGGCCAAGAATCCCTTCCGTGGCTAGAAGCGCCTTTTTTAATTTTTATTCACCCAGCAGCAATCCAGGTCTTTGGATGCACTTCAGCAGTGGGTCCTTCAGTGCTGCCGAAGACATGAAGTGAGTGAAGGACCTGCTGCCACTGAAGACTTGGACGCTGCCCAGCGAGTACAAGCACCACAGCAAATGGTGCCTTTTTTATGTCCACTCCCCCACTTTGCCCTAGGCCCCCGAATCTTCTGGGTGGCCCTGCTTCTGGGGAACCTTTTCCACTCCTGGTGGGACCACAAGACATCCCAGAGGAGAGAGTGTGGCCAGCAAAGCGGTGCCAGGGTAGTCTGAGACTCTTCCCCGCCCTGCCTTTCCCTGACTATGAAGCCTGGCCCTGGCACTCCTTCCTTTGAATGCCATGTGCACAAGAGGAAGAGTGTGGCAGCTGCAAGGACCAAAGTTATGGACATCAGGTGAAGCAGTGAGAAACAATCATATGGTCAACCCGCAGGTCTCTCTAACAAGACTGTTCAGTTCTAGGACCCCAACCTATAGCAGCCAGCCCATTGAACTGGCCAGACCAAAGACCTGTCTCCAGTGGGCATCAGTCACCCAGCATGAGGGGAAAAACTCACTCTAGTTCATCCTGAGACAGGAACCAAACACACTGAACTCCAGGGCTTTGCAGTAAACCAGCGTACCTGCTGGAGGTTCTACTGAGATGTGAACGCAGATTGCAGGATTCAGAGTCCTAAGTGCTGCCCATTACACCATGAGACCTGCTGCTAGCTTGCTTTCTAGACCCCTGTGATCCTCAGCTGGCTGGCTTCCACTCTGCACTTATTGCTTCCCACCAGCGGCTTCCTCTCGCGGGACTCTCTCTCCTCCTCCAGTGACTGTGGTCCTCCACTATCAGATCCCTGGGGTCCTGCCCTGAGTCCCAGCATCCCCCTGTTTTGTCTCCATTCCCTGCAGTCCGCAAAAATGTCAGCAGAGGCCGCCCCTCCCTTCACTTGGTGCTCCCACTCAAATCAGCCAGCGGCAGCCTCATCTCCTGGTACTCGGCCAGCTGTCACTTGATCCGGTCGTACAGTCACACGCTGACTGGCTCCTCAGCATGGATGGCCTTGTGGAAATCCCACAGGTGATGCTGGGGGAAGGGGTAGAGTGGGGGCAGGGCCTGGGGAGGAAAGGGGGGATTTGTCCCGAATCCCGGACCCCTCTAGGGCCAGCCCTGAAGTGAAGCACTGACTATTACAGTGACAATAAAACTGACCAGCATTGCAGGGGAGGCTGAGGGAGATCCGCACTCATCAGGTCTCTTCTCTCCCCCACGCTGAGCCAGACACTGCTCTCCCCTGGCTCTCACTCTAGCAGCTGGACCACAAGGAGCCATTTCCCCACAGGAAGTTCATTGAGTGCCCCTGTGGTGCTGGGGGGGCTGGCGCTGCTGCTGCCTGTGGGGCTGGCAGAGGCGTTGATGTCTGCAGACCTTACCAGACTGACTCAGTGAAGACGGGGGGTTGACAGACCAATACAGACGCTCTCCAGAGCACGGAGCAGCGTCCGCCCATGCAGCCAGGCAATGAGCATTTCCCACAGCCTGGAGCCGAGGGGGAGGTGGCAGCTGCTGTTCCAGCTCCTTGGGGACAGGCCCTGTCAGCCAACAGACACTTCTTACTCGTCGGGTTCCTCCGGTGGGAGTGTGGAGCAGCAGTTTGTTTTCCTGTTCGCACTCCTCTGCGGTGTGAAAATCGGGGAGGGGAGGCAGAAGCCCCACTTCCCTCCCAAAATGACATCCAGTGGGGGTGTCATAAACAGATAGTTAAGGGTTAATGGCTCTTTTACCTGTAAAGGGGGGTTAAGAAGTTCAGTAAACCTGGCTGACACCTGATCAGAGGACCAATAGGAGGACAAGATACTTTCAAATCTCGGTGGAGGGAAGTCTTTGTTTGTGCTTGTTGTTTTGGGGGTTATTCGCTCTCAGGACTGAGAGGGACCAAACGTCCATCCAGGCTCTCCAAATCTTTCTGAATCAGTCTTTCATGTTTCAGAATTATAAGTATAGCCAGGCTAGGTGGATTAGTCTTATGTTTGTGTTTTTTCAACTTGTAAATGTTCCTGTTTTCTGAAAGGATTTTTACCTCTGTTTGCTGTAACTTTGAATCTAAGGCTCGGGGGTGGGGGTGGGGGTCTTTCTAGTCTACATGAATCTGAATACCCTGTAAATCATTTTCCATCCTGATTTTACAGAGATAATTTTTACTTTTTCTTTCTTTAATTAAAAGCTTTCTTTTTTAGGAACCTGATTGATTTTTTTCCCTTGTTTTAAGATCCAAGGGGATTGGGTCTGATCCCACCAGAGTTTGGTCGGGGGAAAGAAGGGGAGATGGTTAATTTCGCCTTGTTTTAAGATCCAAGGAGTTTGGATCTTTTTTCACCAGGGAATTGGTGAAGTCTCTCAAGGCTGCCCAGGGAGGGGAAAGTTGTGGGGGGATAGAAGTGTGCCAAAAACTAAATTTTGGCTGGTGGCAGCGATACCAGATCTAAGCTAGTAATTAAACTTAGAAGTGTTCATGCAGGTACCCCATGTTTGTACTCTAAAGTTCAGAGTGGGGAAAAAACCCTCAACGGGGTGGGGGGGTGGCAAGTGGTGGCCAGACTCTCATCGCAAGGGTCTAGTCTAGCTCAGGGTCTAGATCAATTTCCCCTCCTCACCACTGGCCCCCAGTCCCCTTCCCCCACCAGGTCAACCAGGGAACTCAGGCAGGAACTGGGTGAGGAAGCAAGTCAAGCTGAGCAAGGCAGGCCAAAGTGAGTTTTGTCTTCATGGGCTGCTCACAATGACATCCTTTTTGTGTGCAACTGCTGCAAAAACATCCCGGACAGAGAGGTAACAGGCCAAAACACTGCCACACAGCTGCCAAAGTAGCTCAGTTGGGAGAGCATTAGACTGAAGATTTAAATATCCCTGGTTCAATCTCAGGCTTTAGCAGGCCCTTTCATTCCTCTTTGTGCAGTGGTGTCATGTTTTCTGAGCATATAGCAATGCCTGCACCCCAGATGAGATCCTGATCTTGGGCTCTGCAGTAGGAAAACACAGAATGGGCTTCTGTTCCAAGTTGGCCCACCTAACCTTTAACGATGAGAGATGGGAGCTGTCTTTCCCAACATGGCAGCAAGTGAGTGAGGCAGGGTGCCCCTCAGGAATGGTGCCAGAAGGCTGCTGGGCAGGGATTAGGGATGAAAACTCCTCTGTACAACTGAGCAATGGCAGTCCCAGGGAAGGGGCATCTGTAAAAGTGGCCATGTGGAAGGTGGCAGGGATTTGAGGGCCCAGGAGGAGGTGCTTGATGTTCAGTGCCTTGGAGCAGCGGGACTTGGACATGGTGGCTGTTCAGGAAATGCACATTAACAACTCTAGAGGAGCTCAATAGGCAGAGTGTGATAGGAGGAAGGGCCCATCTCTCTGGTCCTCCCGGCCAGGGAAGAAGGATGGGGTTGGAGTCTTGTTCTTCACATTCACAGTACAAGTACAGAAGGTGCTGGAGGGCATTACTGGTAGATTTTGTGCTCTGTGACACTGGTTATTGCTATATTAGGAGACCTGGGAGATGGGTTGGAAATAGGAGGGAGAGTGGGCCATAATGGCAGAGAGAAAGAAGTGTCAGGGCAAAAGTGAGAGGTAAGATCAAATCAGTATTTTAGATGCCTATATATAAATGCGAGAAGTATGGGTAATAAGCAGGAAGAATGGGAAGTGCTAATAAATAAATACAACTAAGGGTACGTCTACAGTACGGGATAATTTCGAATTAGCTTCAACCGGTTTTATAAAACAGATATTATAAAGTCGATTGTGAGCGTCCACACTAGGCACATTAATTCGATGGTGTGCGTCCATGGTCCAATGCTAGCGTCGATTTCTGGAGTGGTGCACTGTGGGTAGCTGTTCAGTAGCTATCCCATAGTTCCCTCAGTCTCCCCCGCCCCTTGGAATTCCGGGTTAAGAGCCCAGTGCCTGATAGGGCAAAAATCATTGTTGCGGGTGATTCTGGGTACAGCCTTACCCCTCCCTTTGCGAAAGCAGCAGACAACCATTTCGCGCTTTTTTTCCTGGGGGAACTGAGCAAACGCCATAGCACAGCAATCATGGACCCTGCTGAGATCAGTAACGCAATCGTGGATGTTGTAAACCCCTCGCGCATTCTCGTGCTGTCTATGGTGAACCATGAACTGCAAAGCCAGGAGAGGAGGAGGCAGCTACGGCAGCGCAGCGACGAGAGCAATGACGACATGGAGGACACTGAATTCTCCCTAACCGCGGGCCCCTGCATTTTGGAGCTACTGCTGGTAATGGGGCAGGTTCTACCCATTGAACGCCGATTTTGGGCCAGAGAAACAAGCACAGACTGGTGGGACAGCATAGTTTTACAGGAGTGGGACAATTCGCAGTGGCTGCCAAACTTTCGCATTCGTAAGAGCACTTTCTTGGAATTTTGTGACTTGCTTTCCCCTGCCCTGAAACGCCGGAATACTAAGATGAGAGCAGCCCTCACAGTGCAGAAGCGAGTGGCAATAGCCCTCTGGAAGCTTGCAACTCCAGACAGCTACCTGTCAGTGGGGAATCAATTTGGAGTTGGAAAATCTACTGTGGGGGCTGCTGTGATGCAAGTAGTCAAAGCAATCATTAAGCTGCTGCTACGCAAGGTTGTGACTCTGGGAAACATGCAGGTCATAGTGGATGGCTTTGCTGCAATGGGATTCCCTAACTGTGGGGGGGCGATAGATGGAACCCATATCCCTATCCTGGCCCCAGAGCGCCAGGGCACCCAGTACGTAAACCGCAAGGGGTACTTTTCAATGGTGCTGCAAGCACTGGTGGATCACAAGGGACGTTTCACCAACATCCACATGGGATGGTCAGGAAGGGTTCATGATGCTCGCGTCTTCAGAAACACTACTCTGTTTAAATGACTGCAGCAAGGGAATTACTTCCCAGACCAGAAAATAACAGTTGGGGATGTTGAAATGCCTGTCGTTATCCTGGGTGACCCAGCCTACCCCTCGATGCCATGGCTCATGAAGCCATACACAGGCAGCCTGGACAATGGTCAGGAGCTGTTCAACTACAGGCTGAGCAAGTGCAGGATGGTAGTAGAATGTGCATTTGGCCGTTTAAAAGGGCGCCGGCGAACATTACTTACTCGCTCAGACCTCAGCCAAACCAATGTCCCGTTTGTTATTGGTGCTTGCTGTGTGCTCCACAATCTCTGTGAGAGTAAGGGGGAGACCTTTATGGCGGGCTGGGAGGCTGAGGCAAATCACCTGGCCGCTGCCTACGAGCAGCCAGACACCAGGGCGATTAGAAGAGCACACCAGGAGGTGGTGCGCATCAGAGAAGCCTTGAAAACGAGTTTCAGCAGGGGCCAGGGTACGCTGTGACTGCTGTGTTTGTTTCCCCTTGATGAACCCTCCTCCCTCGTTTGACTCATTCCCTGTAAGCAACCCACCCTTCCCCTTTATTTACAGTTTGCTGAAGGAAATAAAGTCAGTATCATTTAAAAATCATGTATTCTTTATTAAAAGTCATTTAGTACTGTTTAGAAATCATGTATTCTTTCTTAAAAGTCATTCCCTGTAAGCAACTCACCCTCCCCTTTTGGATGTATTCTTTATTAAAAAGTAATGATAAAAATAGGTAGAGAATTATCTAGGTATCCCTGCATGCTGTGGTTTGAGAGGAGGAAAGGAAAAGGCCATTAAGCACATTTCAACTTAATGACAGCCTTTTGGTTGGACTGTCCATGGGGGTGGAGTGGGCGGGTGCAGAAAGCCTTCCCCCACGCGTTCTAACACGTCTGGGTGAGGAAGATATGGAACATTGTGAGTACTGAGGGTGGTTAAGCATGGGCTGAAGTGGCACTCTGTAACCCCGCTGCTCTCCTGAAGATCCACCATGCGTCTGAGGATATCAGTTTGATCACGCAGCAGCTCCAGCGTTGCATCACGCCACCACTGATCTTCCTGCCTACACCTCTGATCTTCCTGCCTCCACCTCTCAGCTCGAGCGTCTCTCCTATCCTCCCATTCACTGCCATCTTTCCTGTATTTTGCTAGCACATCCTTCCACTCATTCTGATGAGCTCTGTCATTCTGGGTTACTTCCATGATTTCTGAGAACATTTCATCTCAAGTTCTCTTCCTCCTCCGCCTTATCTGAGCTAGCCTTCGGGATGGGGTAGGGAGGCTGGAAAACTGTGCAGCTGCATGGGGGAGGGAAAACAGGGAGAGAAGTATGTAAAAAGATACATTTTACAGAACAATGCTTGTACTCTTTAACAGTGAATAACACTATCCACCTTACATGGCACATGTGATTTCACTACAAGGTCGCATTTTGCAACGTTTAATACTGAGTGCCTGTGGCTCTGGTGTTGCAGATCTCACAGACGCAGGTCCAGGCATCATAATTCAGCTTCCATGCGGCCATGGTAAGGCTTTATGTTTGACTTCTCCAGTGTTCATATACACAGTGACCTATGATGCCTTGTTCCTGTTAAGAGGAACCAGCAGACCCCAACCCCCACTCTTTCCCCTCCTCCCCCACCGCATGGCTGCTATCATGTAAGATCACTGGTAATCATCTCCCTCCTTCCTTCCCCTCCCCCACTGCGTGGCTGGTAGCTGGGAAGATTCCTGCTCGCCAAACACTGAAAAGCTCAGCGCTAGCCTTCCTCCCCTCCCCGCACTTTGCTACGTACAAGGAAGGATTAAGCAGCAGCCCAGAAGGAAAATCGCCATGTATGCCCCCTTAATTAAATTAAATTCCTGAATTTCAACCAGGTTACAATGAATGATATAACTCTGCTGAGAATAACAGCGCAAGATGCAGAACGTATGTTTCTTGAATGCCAGCAATCATACGGAGTTTATGCAGCTGTGCTTTGTGAAGCAATGATTCCGAATTACTTGCTACATGCATGGCGTGGGAAAATGTCCTACAATGGGGGACCGGATAAGGCTGCCTTGTGCAGAAATCTTCTGCAAAGGCTTTTTGAGTACCTCCAAGGTCGATTCATGGAGATTTCTTTGGAGGATTTTCGCTTCATCCCCAGATATGTTAACGAACTTTTACTGTAACTTTACTGGCTGCGAATGCATCACAAGCCCTGCTGACAAATCAATCATTAAAAAAACGCTTGTTTTAAACCATGTTTGATATTTACAAAGGTACACTCACCAGAGGTCGCTGCCATGGCTTCACTGTCTGGGCTAGTGGCTTGGGTGGGCCGGGAGGGTAATTCTGGGGTCACAAAAAGCTCCTGGCTGTTGGGGCTAATGGAGTGCTGTGTGCTCTCAGCAAGATCTTCCTCCTCTTCCTCCTCATCTTCCCCCTCCGCAGAATCCTCAGCAATGGTTGATATTACAACCCCGACATCTGAATCCACGGCCAGGGGTGGGGTACTGGTTGCGCAGCCCCCTAAAATTGCATGCAGCTCAGCATAGAAGCGGCATGTTTTCGGCCCTGATCCAGACCTTCCGTTTGCTTGTCTGGTTTTCTGATATGACTGTCTGAGCTCCTTAACTTTTACTCTGCACTGCACTGGGTCCCTGCTGTGGCCTTTTCCCATCATAGACTTTGAAATTCTTTCAAATATTTTTTCATATCGTCTTTTCGAATGGAGTTCTGTTAGCACTGAATCGTCTCCCCATATAGCGATCAGATCGAGTACCTTTTGTGCGGTCCATGCTGGTGCTCTTTTTCGATTCTCAGGAGACTGCATTGTTACCTGTGCTGATGAGCTCTGCATGGTCACCTGTGCTGATCAGAGCTCCACGCTGGCCAAATAGGAAATTGAATTCAAAAGTTCGCGGGGCTTTTCCTGTTTACCTGGCCAGTGCCTCTGAGTTCTGATTGCTGACCAGAGCAGTCAGTGGTGCACTGTGGGATACCTCCCGGAGGCCAATAACGTCGATTTCCGTCCACACTAACATTATTCCAAATTAGTAATATCTATTTTAGGGTTATTGCTCTCATTTTGAAGGAGTACAGAAATCGATTTAAAGAGCCCTTTAAATCGATTTACAGAGCAGTGTAGTGTTGACGGGTGCAGCGTTAAATCGATTTAACGCTGTTTAAATCGATTTAACGGCTTAGTGTAGACCAGGCCTAAGATATTATTGGCATCATCAAAACTTGGTGGGATAATACACATAATTGGAATGCTGGTATGGATGAGTACAGCTTGCACAGGAAGGATAGACAGGGAAAAAGGGAGAAGGTGTTGCCTTATGTATTAAAAATGTACACACTTGGACTGAGGTAAATTCTGGCTCCTTCTCAAGCTCAAGCTGGCCACCCCTGCTTAACTCTAATGGCATCGAACCAGCCAGGGAGACCCTCCAGTTTCCCAGTAGCACCAGTGGTGCCACTCATTATGGGGATGACTGGTTATGAAACCAATACCCCAGAGTCATAAACAGATAAGAAAAGTTAATAGGACAGAAGTACATTATATCTCTTTGACTATAAAGGGTTAACAAGATCAGTAGACCTGGCTGTCACCTGACCAGAGGACCAATCAGGAGACAGCATACTTTCAAATCTTGAGGGAGGGAAGTTTCTGTGTGTGCTGTTAGTTTTTGGTTGTTGTTCACTCTGGGGGCTCAGAGGGACCAGACGTGCAACCAGGTTTCTCTCCAATCTCTCCGATACAGGCTCTTATAAGTTCAGTATAGTGAGTACTAGGTAGGTAAAGCGAGTTAGGCTTATGTTTGTTTTCTTTATTTGCAAATGTGCATTTGGCTGGGAGGAGTTCAAATTTGTAATTTTGCTGAAAGGATTTTATTTGTACTTGAATGATTAGGCAGGGAGGGTATTCCCAGTGCCTATAACTGAAAGACCCTGTACCTATTCCATTTTAAATTTACAAAGAAATTTTTTTCTCTCTTTAATTAAAAGTTTCTTGTTTAAGAACCTGATTGTTTTTTTATTCTGGTGTGAGACCCCAGGGGACGGGGACTGAATTCGCCAGGGAATTGGTGGGGAGAAAGGAGGAAAGGGGAAGAGAAAGGCTAATTCTCTCTGTGTTAGGATTACTGTCTCTCTCAGGGAGAGTCTGGGAGGGGGAAAGAGAAGGAGGGGGAAGGTCCGTTTTCCTCTCTGTTTAAGATTCAAGGAGTTTGAATCACAGTGATCTTCCAGGGTAACCCAGGGAGGGGAAGCCTGGGAGAGGTCACGGTGGGGGAAAGGGTTTACTTACCTTCTGGTAAGATCCAGAGTGTCTGGGTCTTGGGGGTTCCCTGAGAAAGGTTTTGGGGGGACCAGAGTGTACCAGGCACTGGAATTGCTGGTTGGTGGCAGCGCTACAGGTTCTAAGCTGATAATCAAGCTTAGAGGAATTCATGCTGGTACCCCATCTTTTGGACACGAAGGTTCAGAGTGGGGAATTGTACCGTGACACCCAGTAAAAGAAAAAGAAAGATTCTCCCGATCTCAAGGACCAAGCCCCAGACCCAGGTCAATATAGAAGTCAGATCTTACCCACAAATCATGCTGATGCCAATCCCTTACAATCTAACATCTAAAGGTTTATTCATAAAAGGGAAAAGCTATAGATGAGAGCTAGAATTAGTTAAATAGAATCAATTGCATACAGTAATGGCAAAGTTCTTGGTTCAGGCTTATCGCAGTGATGGACTAAACTGCAGGTTCAAATCAATTCTCTGGAGTATATCCACAGCTCGGATGGGTCATTCAGTCCTTTGTTCAGAGCTTCAGTTTGTAGTAAAGTCCCTCCAGAGGTCAGAAGCAGGACTGAAGACAAAATGGAGGGGTTTCCAGGGCTTTGCATATTTTCTGCCCATGGAAGAACACCCCTACGTTCTTACGGTGGAAAATCACAGCAGCAAGATGGAGTCTGGAGTCATAAGGGCAAATCACATGTCCATGCATGACTCAGTTTGCAGGCTGGCGCTGCCGTTGTTTGCATGTTAGTTTGAATGTTCCCAGGAAAGCTCAGATGTGGATTGGCATCTCCCAAAGTCAATTGTCAGTTAAGTGTTTCTTGATTGAGCACTTACTGAGAACAGTCCTTTCTCAAGAAGCTGATCAAATGTATGACTGAGGCTACTTGGAATCAAATATATTTGAGATACAAGTACATAGCCCATGTGCATAACTTCAGATACAAAAATGGTCCACGCATACAGCTAGTATAATTATAACCAGCAAATCATAACCTTATCATAGACACCTCACACGACAACCTTTCCACAATATTTGCTGTACATATTGTGACAAAGTTCCTCCTCTACCTTGGTGGGTCCTGCGCTTCTTGGCAGATTTGCTCACCTCAGTGATCTTCCCCACAGTCTGGGTCAACTCCTCCTGTGTCTGATCAGGAGTTGGGAGGTTTGGGGGGAACCCGGGCCCGCCCTCTACTCCGGGTTCCAGCCCAGGGCCCTGTGGATCACAGCTGTCTATAGCGCCTCCTGTAACAGCTGCATGACAGCTACAACTCCCTGGGCTACTTCCCCATGGCCTCCTCCAAACACCTTCTTTATCCTCACCACAGGATCTTCCTCCTGATGTCTGATAATGCTTGTCTCCTAAATCCTCCAGCAGTACACGCTCTCGCACTCAGCTCCTCACTCGCACTCCTCCTCCTCTGGCTCCTCCCTGCCTGACTGGGGTGAGCTCCTTTTTAAAGCCAGGTGCCCTGATTAGCCTGCCCTGATTGGCTGCAGGTGTTCTAATTAAAGTAGCTATCTCCACTGCCTTCTAGAAAGGTCTTAATTGGCTCCAGGTGCCTTGATTAACCTGGAGCAACTGCCATTTGGTTACCATGGTCCTAGGGATTTGTTTAGCCTGGGGCTAACATACCTGTTTACTGTAGCCATCTGGCCTTGCCCAATCACAATATATAACAGTGGTGGCAACAATGATCTCTATGGGCCCAGTTCATATTAATAACGTCACAGTAGCCTGCAGGGCCAGCTCTAGGTTTTTTGCCACCCCAAGCAAAACAAAACAAAACAAAACAAAAAACCTCCAAGAGCGCAACTCCCAAAGCAAAAAAGAAACAAAACCCCACCCAGAATGCCACCCCTGGAATTGTGCTGCCCCAAGCACGTGCTTGGTTTGCTGGTGCCTAGAGCCAGTCCTGAGAGGGAGGCATCTTTGAGCTGGCGTGTCTCGTCCGTGTCTCCCTTGCCGCCTGGGCAGAGTCAGGAAGGGAGCAAACCATGCCTGGCTGAAGGTTTTGCTCTCGGCTTTGAGGATTAAGCCCGAGTCCCCAGCATGGCTAGGTCGGGGTTGTCCTGGGCTCTGTGGAGGGAGAGCTCAGCTGGGAGAAAGGGCAGACGAGGGGATTTTGTCTCTGACAGATAAGGGCTTTGTGAGCAGGAAGCTGTAGGTCACATGCTGAGGGTGACAGTGGGGTTTGAGCTGGGGCAGCAGCACCAGGGGAGCAATGTGTGTGTGTGGGGGGTTCACTTGGTAAAAATGAAACTGCCAAGCCGCTCCCTCTGCTGGAGAAAAGCCTCTCATTTATCTCCTCTGCTCCCCTCCATGAAAATCTCCACCTCTCCCCCAGGGCTGAGAGACCCCCTCACTACAATGGAAATTTGTAATTGTTCTGACTCTTCCTTGGCCTTGTCCAAATAGTCCTCCAGGCCAGTGAAGAATGATGGGTTGGAGTCTTGTTCTTCACATTCGCGGTGCGAGTACAGAAGGGGCTGGAGCTCCAACCAGGGAGGGCATTGCTGGTGGACTTTGTGCTCTGTGGCACTGGTTACTGCTATATTAGTGTGTATGGTCCCCCTGTTAAGGCATGAAAGGGAAGATCGATGGAAGGAACTGGCTCCCTTCCTCTAGACTACACTCGGTTTGGTGTTGGGGCAGGATTTCAATTGTTGCAGCGAGCCTGGGGACTGCTGGTCCTGTTTTCCTGACCGTCAGAGGAAACTCTTCTATGATGAGCACTACCTGGCGCAGGTCTGTAGCGAGATCGGCTTAGAGGATGTGTTTCTCTGTAGTGGAACCAGTGGAGGGCGGGTGGTAGCCTCCTATTCCTCTGACCCGAGCTCACACCAGCCGCAGAGTGGGTACACCTTTCTGCGGGGACAGGCCAGGAGTCTCATTGACCAGATTTAAGTGAAGGAGAGCACGTCCACAGCCCAGTGCAGAGTGGTGCCAATGGACTGTTCGGATCATACAACTCTCACCATGTGCTCAATGTGGGCAATTCCCTGACCCACAGCAGAGGATATTGGAAGCTGAACATTCAGAGCTTGCAAGATAAGGGAGCAGGAGGGCGAGGCCTGGCAGTGTTGGCAGAACGGGAAAGCATTAGAGGGTTCTATGGCAACCAGGGAATTGGTGGGAGTCGGTGAGGGAGGAGTTGGCAGCTTTGTTCTGGTGGTCGGGCAAACACCGTAACATTAAAGAAACCAACGGTGCCAGGTCCTGCAGCGTCACCTGTGGGATTTCCACAAGGCCATTCAGGCTGGGGAGCCAGTCAGCGTGTGACTGTATGACCGGATTAAGCTGGCCGAGTTCCAGGAGATGAGTCTGCAGCTGGCCGAGATGAGCGGGACCACCACATGAAGGGAGGAGTGGCCTCCCCTGACATTTTTGAGGTCTGCAGGGAATGGAGACACAGCACGGGGATGCTGGGAGTTAGGGCAGGACACCATTGATCTGATAGAGCAGGACCACAGTCGCTGGAGGACTTGGCCCCGTTGGTGTTTTTGTGCCTGTCTGAAGGCCACACATAGGCATGGTCCTGCCCTCCTCTTGCCCTGACCTCGGTTGTTGTGCGGCTTTTAAGCCTTCCCTTGGAGCTGTCAGCACCCGCTGCCTCTGCTCTAGGTGCGCAGAGGAGGAGAGGTGAGCTGGGCCCCAGCCTGGGAACATGGCCCTGGCTCTCCTGCCTTTGAATGCCATGAGGGCAAGCGGAAGAGCAGCAACTACAGGGACCAAAGTTGTGGACATAAAGTGAAGCAGCAAGAAACCCAACCATCAGGTTAACCCACCGAGCATCATGGGGGTCTAGAAACTAAAACACCAGCAGGTTCCATGGTGTAATGGGGAGCACTCAGGACTTTGAATCCTGGAATCTGAGTTCAAGTCTCAGTGGGACCTCTGGGGGATATGTTGATTTGTTGCAAAGCCTTGGAGCTCAACATACTTGCTTACCCTCTACCTGGCTGAACTAGAATGAGGTGTTTTTTTCTCCTCCTCCTGGATCACTGATTCCCATTGGTCTTTGGTCCAGCTGGTGGCTATAGGGTGGGGTCCTAGAACTTAACAGTCTGGCTAGAGATTCCTGTGGGTGGAGCTGATGGTTGGGTTTCTTGCTGCTTCACCTGATGCCCATAACTTTGGTCCCTGTAGCTGCAGGTCTCCTTCATGGCATTTAAAGGCAGGAGAGCCAGGGCCAGGTTCCCAGACTGGAGCCCAGCTCACCTCTCCTCCTCTGGGCACCTAGAGCAGAGGCGGCTGGTGCTGACGGCTCTAAGGGAAGGCTTAAAAGCCACAGAGCAACTGAGGTCAGGGCTAGAGGAAGGCAGGACCACGCCTATGTGTGGCCTTCAGATGGGCACAAAGACACCCAGCCAGCCTGCTCCCTGCCATGCCAAACCCCAACTGAAGGCCACCCGCAGACCAGTCGCCCATTATCAAAGATGTTAGGAAAGCAGGGCCAGCCCCCTGGTGTGGCCTCTGTCTGTTCCCACTCACAGTGCTCACTCTTGCAGTGGGGCAGGAGATTTTACCTCAAGAGGCTTTTCCCCAGCTGGCGAGAAGCAGAGAAACACCCAGGCTCCCAAGGTGCTATGTAGCAATCCCCTCAAGCACAGGGACAGACGCAAACTTGGAAGAGGAAACCTGCTCTACACACCAGCCCAGGCAGCCGCCCACTTTCTTTGGCAAGTCAGGAAGGGCAAAGGCTAGACTGGAAGCACCTGGGGCTCCTGCCCCAGCCTTTGTGATCCCATACCCCCAACTCCTTCCCAGGGCTCTAGTTGAAGCCAGAGCATTGGCCTGAGCTGCCAAGGAGAGGATCCAGCCCTGAAGGGAGCAGAACTTTCAGCCCAAAGATAAAACTGCATAAGCACAACCACGAAGGGACTCGAACCCTCAATCCCCTGATCCGAAGTCAGATGCCTTATCCATTAGGCCACATGGTCACATTGGAAAAAGGCCCTCCAAGAGCTTCTTTGGAAAAGGCAGACACTGATGCATCCAAGGAAGTGGGGATTCACCCATGAAAGCTCATGCTCCAATATGTCTGTTAGTCTATAAGGCGCCACACCATTCATTGCTGCTTTTGCAGACACTGTGTTTCTCAAGTCAGCTACTGAGGGGGGCCAAGACTCTCTGGGCACAAGAAGTTGAGTTCCCAGTGAGATGTGAGACTTAATTATCTGGAGTCAGGTGCAAAGCTTTGGCAGGGAGGCTTAGGCATGGGGGATTGTGGTGCAGCGGACGGACCAGCTGTCTAGGTGCGGAGATTTAATCTCACTGAGGAGGAGGAGGAGGAATCCTGCTGATAGGCAGTGTCTAGGACCAGTGCAACCACTAGGCGAACTAGTCGGCCGCGTAGGGTGCCAAGTTGTTGGGGGCACCAAAAAGCACATTCAGAGAAGGCAGTGGAGTGGAGAAGAGCTAGGGCAGGGGGCTGGGGGGAGGTGCGGGGGGAGGGCTGCCCGTAGCAAGTAATGGGGGGATGTGTGTGCAGGTGAACCGCTCCCTGTCCCAGCTCACCCCTGCTCCATCTTCTCCCCTGAGTATGCCGCCCCTACTCTAATTCTTCTCCCCTCCCAGGCTTGCTGCACTAAACAGCTGATTGGTACCCCAAGCCTGGGAGGCGGGAGAAGTGGAGCGGCACCGGTGTGCTCAGGGGAGAAGGCGGAGTGGAGGTGAGCTGGGGTGGGGAGCTGATGCAGGGGAGATTGCCCGGCTCTTCCCCATGGCCCCCGCCCCTGCACTAACTGCATGGTCAGTGGAGTGACCCAGATCCAGCCTGGTCCACTCCCCCGGCTCCCAGTCATGCCACCAGCGAGTGCTGTGGGGCGGTTCCCCCCTCCCCACAAACTTGGGAGCCAGGGGAGGCCTATGGGCCTGGGTCTCTCATCCCTCCATCCCCTCCCTTGCCCCCAATATCTGTCTTGGGCTCTGTGGGGCTGGGTATCTCTCCCTGCCCCTGTGCTCCCCTCTGCACATCATGTCCTGGGAGTGACTCAGTTTCCCTGGACCAACATTTCACCACTCCATACGTGTCTCTTCTGTCCCCCAGCTCCCCACACGATCGCAATTGGTGGGAACTCCACTGCGCCGCCTTTTTCTTCAGCAGCAATTCGGTGGCAGGTACTACCCTCCAAGAGGGACCAAGGGACCTGCTGCTGAATTGCTGCTGAAGAGCCCGAATGCCACTCCTCCCTCTCAGCTACCCTATGTGGCCTAATGGATAAGACATCTAAATATGGATTAGGAGATTGATGAGTCGAGTCCCTTGGTGGTTATGTTTCTGCAGTTTTACTATTGTGCTAATAGTCCTGCTCCCTTCAGGGCTGGAACTGCTTCTTGGCTGCTCCCTCATTACGCTGCCTGGCCTGTCAGTGCAGCTAACTTGGAGCTTTGGCCTTTCCCCATTGTCCCTGGGGACTGTCAGTCTCAGGGTCCTGATTTTCCATTGATCCCTCCCAGCTCTATTGGTGCTGGGAACTAGACAACCAATCCCTCCCCACACGCACACTAAGTTTTAGTAAAGGGCCAAGAGGCCCCTTATACAAGCCAGCCCCATGAGGGTCACCGATGTGCAGAGAAGGCCACCTAAGCTGGTCCCATGGTGAAATAGGCAGCACTCAGGACTCTGAATCCTATAATCTGAGTTCAAATCTCAGTAGAACCTTGTGTTGGTTTGTGGTAAAGCCCCAGAGCTCAACTTCCCTGTCTCCAGCTGTGTAAGAGTGAATCTTTCCCCTCCTGCTGGGTGACTCACACCTCTTAGAGCCAGGTCTTTGGCTGGAGTGGCCACAATGGCTTAGGGCTCTAGAACTTCCTACCCAGGTGTTTGGGATTCTTGCTGCTTCACCTGATGTTCACAAGCTTGGCCCTTGTGCTTCCTACCACACTTTTCTTCTGGCCCACATGGCGCTTGAAAAAAGGAGAGCCAGGGCTGGGATTAATAGTCAGGCCTTGGAGGAGGAAGAAAGAGTCCCAGGCTGGAGCACCACACATGTTCTGTCCTCTGGGCAGCTAAAGCAGAGGAAGCCCAGCTCTGTCTGCTGGATACCTCGGCAGAGTAGGTGAGTTCATGTAAATACAGTTTGGTCCCAAAGCCTCCTCCCAACCCTGGTAATCACTAGCTGTCAGGGCAGAGCTCATTCACACCTCGCTTACAAATCATCATTTGAAATTCTAAGCTTGGCCAACACTGCCGAAGCCAACGCACCGACATTGTCAGCAAACACAACAGCTCGGTGAGGAAACCCGGCTTTGTCCAGACTTTCCAAACCTATTTTACTTTCTCAGGTACAAGTATTTTTCATACGTCGTATCTGCTTTTAAAGTGTGTGTTAATGTTTCAATTTCATTCAAATTTGCAACCAATGACAACATTGGCAGCGCTGCATGTAACTGACCACTGAGGGAGGGGGTGTTGGGGAAATTCGGGGAAGGGGGTGCACAGCCCCATGGCTGATGGGCATATAGGGAATGCCCAGTTTCACTGAATTGAATCTCCTACTGCAGCACCTCAGTAGGTTACATCAGAGAGGAGCTGCAGTGTCTAGGCAGTGGGATGCCTGTGCCTTTAAAAGCCCAGCCCTGGGAAGTCCATGCTGAGAGGTGCTGCCTGTGAGAGGGAAAATAAAAACGCCCCTCTGCTCCCCCACCCCATGTTTGCAAACACTGCAGTCTCAGCCCACTGGGATAACTGTTACCCCTCTGCCCCTGCCTGTGCCGGGGTTTAACCCTCTGGCAGAGCCACCCTCTGGGCCTAACTCCGGCTCCTTCCCCTCTCCCTGACTTTGCCCTTCAGTCCCTCTCCTAACTCTGCCTCCAGCTGCTTGACCCCGCAACCTCTCCTCAGACCCTGGCCACCCCTTTCTCTGATTTGCCCTCGTTTGCCCCTTTTTAATCCCTGTAAAAAATAGGGGGTACTGAGTCCCATTCTCTGGAGGGAGGGCTGGGCACCTGGCCCCTGCCTGCCAGTGCTCAAAGTGCCCCATGATCTTGTGGATGTTTGCCGAGTGCTGCAGGGTCACCTGAAGAGGGACAGAGACATGGTTAGGAGGTGATGCAGCCAAGCGTGCCTCACCCAGCACTGAGATGCAGCCACCTCTGGGGTGAGTTACACAAGTCAGCAAATGAATTTGGAACAAGAAACTCATTGAAAGGACCGAGGCAGCTGCAGGAGGTGGAGAAAAGCAGGAGCCCTGGATCCCAGCCCTGCCCCTCCCCCACTCTACATCCTAACCTCCACTCCCCTCCCACATTTGAGGGGTGAACCCAGGAGTCCTGGTCCCCAGTCTTCCCCACCCACATATTTCGATAGGGCTCCATCCTACAGCTGCCCCCACAATTGCAGGGCAATGCCATGGGGCACACCAGGGCCTGCCTGTTTGCACAGGATGGGCAATGCCAGTGCCCCAGGGTGGGGAGAGACAATGCTAAGGGAGAAGCAGGCAGCAGACAGCTCCCATGACAAGGAAAGAAATGCTAGGGGGTGCTGTGCTGCAAGGAGTGAGAGGGGTTGGCAGGGATGGGAGGATCTTCCCTCACAGCAGATGCATCTGTCTCCCTCCCAGTTCCTCCCCAGCCCTACCCCAGCCAAGGCTAATCCTGGCCCAGCTACCAGGGTTAAATTTGGCCTGGATTCCCCAGCTGCTGGGGGTGGGGCGTGGGGCTGGGAAGCATGAGCCTCTACTTCCCCTTCCCCAGACACAGTTGCATAGGCACAGATCAAAGGAGCCTGCAGCACTGCTGCCTAGAGGAAACTGAGGCACCAGCCAGTGCAGATACATCATGGCTCTCCTCATCCTCATCCTCATCCTCATCCTCTTTTCCATATACAACCTGGACAGGGGAAGGGGAGTAAACTCAGGGCAGTTGCATAGTTAACCTGTGGAACTCCTTGCAAGAGCATGTTGTGAAGGCCAAGACTATAACAGGGTTCAAATAAGACAGGAGAATACTGGGCTAGATGGACTTTGTGTCTGAACCAGTCTGGCCATTCTCATGTCTCTCTTGGAGCAGCAGTGACACCCAGTGGGCAGTCAGAGAAATGCAGAGAAGGTGTTTTCCTTGATGCAGCAGTGATGCGACATGGCCAATCAGGGTAACACACAGAGTATGTTTCCCTTGGAGCAGCAGTGACACCTCGTGGTCATTCAGGATAATGCACAGAAAATGTTTCCCTTAATACAGCAGTGACACCGAGTGGTCAGGTGGCATAATGCACAGCATGTGTCTGCCTTCCAGGAGCCGTGACACCCACGGACCAGTCATGGTGATGCACAGAGCGTGTTTCCCACCAATCTGGGTAATGCACAGAGCATGTTTCCCATGGAACAGCACTGTCACCCAGTGACCAGCAGGGATGGCATCACACGCTTCTTTTTTCGTGGGGGATTGAGATGAGCTAGACAAAAAAAATTGGGGGCTGTGCCCCCCATCACCTGGCCCCACCCTTCAAGGGGGCCATGCCTCTGCTCCTTCTCAGTTAAAGGCCAGGCTCATCTCCTCTCCCCCTGGTCAAGGTTTAGAGCAATACAACCTTTATTAAAATAAAATAGTAAAGAGGGTTTATTTTAAATATTCTAAATCTGTCCAAATTTTAGTACTGAATCCAAAATTCTCCTAAAGATCCCATCAGTAACGAAAACCGAAATGAAAAATTGAAACCAAAAACAATGCTTAATTTAAAACCCAAACATTAAGAAAATCTTTGTTTTTAAGAATAAAAACTAACAAATGCTGTAAATTAATAATTTCAACATTTTATCAAAAAGGTCTGCTACAGCAGGATGATAAAATAACATCAAATAAATAAGCATGACCACTAAAACCTCCTAGAAAGGAATTGAATCCTTGAATACTGGCCAAATCTGTATAAAACATGCAAGACTATGTCAAAAAGGGGGTTGCAGGTCACCCATTCGAATCCAGCAAATGTCAATTAAAAGCTCCAGTCCAACAAAAAAAAACCAAAACAACCCAATCAATCAAAACGGTCACAGCCTGAAACAAACCTAAACAGAAGCAAAATTAAACCTGCACCAATACTGGAACAAACGATGTAAATTTCTAATTCTAACTTCTTGTTTCTCCCAGGAGGAAAATGTTTTGCACCCCAGTAACCAGGCTATCATTGCAGCTTTCCTTTCACTAAATAAGATTTTTACCAGCTATAAATTGCCCTCCAATTTCTCTAAGAGAAATTGAAATTGTATCTTTGCACTTATATCCCAAGTGTGCAAGTCCATCCCCTCAGAGCAGCCCCACACCCTGAGGCCAGGGGAGAATCTCAACTGGTTTGTGCATTTGTAACCCTGGGGCCAGAAGCTGATGAGAGAAAGGGAAGTGAGCCATCTTGGAGCTTTCCGATACCACCTGCGGGGAGCACAGGGATTTGACTGAGTGATGTCCTGGCTAATTTTCACCTTGTTCCCCTCCAGCAGGCTCCACTGAAGAGCCTGGGAGTGACTTGACCATGGCAGCACCCTATTTACATATTAAAAGCTGGCATTTTGGGGCCAATGGGGTGAAATGTGAGCAGTTTTGGGGTTGGGACCCACATGAGAAGGGATGTGGACAAATTGGAGAGAGTCCAGCAGAGGGCAATAAAAATGATTAGGAGACTGAGACACATGACTTATGAGGACCTACAGGCCATACCCTGCATGTTAAGATAAGGCAAAGTGAGCATATCTATATTGTGACCTTTTACTCAGAGAGGAAAATCGACCTTTCTCATGTTATTTAAATAGATAAGTACCCATGTCTGTCTAAGACCTTTACCTAGACCAAGCCACAATGGAGAATGGCATAGGGGTTTTTTCAGTGTTGTACCCACAGATTTAACAGGTACACCACAAGGGAACTTATGTGCATATGTACATGTCATCAACACGCACAATCATACTAGCCTATGAAGTAAACGTACCCTAATGTTTTGTGGGTGAGCAATGAAATTTGGGCATAGAAGGAAGGATTTCCAGCCCTTGCGCCCTATAAAAGAGGTAACCCACCTCGCTAGAGCACTTCGCTCCATCATTCTGACTTACTTCCTCCACTCTCTCTCTATCTACTAGCAGGAGGCTGTACTTGTTCTTAAACTTTAAGTTTCAGGGAAACTAGGCTAAGCTCGGTTTCCCTAAGTTTTTATTCTTTGTTTATTATGTTTTGATTTTAAGTTTAACATAGTCGAGTAAACCCTAAGTAACACTAGCTTTTTCTAAGCACTGCATCTTTCATTCAAGAATTGAGAAACCTGAAGTGCAAGGCTGGTCCCGTGTCTTTTACCACCAGGTTATCAAGGAAGGCTGTGAGTATATTAACCAAAACTTTGTTGCATATAATGCCATATGTATCTTTTGAATAGCAGTAATGCAACTGTAACTTTGTAACTCAATTAAATTAAATAAAGTGTAAGCTAATAAATTACATTTTCATCAAATTATCCAAATTAATATTATTAGTACACCCTAAATCAGGCTACATAGGACAGAGAGTTGGAGTGCAGAGGGATGAAGGCACTGGCTCCGGGGGTACAGACTCTGGGAAGGGGTTAGAATGAGACATTCAAGTTACAGCAGAGAACTCAGAATCAGGACAGAAAATTGAGCTATGAATGCTCATGAAGAAGACCAGGAAAAAAAAAACTGAGATGGAAAAAAAAATCAAACTAAAACAAAAGGAAAGAATAAGTAAACAATTTGAGATACAAAGTGAAGAAAAAACCTCTGTCTCTTCTCTTTTTCAAAATATCTAAAAACCAAATAACAAACATCTCTCTCCCACTGCAACAACAACTCCAGTTGACCTGGACTGCGGAAAAAACTTTTCTCCTCTATAGTACTAGCAAACCTGCACAAAATCAAAAACCCCACATCCAACCCCCCAACCCAACCCAACCCAACCCAATCTGGTGCTCCTGGCCCGGGACACGGGAGGGACTCCTCTCTTCTTCATTTGGGACATGGCAGGATGAGAGAAGTGACAGGGCTTTATAGGAAATAATTATTTGCCTGATTCATGTGCCAGTTCTAGTCCTTGTTAACCCAAACAAACGTTTATCCTGCATGCTGATGCCAGTTTGGAGGGTCTGGGAGCAGTCCAATACCAGGAAGTGGAAGGAAATGTAAATCTGTAGGCTTTGCCAGCTGAGGACTGTCTGATAGAGAAATTCGCTATCCTATCCACCAGCTGCAGTTCTTGGTCTTGAAATGGGCCATCACTGAGAAATTATGAGACTATTTTTGTGGTGCTGAGTTTCAGGTGTGGACAGAGAACAATCAACTGACGTGTTAACAAGGGCTAATCTGGATGCAACAAGGCAGAGATGGGTGGCCACATTTGCTACCCATAACTTCGCATTCAAGACCAATGAGTTGGTATAATAGGGAATGTGAACTGACACATCAAACTCTTTGTATCATCTTTATTTAAATATTTTCTAATAAACTTTTAAATCAGGACCATCAATTCTTGGCTGGGGGGAGGATGTAAGCAGGGTGAGAATGAACTCTACCCTGCCATCAGTTGGTGATCTGCTGTAAAGGCCTTTTGTTGCTGATGTGCATGGTTCCACCCACCCCGCATTGCATAATGGGGGTGCTTGTCCAAAGGGTCATTTCAGCTGCTGTGGGATCCCCAGTCTATTTCTTATTAGGACAGGGGTAATAAAGTGCAGCTATTCCGGTGATATAAATCAAGGACAGTAGAACGGAACATAGCAGTTCATGATTTCGGTACTCACCCAAACCTAAATAAATCTCGTTAGGCAAGGGGCATGGGTTTCAAAGTATAGTGAAACAAAAAGATTGACAAGGGATATTTGCATTTTAGCCTTTGAAACAACTATATATGCATTTTATGTTCTTTGTATGTCTCTAGTTTAAAAGCAGAAGTATTTGTAGTTTTAAACCATATTTGGTTTCATGCTGCAGGAAAAAAAATCAGTGATGCCTAAATTAAAGCTCTGTGGGCAAATACAGAAAAGAGCACTGGGGCTGCAGTGCACAGTCTGCATACACTTGCTTTGGCCTGTTTTGCTGCAAGAGTTAGCAGGGCCAGATTCTTAGTCACAGGTCAGCGGGTGGGTTTATGCAAATTCTGGACTCTGGGACCAGAGCTGGGCTGGGGAGAGGGGCACAGGCACAACTTTTGGGGCACAGGCACCACCTCTGCAACCAACCTTTGCTGCTTCTCTCCATAACACCACACACACACACAGCAGTCTTTTACCTCTCCCACACAAAAACATACCCTGAAAGAGATCCAACAGCATAAGCTGAAGGCAAACAACTGCAGTAACAACAACTCAAAGAGATTCAAAAAGGCCTCTGTCCTTAGACACCAGGGACAGCAGAAAGGAAAACAGCAGCCACAAGACTGGGCCACCAACAAACATCCATTCCTACCTCCCACAAGCTTTGGGCCTTTGGAACCCAGACCCCTTCCTTAATGGTGAGTGCTTTTCAGGCCAGGGTGAGGCTCTCAGGACTCAAATGCCAGGTACAGTTACTCTCTCCTTGATCCAAAATGAACAGGAACATACACTGGATTACTCCTGCCCCAATGACAAGGAGACTGGGGATCCCACAGCAGCTGAAACCACCCTTTGGACAAGCACTCCCATCATGCAATCCGGGGTGGGTGGAACCATGCAAATGACATCAGCTTCAAAAGGCCTTTACAAGAGATCACCAACAGATGGCAGGGAAGAGTTCATAGTGACCCTGCTTAAACTAGATTGTGGCAAAGATTCAAAAAACACAACGTTCAAACTCACCAAACGCGGCTCAATGCATCCTCATCGATCGATCCGCTCGTTCTACTCCACACCTGAATGTAGCCCTCACATGCACAACATACCCTCCTAATTCAGTGTCTGTACGTTAACCTTTTACCCCCGCTCGGGGCTATTGCAGATGACGTATTCCTTAGGCCACCCCATCTTAAACCGACCTTCGCACCCCCTGGGTAATCTGGACATTGTTCCCTGATCACCAGAAACTTCTGTGCCTAAACGCTGTTCTGTATGCTTTTTTTTTCTTTGAACGTCTTCATAATAAAATGTTGACATTTGTTTGA
The DNA here is from genome assembly GCA_026122505.1 of Aldabrachelys gigantea. NCBI lineage: Eukaryota > Metazoa > Chordata > Testudines > Testudinidae > Aldabrachelys > Aldabrachelys gigantea. The sequence goes on from JALNIE010000561.1 coordinate 25,396, forward strand.
GATCCCGGCTCCTGTTCCTTTGCAAGGCGTGTGCGTTTCCTCCGGCTTTTAGTCTGCTAAGACAGCGAGGCGGGGGGGCGATTGAGCAAGAGGCGCTTCCCTGCTGCAGACACGGATCCAAGGCTGAACCTCGTCCCCCACCAGCTGAAGGCTTAACTGAAAACAGTTTCAGAAGCGCTCCCATCTCTGGCACTCAGCTACCCAGCTCCCAGTGGGGTCCAAACCCCAAATAGATCCCTTTGACCCTGGAGACGCTGTAAAATCCTGTGACCAGGGCAGCTGCCTAGCAGCATGGCTGCCAGCGCCAGAGCTCATAAGGCACTAATCCGGATAGTGGCGGCTGGGTGGCTGGGTCCTGAACAGCCAGCAGAGTGGTGCAGCAGAAGCGTGCTGGACCCATAACCCAGAGGTCGATGGATCAAAACCATCCTCTGCTACCCGTGCGCTCCTTCCTTTTCCCTCCGGGCCTTCCAGCGAGGCGGAGAGCGGCAAGAGGTGGCTGAGGCGGCGGCCTGCCAGGGAGCTCCCTGCCACCTCTGGCTGCCTGGGCTGAAGGCAAGAGGGAGGTTTGGGCATGGCAAGGGCCTCCTGTCCCAGAATCAGGCTGCAGTGCTTCCTGCTCCCCTTTTCCCACCCACCCCGGTGGGCGGCGGCCGCTGCGGGAGAACACGAGGGAGGCTCTCGGGCCGCTAGGCAGCGCTGTGTGGCTGTCAGCGGAAAGAGCCGAGGCTCCCGACTCCACCTGCCATTGACGCGCGTGGCTCTGCGCGCCGTCAGCCGGGGCGGGCCAAGCTGCGCACCTGACTCAGGCTTGGGCAGCATGGCCGCTCTTTCCTGACGAGGCATGAGGCAGGCCCAGTGCTTTGCACAGCCTACAGGGAAGTGGGAGGGAGGCGTCTCTGAGCCGGCGGGTCTCCTCCACTTCTCCCTTGCCGCTTGGCCGGAGGCGGGAAGGGAGAAAAATGGTCCCGGCTGAAAGTTTCTGTGCTCGGCCTCCAGGATTAAGCCTGAGCCTCCGGCACGGCTGCTGGGAGACGGCTTTCTGAATGGCATCCAGCACGCTCTTTGGGCCTCCAGCTGAAAGCACGGAGCCCAAGAGGCAGCAAAATGGGACTGCCGAGGCTCCCCGCAGGCCTCAGGGAAGCAAGGAAGTAGCTTGAACTTATCACCGTCCCTGGGTGGGCTCGAACCACCATCCTTTCGGTTAACAGGCGAACGCGCTGACCCATTGCGCCACAGATGGCCAAGACTGTAAGGGGCACAAAAGTCAGGAATCAGCTGAGGGTACGGTCCAGCATATGCATGCAGCTCTTAGACAAGCAACAGCAAGGAACTGGACTGGTATGCAGTGAAAGTTCTGTGGAAAGGAACGGAAAAGAGCACTGGGGCTGCGGTACAGCGCTTGCATGCACTTGCTTTGGCCTGTTTTGCTGGAAGAGTTAGCAGGGCCAGATTCTTAGTCACAGGTCAGCGGGGGGGTTTATGCAAATTCTGGACTCTGGGACCAGAGCTGGGCTGGAGATAGGGGCACGGGCACAGGCACAACTTTTGGGGCACAGGCACCACCTCTGCAACCAACCGTTGCTGCTTCACTCCATAACACCACACACACACACACACAGCAGTCTTTTACCTCTCCCACCCAAAAACATACCCTGAAAGAGATCGAATGGCATGACCCTAACCCTAAGGGATTGGGGCTCCTCGTGTTTGTGTGTTCCATACTTTGATCTCACCCACCACATATCAAGTGTGAATTTCTCCGGTATTAGAATAGTCTTAACATGGAGTCAGAGGCCTGGTCTACGCTACGCAGTTAAACCCATTTTATCAGTGTTAAATCAATTTAACGCTGTACCCGTACACACTACAATGCTCTATATATTGATATAAAGGACTCTTTAAATTGATTTCTGTACTCCTCCCCAACGAGAGGAGTAGCGCTAAAATCGATATTAACATATCGGATTACAGTTAATGTGGCTGCGAATCGACGGTATTGGCCTCTGGGCGGTATCCCACAGTGCACCACTGTGATCGCTCTGGACAGCAATCTGAACTCGGAGGCACTGGCCAGATAGACAGAAAAAGCCCCAAGAACTTTTAAATTGCATTTCCTGTTTGGTCAGCATGGAACTCTCATCAGAACAGGTGACCACGCAGAGTTCATCAGGACAGGTAGCAATGCAGTCTGCTGAGAATCAAAAAAGAGTACCAGCATGGACCATACGGGAGGTACTGGATCTGATCGCTATATGGGGAGAGGATTCAGTGCTAACAGAACTCCGTTCCAAAAGACGAAATGAAAAAATATTTGAAAAAATTTCAAAGGCAATGATGGGAAAAGGCCACACCAGGGACTCAGTGCAGTGCAGAGTGAAAGTTAAGGAGCTCAGACAAGCATACAAGAAAACCAAAGCAGCAAACGGAAGATCCGGGTCAGGGCCGAAAACATGCCGCTTCTACGCTGAGCTGCATGCAATTTTAGGGGGCTGTGCCACCACTACCACACCCCTGTCTGTGGATTTCGAGGTGGGAGTTATAATCTCAACCATAGCTGAGGATTCAGCGGAGAGGGAAGATGAGGAGGAGGAGGAGGACGACGACCTTGCAGCGAGCACAGAGCACTCCATTAGCCCCAACAGACAGGAGCTTTTTGTGACCCAGACGGAATTAGCCTCCCAGCCCTCCAAAGCCACTAGTCCAGACAGTGAAGCCACAGAAGCGACCTCTGGTGAGTGTACCTTTGTAAATATAAAACATGCTTTAAAAGCAAGCATTTTTTAATGATTGATTTCCCATGAGGGCTTGGGATGCATTCGCAGCCAGTAAAGTTACTGGAAAAGTTTGTTAACATGTCTGGGGATGGAGCGGAAATCCTCCAAGGACATCTCCATGAAGTGCTCCTGGAGGTACTCCAAAAACCTTTGCAGAAGGTTTCTTGGCAAGTCAGCCTTGTTCCGTCCACCATGGTAGAACACTTTACCACACCATGCATGTAGCAAGTAATCTGGTATCATTGCATGAAAAAGCATAGCTGCGTATGGTCCCGGTGATTGCTGGCATTCAAGAAACATCCGTTCTTTATCTCACTGTGTTATCCTCAGCAGAGTGATAGCGTTCATGGTAACCTGGCTGAAATTCAGGAATTTAATTAAGGGGACAGAGATGGCCATTTTCCTACTGGGCTATTGCTTAAAAGAAATCCTTCCTTGCATGTAGCAAAGCGTGGGGAGGGGAGGAAGGATAGCGCTGAGCTTTTTAGCATTTGGCCAGCAGGAATCTTCCCAGCTACCAGCCACGCGGTGGGCGGGGGAAAGGGGGGTGATTAGCAGTGATCTTCCATGATACCAGCCATGCGGTGGGGGGAGGGGTAAAGCAATCCAAGAGAACTGGATTGAGGAGAGCAGGGGGGTGTGTGTCTGCTGCTGCTTGTTAACAGGAAAAAAGCATCAGAGGGCACTGTGTATATGAAGGCTGGAGAATCCGAAAGACAATGGCTTACCATAACGGCATGCAAGCTGAATTCTGATGCCCGGGCCTGCGTCTGGGAGATCTGTAACACCAGAGCCGCAGGCACTCAATATTAAAAGATGTAAAATGCAACTTTGTAGTGAAATCACATGTGCTTTGTAAGGTGAATAGTGTTGTTCACTGTGAAAGAGTATAACCATTGTTCTGTAAAATGTATCTTTTTAAATACTTCTCTCCCTTTTTTCCCTCCCTCATGCAGCTGCACATTTTTCAAGCCTCCCTACTCCATCCCGAAGGCTAGCTCAGATAAGACGAAGGAAGAAGAGGACGCGAGATGAAATGTTCTCGGAAATCATGGAAGTAACCCAAAATGAAAGAGCTCATCTGAAAGTACAGGAAAGATGCCAGTGAACGTGAGGACAGGAGGGACCAACGTGAGCATAGGAGAGACGCTCAAGATGAGAGGTGTAGGCAGGAAGATCAGCGGTGGCGGGATGCAACGCTGGAGCTGCTGTGTGATCAAACTGATATCCTCTGAAGTCTGGTGGATCTTCAGGAAGAGCAGCTGGGTCACAGAGTGCCACTGCAGCCCCTGTTTAACCACCCTCAGTACTCACCATGTTCCATATCTTCCTAACCGAGACGTGTAAGAACACGTGGGGAACGGTTTTGTGCACCCGCCCATCCACCCCCGTGGACAGTCCAACAAAAAGGCTGTCATGACATTGAAATGTGCTTAATGGCCTTTTCCTTCCCTCCTATTCTCCTCCCAAACCACACTCGGGATACCTTGTTAATTCTCTGCCTCTTTTTATAATTACTTTTTAATAAAGAATACATGATTTTTAAACGATACTGACTTTATTTCCTTAAGCAAGCTGTAATCAAAGGGAGAGGGTGGGTTGCTTACAAAGAATGACTTTTAATAAAGAACACATGATTTTTAAACAATAGTGACTTTATTTCCTTAAGCAAGCTGTAATCAAAGGGGGAGGGTGGGTTGCTTACAGGGAAGGAGTCAATAAAGGGGGGGGTTTCATGAAGGGAAAACAAACACAGCAGTCACACTGTACCCTGGCCCGTGAGGAAACTTGTTTTCAAAGCTTCTCTGATGCACACCGCGTCCTGGTGTGCTCTTCTAATCACCATGGTGTCTGGCTGCGCGTAATCAGCAGCCAGGTCATTTGCCTCAGCCTCCCACTCCACCATAAAGGTCTCCCCCTTACTCTCACACAGATTGTGGAGCACACAGCAAGTAGCAATAACAAAGGGGACATTGGTTTGGCTGAGGTCTGAGCAAGTGAGTAATGTGCACCAGCGCGCCTTTAAACGGCCAAATGCACATTCTACCTCATCCTGCACTTGCTCAGTGTTGTACTCAAAGTACTATATGGGATCTTTTCAGGGGGATTAAGGCAAAACGCCACATTTATTAGTAATACAGATATTAATTAATACTCTATCATATGCATATGATATATTACAGTCATGCATTCACACACACACACACAGACACAAACACACTCCGTCTTGCTGTTGTTACCAACTAGTTGCTCCCCTTAACTGCACTGGCCAGGTGAGTTAGATGGGGGAGGGGTGGAGCCGGGCTTCTGCCGATCCAGATCGATGCTCCGATGGTGACAAGACGAGACCCGGGGTCCTTCTGCAAGACACCTCGTATTTATAGCAGCTTTCCTCTTATGCAAATCCAGACCAGATTCAAAATCTGGGTCTGTGTCCGTTGGTCTTTGTGCTGCTTTTTTTCCTGGGTGTTGTCCCAATGCTGCTCAAAGAGTGCGTTTTCTAAAGAAGGTGCTTGCTTCTAATCCCTGAGGCCGTTAATATGTCTGCTGCCCTCCATTGGGCCCACTTGACAAGTTGCATTGTCTTTTGCTTTGGCTCCCATTTCCTCTTTAACTGTTGTAGCTGTCTGGAGGTGGGTGTCTTCCAAGCCTCACTCATTCACACCTCATTCAGTCAATGGGGCAATTGATTACACAGTGGGGGGAAGATCTTATTCTACTTCTAGCAAAAAGGCACATGTTTCTTTCACTTTAACTATACTATCCTTAAGGGCTATAACATTTGATACAAAGTTTTCTACCAATTTTCTAATACAAAGTTGTATGAGAGAGGCACAATGCCAAGTCATATGAAATACAAAATCAAACAGTGAACAGAAGTTACAATGCAGGCATGTGTAGTGAATGGTCAACAGAACTTCCATTAATAAAGTGAACAATTAAAAACAATTTCATTTATCAGTTCTACATCTATGTAAAATAATAAATGGACACAAATCGCATGTCAAGAATTATAACATTCAAAAACCAGTCGGAGAACACTTCAATCTCCCTGGTCACTCGATGATAGACATAAAAGTGGCAATATTACAACAAATAACCTTCAAAAACAGACTCCAAGGAGAGACTACTGAATTGGAATTAATTTGCAAAGTGGACACCATTAAATTAGGCTTGAATAAAGACTGGGAGTGGATGGGTCATTACACAAAGTCAAACTATTTCCCCATGTTTATCTGTCCCCCTACTCTTACTCACACCTTCTTGTCAACTGTTTGAAATGGGCCATCCTGATTATCACTACAAAAGGTTTTTTCTCCTGCTGATAATAGCTCACCTTAACTGTTCACTCTCGTTATAGTGTGTATGGCAACACCCATTTTTTCATGTTCTCTGTGTGTGGATATATATATATCTATCTTCCTGCTGTATTTTCCACTGCATGCGTCCTATGAAGTGGGTTTTAGCCCACGAAAGCTTATTCTCAAATAAATTTGTGAGTCTCTAAAGTGCCACAAGTACTCCTCTTTCTTTTTGCAGACAAATTAATGGAGGTTAAGTCCATGAATGACTATTAGCCAGGATGGGTAAGGAATGGTATCCCTAACCTCTGTTGGTCAGAGGGTGGAGATGGATGGCAGGAGAGCGATCACTTGATGATTACCTGTTAGGTTCAGTCCCTCTGGGGCACCTGGCATTGGCCACTGTTGGCAGATATCATGCGGGGTTGGATGGATCTTTGGTCTGACACAGGATGGACATTCTTATGTTCTTATGAAGGGAGGGGCAGAACCCTGTGACAGAGTTTCTGTAGTGTAGTGGTTATCACATTTGCCTAACAGGCGAAAGGTCCCTGGTCCAAAACCAGGCAGAAATATGATGGCTTAATTTTTCTCAGCTCCTACTGGCCTGTCTCTGCTGTTGTAGGAGCAGCAGTTATTTCTATGCTCAAAAGTTCTGTTGTACATCCCCTGTTCCCACTTTTGTCTCCTCTCCCTCTCTGAATGACTCTGAAGTGGCTTTTCCCCTCCTGCTCCCTCCTGGACTGCTCGTGGGATGAATGTTCTGGTTGAAGAGCAGAAGAGCTCCCAGGTAGACAAGGTGTCTGGGACTCTAATTAGACAGCGATCACCCAGAGCATGGACACTGCCCAAAGTGGAGCGTGACCAACCAGATGCAGCCAAGTCATCTCTAATCGCAGGCCATGAGGTGCAGGCCCTTAAAAAGGGAATGGGCCATGTGCTCAAGAGAGCACTCACAAGCTTGTACCACCAGTGAATGCCCTTTGCCTGAACCACCTGGCCAGTATTTTTCTGCGGGGTGCTGGCTCTGCTCTGGGGGAGGGCATTGTGGTGCAGGAGGGGTGTCACTTACCCCGGGCAGTGCAGCTCCCAAAGTACACACAACCCTGAGTCAGCAACTCCTAGGTAGGCCGTGCCAGGGGGTCTCCGTGCACTGCTGCCTGCAGGCGCTGCCCCCAGAGCTCCCATTGGCTTCAGTCCCTGGGAGCTGTGGAGTTGGTACTCGGGGCAGTGGCAGCGCATGGAGACACTACCCCCGCCCTAGAGGATGCCGGGAAATGCCGGCCATGTCTGGGAGTGGCATGGAGGGACGGAGGCAGAGTGGGCAGGGAGCCACTTTAGTGCTGCTGGCACATCTCTGCACACGCATTGGGGGAGGGGAGCAGAGGTTGTCCATGTGCTGCCTGGGGTAGGGGCAGTGCACAGAGCTGCCTCCACTCCCGAGTCTATTACAGGAAGAGTGGGGGGTCTTTTGGCCTGCAAGGTGCAGAAGGTTGGACTAGATGATCACATTGGTCCCTTCCGACCTTAAAGGCTCTGAGTCTAAAAGGGAGAGGGAAGTAAAGGAAGTTTTTTAAAAAAACAAGCCAAACGTAACACTAGGATAACTCCAACAGCTCATTGTGTAGTCCCACCCTTTTTTTCCCCCATTGTGTGTTGATTGACCAGCAAGACATCAATTCTCTCATTTGATTGATTAACTGATACAATGTAATTGAAATTAAACCAATTCCCAGGGGAGAAGACATTACACATGCTAGGAATCAAACCCAAGTCAACTGCTTGAAAGACAGCTGTGTTCACCACTATACCACCAATGCACCTGGCAAAAGAGCCACTTATGCTTGCGTAATGAGGTTAGAGCAGCATTGAGGAGCTTTTCAGCCTGTTAAAATGTACTGGATTCTCATCACTAAAAAAAAAAAACACCTCCATCTTCACTTGGGTTTGAACCATCAGCCTTTCAATTAGCCACCAAAGTTGTTAATCACAAGGTATGTCTACACTAGGGGATTATTCTGATTTTACAGAAACCAGTTTTTGGAAACAGACTTATAAAGTTGAGTGCACGCGGACACACTAAGCACAATAATTCGGTGGTGTGTGTCCATATACCGAGGCTAGCGTCGATTTCCAAAGCGTTGCACTGCAGGTAGCTATCCCATAGCTATTCCATTGTTCCCACAGTCTCCCCCACCCATTGGAATTCTGGGTTGAGATCCCAATGCCTGATGAGGCAAAAACAGTGTCGTGGGTGATTCTGGGTAAATGTGGTCACTCAGTCCTCCCTCCGTGAAAGCAACGGCAGACAATTATTTCGTGCCCTTTTTCCTGGATTGCCTGGGCAGACGCCATAGCATGGGAACCATGGAGCCCATTCAGCCTTTTTTCACTGTCACTGGCAGAGCGACGTCTCTCAGGGTGTGACCTCACCCCAACCCAACCCAACCCAACCCATAGAGTTAAGGTGACCTAAGCCCTGATTAGATAGTGCTAAAGAAAAGGAAGAAAAGTTCTTCCTTTTCTTTAGCACTATCTAATCAGGGCTTAGGTCAATGTAGCTATTACAGGAATGCGAAAACCCGTCCAGTCATTGTCTGCCTGAGAGAGCTATAGCAGTGCCACAGCAGTGTTTTAAGTGTAGACAGAGTGAAATTAGATCTGGCTCCAGTTCACACTGTGGATGCTCAGGCACTAAGACTACGATAATAACAACAACAGCAGCAGCAGCAGCACAGTGCTTGCGTAGTTAGCAGGATTTGAACTTGCGCAGGGAGACCCTAATGAATTTCTAGTCCATCACCTTAACCACTCAGCCACAACTACTCAACATACATTGGTTTCACTACACGATGATTCTGTTCTCACTGAATTGTCACTTCCAATTGTTTGCTCAGACCAGCTTCCCCAGCACACTCATGGCTGCGCATCAGTGTAAGTGTGTCATTGGCTGAACAGCGAGAATTCCTGCCCATTTCCCTTCCGGCTGGAGCAGGATGAGAGTGTGTTTGTGTTAACGACATTGCTGTAGATTGTTGTTCATTCCCCACTCTGACAATTCAGACAGTGTCTTTCCTAGTCAAATCTCCAGCAAATCATCCCAATAGCAGGGGGCAGGATTTCTCTGGGGCACTGATATATTTCCGGGGGCTGGTCCATGAACTTGGCCTTGCATTCCACCCTCGATGTTTCATGGACTAACAACAGCAGCAGAAAGAAAGAGCTGAGCCAATATCTCCCTGACAGGGATGCAGGTGCCACCACCCCTCTGTCTGCCCATCACCATCGCAGGAGAGAAGGGTTCACTGGAATCAAATACCCTGGCTCAGACCAGAGACACGCGGAGGTTTTGCTATTCATGGATTTGTGCAAAGGAAATTGTGTCTCTGTGTGAAATTGAGGAGGGAAGTGAAACATCCACATGGTGGCCCAGTGCTCTAGGGAATGTGGGTGAAGGACTTGGGCTGAGAAATGATTTAACAGGGGTTTGTTTCAGTTTATTGCCCTGATTAAAATCTATGGCTAAAAGGCAGCTACTGTTGTTAGTACTTGTACCTGTGTAGGGACACCTCAGTGGGTGTTAAGTCCATTGTCTTCACCAAAGGCAGTTGATTATTTTAGCAAAGTACAAATTTCTTGGTCAAGGCCTAGACTCCTGAGAAAACAATACCCTGCTGATAAGAAGAAGTACATAAAAAGATTTTGCAGCCACCATGGGCATAACTATGATGTGTCGTGTTTCACTCTTTATGTCTGGCGCCACCTCCTTTCCCCTTAGCCTTGTAGTTGACCAAAGGCAAAGCTGAACATCTCCTCAGATACCAGGGAGTGTTTATGTCCATCCCTGTGAGCTGCGCAGGGGTTTGATGTTGCTGCTTTCAATCCTCTGGCTCTGCCAGGATAAGGAACAGTTCAGGCTGTCACTGAACTGAAGGAGGAAGATCAGTTTTTAACAGGGAGAGGGACGCCGACTCTTAAAGGTGTTTGTCTGGCTGGCAGTCTTGGTTCCCAGGTCTTGCCCGTGGGGCTTCAGCAGTTTTGGGACCGGGTCTCTCCCTGGGCCCCACCTGCTGCCCTCAGGCGCTCCCCTCCCAGGGGTCCTGGCAGTGCAGCAGAGCTGAGCAGCATCTGCCTGCTCGCTCCAGTGGGTGTCAGCCCGTCCCAGAGCCTGCACGCCCCTCCACACATGCCTGCCCCCAACTCTCTCCCACAGCCTGCACCCCCACCCCTTCTCCTCTTCCCCCTACCCACTGCCCCAGCCCAGAGCCTGCACCCAGCACCCAAACTCCCAGAGCCAGAACAAGGAATTTTTGTGCCCAGGGCAAGGGCCGGCTTCAGGCTCTTTGGCGACAGGTCCCTGAGTCCCTGTCGGAGGGAAGGACCTGCCGCCCAATTGCCACCGCCGCTTCATTCATCCTTCAGTGGCAATTTGGCAGCAGGTCCCTTAGTCCCTCTCAGAGAAAAGGACCCACTGCCAAATTGCTGCTGAAGAAGCAGCAGCAGCAGAGCTGCCACCGAAGCACCACTGATCATGGTACAGCTGCGCCCCTCCACTTTGCGCACCTGAGACAAGTGCCTCACTCGCCTCGCCCTTGTTACAGTGCTGCAAACTCCATCCCAGAGCCTGCACTCCAGAACCCCTCCCCAACCCAAACTCCCTTCCAGAGACCAGCCTCTCACCCCTTCTGCACCCAAACTCCCCCCAGAGCCTGCACCCCAGTCCCCAAACCCTAGACCTCCATCCTGCACCCAAACTCCCTCACAGTTCCAGTCTCTCACCCCTTCTGCACCCAAACTCCTTCCAGAGCCTGCACCCCAATCCCCAGCCCAGGGCCTGAACCCTAGACCTCCTTCCCCCAACCCAAACTCTCTCCAGAGTCTTAGGCAGATGCAGGGTGGAGTTTTGAGGGACAGAATCTGGGTGGTATGAGTGACATTATTGGCCCACTGGGAGGAATGGAGGACTGGCACTGGCCCTAAGGTAAATTGAGGTTGAGATCCTGCTTTAAGGGATTGGAGCAATGCTGGAGAGACTGACGGGCAGGGAGCTGGGGAGCCGTGTGTGCTCCAAGGAGAGTTGTTGTTGTGCTCTGGTGACACAGAGCGGGGGTGGGGAGTTTGTAAGCTGTGGTGTTCGTACAGAGATAAAGTTACTAACCCCCAGCTTCAAAACTGTTCCTGCTCTGGGCTATACATGACACTCTTTGTTGAGAGTGTAGATCAATGGGTGAATGTTTCCCTGCAGGGTAATGGCTTCCTAATTCCAATCCAAGCAATTCCCTTGAAAAACTTTTTCAAATGAAAATCGATTTCCAGATCCATCTCCAGTATATTTAGGAGTCGCTGAATTGGGGGTGGGGGGCTTGAAATGAATGGAAACACTCAGCATTTTCCTGTGCAAATGTATAAAAACCTAGCAGAGCTGTCCCACAGCTGAGATTAATTCCAGTCCTCGGCGTCTCTAAGAGGGTCACTCTGTATCTGAGGCATGTGGGACACCTCTGTGGTGATGACAGGTGAAAAAATGCTGGATTCAATGAAAGCTGAGACCATAGGAGGGGAAGGTGAACGGCAGCACCACACAGGGTCATAACACTGAGACACGGGGCTTCACTGTCACTGCCCCTGTGTTTTCCATCATTTATATCCTAAGGAACACACCCTCCCCCTCCCCCACACACTGTCACACACAACCTTTTCCCCTTGAATCCAATCCAACCCTCTCCCTCTCCCACACACACTCCATGGGACACAGCCTCTCGGTGACTCACCCAGATGGGGGCTTGTCTCTGCATCTCCTGAGCAGGGGAGCAGAGAGCCGAAAGGGCCACAGGACACCAATGGAGTTAGGCAGGAATAGAAAAGACTTCCCTTCCCCTCCCCTCCCCTCCCGAGAGTCTTGTTAATCTCACCCATGGGACATTCCAGCACCTAGTGGGCTCAAAGCATCAGCCTTCCCCTCAGCAATGGAAGGAAGAACTACCTCTATCACAGGGAAGGAGACTCCCACCTCTGCTGCTGCTGCTATTCTGCAGCCATTAATATGGATTTGGTTTAGCTAATGCAACCCCCTCAACTCCTAATCCATCCATGAATCAAGGAGACCAGGCTCTCAGCTCAATACCAGAGGCGTAATGGTTTTGTGTATAGAACTTATAGTAGCAGTACTGAGTGGAATGATGCTGAAGTTGTGAGTTCAAACCTCCTCTGAAGCTCTAGTTTTCTTTTAGGCAAATAGCTTCTGTCAATCATTTTGTCCTGCTGAAAATACAATTCCAGCTCAGAAGACACCGAGGTCTCCTTGCTTTACAGAGAGCAGGGCAGATTACACAGATCTACCAGGCTCTGCTCTCCACCAGCCGCCTGTGTCAGGAGGGGTCAGGCAGAGCCCAGAGCACTGCCCCCGACTCCCCCTCAGTCTTTGCTCCCCAAACCACGCGTGTGCTCACCCTCTTCGCTGTGAGACTCAAACCCTGACTGGCTCTCTGTATGTTAATGTAGTTTTTGTCTGTCTCTTTGATGTGCATGTGGGTCCTGTGTGATTTTGGAGGATGCCTGGCATAGTTTTGTGTGCATTGGTGTGTGTATGATTTTTGCATGAATATTATTTTTTGCTTAGTATTCTTTTGGTATGTGGGTTTTGTGCTTTCACAAAAATTGTTGTGGGCTTTTGCTGTATTTTTTGGTGTGGATTTGTTCTTTCTATATTTTGTGTGGCTTTCCGTTATGTTTATTTGGCTCTGTGTGCTCTGTGGGTTTGCTGTTTGTTATGTCTGTGTGGGCCTGTGCAGTGTGTGATTTTCTCTTTCTTTCTGTGTGTGTTTGTCTCTCTGTTTGTATCTTCATGTGTAAATTCACTGGAACTTTTCAAAATCTCCACAGCTTTGCCAATTTTCACCAGGAATTTTTCTGCATTAACAAATTCTCACGTGTTCCCTACCAGTTGGTGAGCATTACCCCAGGGGCATGTCAGTCTCAGGGTCCTGATTTCCCATTGACCCTTCCCCCTTCTATGGGGATTGGGAACTAGCCAACCAAAAACCACACTAAGTTTTAGTAAAGGGCCAACAGTCCCTTACATGAGCCAGCCCTGTGAGGGTGACCGATGGCCAGAGAAGGCAGCACAAGCTGGTCCCATGGAGTAATAGGCAGCACTCGGGACTCTGAATCCTGCAGTCTGAGTTTAAATGTCAGTGGGACCTCGTGTTGGTTTGTGGTAAACTCTTGGAGCGCAAAGTGCTCAATTTCCCTGTTTCCTGTTGTTTAAGAGTGAGTCTTTTCCCTCCTGCTGGGTGACTCACACCGACTGGAGCCAGGTCTTCGGTTGAGATGGCTGCAATGAATTGGGATGTAGAAGTCCTATAGCTGCCGGTAGTCCTGTGGTTTGACCTGGTGGTTGGGATTCTTGCTGCTTCACCTGATGCCCACAAGTTTGGCCCTTGTGCTTGCTGCCACACTTTTCCTTTGGCCTACACGGCGCTTGAAGAAAGTAGTGCCAGGGCCGGGATTAACAGTCAGGGCTTGGCACGAGGGAGGTGGAGCCCAGCCTGGGGCCCCTCACACCTTCCCTCCTCTGGACACCTAGAGTAGAGGTGGATGGTGGTGACAGCTCCAAGGGAAGGTTTATAAGCCACAGAGCAACTGAAGATGGGGCAAGAGGAGGGCAGGACCATGCCTATGCATGGCCAGCAGACAGCCACAAAGACCCCCAGCCAGGCTGCTCCCTGCCATGCTAAACACCCACTGAAAGGGACCCACAGACCAGCATGCAGGGCAGCTGCTGATGCTCTGTGGCCAACACCAGAAGACAGTAGGGCCATCCCCCTGGTGTGGCTTCTGTCTGTTCCCACTTACAGTGCTCACTTTTGCAGTGGGGCAGGAGATTTTACCCCAAGAGGCTTTTTCCCAGCTGGCGAGAAGCAGAGAAACGCCCAGGTTCCCAAGGTGTTATTTACCAACCCCCTCAAGCACAGGGACAAGTGCACACTTGAAAGAGGGAAACTGCTCTACATGCTAACACAGGCAGCCGCCCATTATCTTTGGCAAGTCAGGAAGGGCAAAGGCTAGACTGGAAGCACCTGGGCTCTTGCCCCACCCTTTGTGACACCCACCCCCCAACTTCTTCCCAGGGCTCTAGCTGAAGCCAGAGCTGCCAAGAAGAGGTTCCAGCCCTGAAGGGAGCAAGACTTTCAGCACAAAGGTAAGACTGCAGTAACAAACCATGAAGGAACTTGAACCCTCAATCTCCTGATCAGAAGTCAGATGCTTTATTGATTAGGCCACATGGTCAGGTAAGAAAAAAGCCCCTCCAAGCACTTCTTCAGAAAAGGCAGACACTGTGTTTCTCGGGTCTTCTACTGAGGGGGGCCGAGAGTCTCTGGGCACAAGAAGTAGAGTTCCCAGCGACACGTGAGAATTAATTCTATGGAGCCACGTGCAGGACTTTGGAAGGGAGGCTCAGGCAGGGGGATTGGGGTGCAGTGGATGGGCTGGCTGTCAAGGTGAGGAGATTTAGTGACCGTCAGGTGCAGGAAGGAGGAAGAGAAGGAGGAATTGACAGTGGCCATGGAGAAGAAGAGGAGGGGTAGAGGCTCTTAGCAAGCCTGGCTAGCTCAGTCAGTACAGCATCAGGCTCTTAATGGGAGGGGCCAGAGTTTGAGCTGCTGTCCAGGGACTCAGCTTTTAAATTCCCTTGTGTGCCACGAGCCAAATGATTCCTGGTGGTGCCCAGAGCCATGTGTGGGACAGAGAGGCTGAGACTTGTGGCACCTGCTCTGCGGCAGGGATCCGGGCAGCTCAGACTCAGGGAAGGCTTCTGCACTCAGAGCCGCTGACTTTGAGAGTTCCTGGGCAGTGCTCAATGCCTGCTCCACCTCAGGCCCTGCCCCCAAACCATCAAATCTCTTCCCACTCCACCCTGCCCCACTTCTTTCTCTCCTTACTCCTCCAGCACACCGCATCAATGGCCAGCAGGAGGCACTGATGGAGAAGAGGAGGAGCTTATCAGCCAGGCCTGCTAGCATGTGGGAGGTGCAGGGGCTGAGGTGGCTGCTGGGGACCTTCTTTTTTTCTCTCTGTTGGTTCTGCATTCTGTAGCATCGGTGGAGAAGCAGAACCAGGGCTATGGCTGATCTATGGGGCACTAAGTGAGTGCCAGAAGCTTCATCTGCTGCAAATTGGTGTCCTAGGCATCTCTATGAAAAGAGCAGAACAGGATTTACTTGGGGTGGAGAGAGAACTGAGAGTGTCTCAGGGGTTGTAGAGAGGTATTGCCCAGTTTAGAGACTGGCTAAAATAAAACACAGGCCTCACTGTGAGCAGGATTTAAACCTGCACAGGGGAGCCCTATTGGATGTCAGCTCCAATGTCTTAACCAGTTGGCCATCACAGCTATGAGCACAAAGCTGCTCCACTGCCAGAGAAATTGGTAAAGAATCACAATGCCCAGGCATGAAGTCATCTGAACTACAGAATTCCCACCGCAAACCTGGCTCCCAAAGCACAGGGGGGATTTGGGGTCTGTTCTCTTTGCTTAGCCATGTGCAGTCGCTCAGAGAGCTTGTTTAAAAGTCTCCCCTCCCACAGAGCAGGAATGGGAAATGATTCTCAGGCCTGGTCTACACTACGCGTTTAAATCGATTTAAAGAGCGTTAAATCGATTTAACGCTGTCCCCATCCACACTACAACGCCCTTTATATCGATATAAAGGGCTCTTTAAATCGATTTCTGTACTCCACCCCGACGAGAGGAGTAGTGCTAAATTCAATATTAACATATCGAATTACAGTTAGTGTGGACGGAAATCGACGCTATTGGCCTCTGGGCAGTTTCCCACAGTGCACCACTGACCGCTCTGGACAGCAATCTGAACTCGGATGCAGCGGGCAGGTAAACAGGAAAAGCCCCGCGAACTTTTGAATTACATTTCCTGTTTGCCCAGCGTGGAGCTCTGATCAGCACGGGTGGCGATGCAGTCTCAAATCCAAAAAGAGCTCCAGCATGGACCATACGGGAGATACTAGATCTGATCACTGTATGGGGAGACAAATCTGTTGTATCAGAGCTCCGTTACAGAACACGAAATGCCAAAAGCGTTTGAAAAAAAAATCTCCAGGATACACAGAGGTGCGTGACAAGCGTAACGGGAAGCCAGAGACTCAAATGGACGCTCATGGAGGGAGGGAGGGAGGGGGTACTGAGGACTCCAGCTAGCCCACAGTCTACAGCAGTCTCTGAAAAGTATTTGCATTCTTGGCTGAGCTCCCAGTGTCTGTAGGTTCAAACACAGTGTCTGGCGTGGTTCAGAGAATAACTTCTCAGTCCCCTCCCACGTGAAAGAAAAGAGAAAGAAATCATTTCTTGACTACATTCAATGTCACCCTATGTGTACTGAATGCTGCTGGTAGACGCGATGCTGCAGCAGTGAAGAGCAGTATCTGCTCCTCTTCCTCTCCCCCTTCCCGGTGGTAGACGGTGCAATAGGACTAGTAACCGTTCTCATGAATATCTAACATGTTGATATCAAGGCCAATATTGCTGGTTACTCCCAGTAGATAGGACAGAACAGCTAATAACCAGCTTCATCATAGCAACTGAAGGTTTCAGCCCTCTCCTTTTCCTGTGTAAAGAAAATATTCTGTACTGCCTAGACTGTCATAGCAGCAGCAGGCTGGGCTCCTCTCCCCCACACCGCTTAATGTCCTGCCTGGACTATCATCGTGCCGGGAGGCTGCCTCCCCCTCATTTTATGTCACTAAACACTCACTGTTTCTTATTCCTGCATTCTTTATTACTTCATGACCCAAATGGGCAGGACACTGCCACGGTATCCCAGGAAGGTTGGAGGAGAACGGAAGCAACGGGTGGGATTGTTGCAGGGGCACCCCCTGTGAATACTGACATGGAGCAGCTGTGCTCTGATACACAGGTCCTTTAATACACTTGCCCCTTATTCTAGGCAGGACAGACTCTATTTTTAGAAACCATAAGGGAGGAATTGACTCAGTCCAAAGTGAGTCAATCCCAAATTTGCTTTCAAAAATTTTCAGCCGGGGCACTCATGATAGCAGCAGACAGTACAGAGAAAGAAAAAGAACCGCCATCTTATTGCTAGTTTACTCCGACAGTAAACAGTACAGAACAACCAGTAATCATCTCTCCTATCATTGCAAAAGCAAGTGAATGCTGCTGTGTAGCGCTGGAGTATCGCCTCTCTCTCCGCGGCATCCAGTACACATACGGTGCCGGAAAAAAAAAGCTGAACGGGCTCCATGGTTGCCGTGCTATGGCGTCTGCCAGGGCAATCCAGGGAAAAACTGCGCGAAAGGATTGTCAGCTGATGTTTTCCCGGAGGAAGGAATGACTAACGACATTTACCCAGAACCACCCGCGCAATAATGATTCAACCCAGAATTCCAAGGGGCGGGGGAGACTGTGGGAACTATGGGATAGCTACGGAAGAGCTACCCACAATGCAATGCTTCAGAAATTGACGTTAGCCTTGGACCATGGACGCACAACGCCGAATTACTGTGCCTAGTGTGGCCGCATGAAATCGAATTTATAATATCAGTTTTATAAAACCGATTTTAGCTAATTCGATATTATCCCGTAGTGTAGACGTGGCCTAAGAGCCAGAGGTGCTGCCAGCTGAGTTAGCCAGGCCACCTAAATGTATTAACCCCTTTCACCGCAAGAGCAAACACTGTGCTTCTCAGCAGCTGGGAAAGAGCCTCTTGGGGAAAATATCTCCTGCCCCACTGCCAAAAGGAGCCCCTTGAGTGGGAACGGTGAGAGGCCCCACTAGGGGGCTGGCCCTGCTTTCCTACCACTTTGTGATGCTGGCCGCAGAACAAATGCTGGCCTGTGGGTAGCCTTCAGTGGAGGTTTGGCATGGCATGGAGTAGGAAGCAGGCTGGCCGGGTGTCTTTGTGGCTGTCTGCTGGCCACCCATAGGCATGGTTCTCCCCTCCTTTTGCCCTGCCCTTGGTTCCTCTGTGGCTTTTAAGCCTTCCCTTGGAGCTGTCAGCACCAGCCACCTCTGCTCTAGATGCCCAGAGGAGAGGTGTCTTGGGCTCCAGCCTGAGACTCTTCCTCCCTCCTGCCTAGCCCTGACTATGAAGCCTGGACCTGACACTCCCTTCTTCAAGTGCCACATAGGAAAGAGGAAGAGCATGGCAGCTGCAGGCTCCAAAGTTGTGGACATCAGGTGAAGCAGCAAGGAACAACCATATTGTCAACCCGCAGGGCTCTCCAGCCAGAGTGTTAAGTTCTAGGACCCCAACCTGTAGCAGCCAGCCCATTGAACCAGCTGGACCAAAGACCTATCTCCAGTGGGCATCAGTGAAAAAGACCTCACTCTAGTTCACCTCAAGAGATACTAGCCAAACACATTGAGCTCCAAGACTTTGGAGCAAATTACCATATCTCCAGGAGGTCCCACTGAGATTTGAACTCAGATTCCAGGATTCAGAGTCCTGAGTGCTGACCATTACACCATGGGACCTGCTGCTATTTCTTTTTCTGGACTCCTGTGACTCTCAGCTGACTGGTTTGCACTCTGCACTTATTGCTTCCCACCAACAGCTTCCTCTGGCAGGACTTTCTCTCCTCCTCCAGTGACTGTGGTCCTGCACTGTCAGATCCGTGGGTCCTGCTCTGAGTTCCCGTATCCCCCTGCTTAATCTCCATTCCCTGCAGGCTGCAAAAATGTCAGGGGAGGCCGCCCTTCCCTTCATTCTGTGCTCCCTCTCCAATCGACCAGCTGCAGCCTCATCTCCTGGAACTCGGTCAGCTGTCATTTGATCCAGCTGTACAGTCACACACGGACTGGCTCCCCAGCCTCGATGGCCTTGTGGAAATCCCACAGACGATGCTGCAGGACTTGACACCATTGGTTTCTCTAACGTTGTGGTGTTTGCCTGACTGCCAGAACGAAGCCGCCAACTCCTCCCTCACCGACTCCCACCAATCCCCCTGGTTGCCATAGAACCCTCTGCTGCTTTACTGCTCTGCCAACAATGCCAGGCCTTGACCTGCCTCCCCTTTTATCTTCCTAGCTCTGGATGTTCAGCTTCCAATATCCTCTGCCCTGGGTCGGGGAATTGCCCACACTGAGCACACGGTGAGAGCTGCGTGAACCAAACAGTCCATAGGCACCATCCTGCACTGGGCTGTTGACGTGCTCTCCTTCACGGAAATCCAGTCAATGCGAGTCCTGGCCTGTCTCCGCAGAAAGGTGTACCCCCTTTGCAGCCGGTGTGAGCTCGGGTCACAGGAATAGGAGGCTATAACTCGCCATCCACTGGTTCCACTACAGAGAAACATGTTCTCTAAGCCGACCTCGCTACCGACCTGCGCCAGGTAGTGCTCATCATAGAAGAGTTTCCTCTGACGGTCGGGAAAACAAGACCAGCAGTCCCCAGGCTGGTACAACAATTGAAATCCTGTCCCCCCCGACACCAAACACCGTGCGGTCCAGAGGAAGGGAGTCAGTTCCTTCCACAGAACTTTCCTTTCACACCTTAACTGGGGACCATACACACTAATATAGCCATAACCAGTGCTGCAGAGCACAAAGCCCACCAGTAATGCCCTCCCTGGTTGGAGCTCCAGCACCTTTTGTACTCGCACCGTGAATGTGAAGAACAAGACTCCAAGCCCATCATTATTCCCTGGCCCCGAGGACCAAAGAGATGGATCCTTCCGCCAATCACCCTCTGCCCATCAAGCTACCCTAGAGTTGTTAATGTGCATTTCCTGAACATCAATCATGTCCAAGTCCAGCTGCTCCAAGGTACTGAACATCAAGTACCTCCTCCTGGGCCCCCAAATCCCTGTCATCTTCCACATGGCCATTTTCACAGATGCCCCTTCCCTGGTACTGCCCTTGCTCAGCTGCGCAGAGAAGTTTTCAATCCCTATACCTACCTGACACTGCCCAGCACCCCCTCTGGCAGCATTCCTGAGGGCCACCCTGCCTCACTCTCTTCCTGCCATATTGGGTCCACCAATAACTCATGTAGGAGAGACAGATCCCGTCCCTTATTGTTAAAGGTCAGGCCAGCCAACTAGGGGCAGAAGCCCACAGTATCTTTTCCTACTGCAGAGCCAAAGCTTAGGGACTCACCTTGGTCGCAGGCATCACTGTGCTTCCTGAAAACAAGCCACCACTGCTCAAAAAAAGGGATGAAAGTGCCTGCCAAAGCCTGGGATTGAATAAGGGAACCTTTAAATTTTCAGTTTAATGCTCTCCCAACTGAGCTACTTTGGCAAGTGTGTGGCAGCATTTTGGCCTGTTGCTTCTCTGTCTGGGAGGTTTTTGCAGCAGTTGCTCACAAAAAGGACGTCATTGTGAGCAGCCCATGAAGACAAGACTCTCTTTTGCCTGCCTTGCTCAGCTTGACTTGCTGCCTGTCCCTGTTCCTGCCCTAGTGCCTGGGTTCACCTGGTGGTGGGAGGGGACTGGGGGCCAGTGGCACGGGGAGGAAGTTGAGCTGGAACCCGGGCAAGACTAGACACTGGGGGTGAGTATGGCCACCACTTGCCACCCCACCCTGTTGTCCTGGCTTCCCCCACTGGGCATCATTTCTGGAGGGAAGTGGGGCTTCTGCCTCCCCTCCCCAATTTTCACACTGCAGAGGAGTGCGAACAGGAAAACAAACAGTTGCTCCACACCCCCACCGGAGGAACCCGACATAACCTCAGGATTAAAACCTAAGGACTCAGGCTGAGAACTGATATAACTCCACTCATCTGGGATTTAACAACTTGTCTTCCACAGAGCAGGGCCAGATCCAGCATTTTTCCTGCCTCAAGCGTCAAAAATAAAATAAAAATAAAATAAAAAATCCACAATCGATGGCAGCTCTACCATTTTTGGCAGCAAGTCCTTCCCTCCGAGAGAGACTGAGTGGGCCAAATTGCCGCTGAAGAGCCGGACGTGCCTCCCCTTTCTGTTGGCTACCCCAGGCACCTCCTTGCTGTGCTGGCAGCACCAGATAATGTAGCAGGCAATAGCCAGCCCAGGTGGGGAGCATGACCCCACCCATGCCCTCTGCAAGTGTTGCCTCTGAAATTCGGAGAGCTTGCAAGTTCAAGGCACAGCTGCACACTCAGAAGAAAGGCCAGCACAACATGCTCAGGGTGAAGGGGGTGCTAAAGCCTGGCATCAAACCAGAAACCTTCAGGTCTTCAAGCTAATATACTCCCAGCTGAGCTACTTTGGCAACAACCAGGCTAACCCAGAAGGCTTAATACACTAGCCACAGCACATGCTAGGAAGATTTAAATCTGGATGTCACAACGCAGGACACAAGCAGTGGACTTGGCCTGGAGGGCAGGCTGGGGTTTCCTATATCCCATTCACTCAAGCCAACACTGGCCCCCTCCCAAGCTGTTGCTGGCGCCCCAAGGTCTGCAAGACAAGAGCAGCGGTTCTCATTGGAACAACTCCACCCACAGCTCGCAGGCTCCTCCCAAGCCTAAAGCGGAAAATCATCTTGCCAGAAAGCAGCCCACTAGGACTCACCATTGCTGCTTTTCCTTCCACCCAGAACCCCACTTCTTCTTCTCCTGAGCTGCAAGGAGCCAACCCTGGGCAGGGCCGGCTTTAGACTGATTTGCCAGATTCCCCTGAATTGGTCCCCGGGCCTGAGAGGGCCCCGCGCCGCAGTGTATCTCCTGGAAGCAGCAGCTGTTGCTGCTAGGCAATGAGAGACTGGCCGGCAGAGGGCTGAGGCAGAGGCAGCCCTGGCTGTACTTGCAGGTTGGGGCGGGGGGAGAAGGCACATGTGCTTTGCAGCCTTCCTCCCCCTCCTCTCCCCTCCCCTCCCCCCAGCACTCACCTGGAGGAGACGCCAAGGGAGCTTCTAGTCTGGTGGGAGTCAGGAATCTCTGCAGTGGACCTCACTCACCTGAGCATCTGCTGGGGCTTCTAATGGCGGGTGTTTGACCCTGTGATTCCCCGAAGGTTTGTAAGATTGGGTTGGTGTTGTGGTTTTCATTGTGTTGCTGTTTGAGGGTGAGTTTGTGCCTGCCTGTGTCTGTTTCAGAACTAAAGTCGGGATCATGTAATGTAACCAAGGAAAAAAAGCCCCCAGCCGGTACTTAGTGCTGTGAACTCCAGGTGAGAGAGAGAGGGAGCTTTGGAGGAGGAAATCAGATACATCAAGAGGGGAGAATGCGAAAGGTCTGCAACATTGCACGGCAGGCTGAGACTTTTATCTCCCCCCCACCCCACCCCCCGCAGAAGGGGAAACTGAGGCACGGCGTGATCTGATTCCCTCTCCAAATTATTCTGCAAAGGAAGGGGACGGGGGCTACTATCCAAACCAGTTCCCCTCCTGTCAACTCTGCTTTCCCTGCTGCAAGACCGCTATAGGGGCTGAATATTTCCTTTAAATTATGGCTCCTTCATTTGCCCTGCAACAACAAAATAGACCAGCTTTTGGGGGAGGGGGCGAATAACCCCCCCAAAGCTGTGTGGATATTAAGATTTTTTTGAGGGGGGGGCATGATAATATTCTAGATCAATCAAGTGCCCAGCTCAGCTTTCTAGCCATCCAGCAGCTCTAGGGCAGGGAAGAAAGGTGCTCTTGGTGCAGAGTGCTTTCAAAACAGGGGTGAATTTAGCGGGGGGGGGTCTGCTTGAAATCCCACCTGATGCAGCCACACAGAATCACTAGCAGCTCTGGCAGAGGCCAGGAGTGGGAACAGGTGGCCTGGGAGTGTGGGGACATTTGCCCTCAGTCCTGGGCTCTGGGAGGACTAGGCTGGGTGGTGGGTTCAGTCTAGTCTTCCAGCCTGTTGCTCTCACTGGGGTTTGTGGTTTTCATCTGGCTCCACCGAAAAAATCAAACAACCCCAGTAGAAAAGCGGAGTGAGAGAGGCGGGAAAGGGTGTGTAAGGGGTTAAAGTGACCCATCAACGAAAGAGTAAAACCAGAGTTTGACTGGATTTCCCCCCAGCCACCACTCCTCCAAACACTGGGCAAGGGGCAGCCCCGTTCCCCACCGAGGCTATGGTGAGGGGCATCGGGGAGGAAGGAAGCCAGATGTGATGGCAGTCCCCTTCCCTCCCACCCCAGCACACCACCATCCCCTCTCTGGCCCCCAAACTCTGTCCCAGAGCCTGCATCCCTCCACCCTTCCTGTACTCCACCCCGTGCCCCAGCCCAGAGCCTGCACCCAGCACCCAAACTCCATCCCACTCAGCCTGGGCAAAGCTCCTTAGTCTGGCTCCCAGCCCCTCTCTAAAGATTGCAGCTGTCTGGAGGTGTTGCCTTCCACACCTTCCTCATTCACATCTCATTCATTCAACAGGGCAATTGATTACAAAGTGGAGGAAAGGTCTTATTCTACTCCTAGCAAAAAGACATTTTTCTTTTACCTTATATACTACCTTAGGGGCCTGCCATACCATATTACCAAGGTTCAATACAAAGTCATGTAAAAGTTATACAAAAATGCATAATGCAGAGATTTATCTACAACTGCATTGACTGCTGTGTGCAGTAATATAGTGACCCTGGGTCTCTGAATGAGGCTATATACTCGGGGGAGGGGTGGGCAATGCGGGGGCGAGCGGAAGGGGAAGCAGCAGTGGGCAAAGAGGCAAGCAGTGAGCCCAAACCTTCCTCTTTAGCCCATAGTTGTTTCGACAGGGTGGCGCTGAGGAAGGAGGGTTTGTTTCTGCGAGGCGGGCGGCGCTGGCGGGGAGCAGTGTTTCCACGGGGCTGGGCGGTACTGGGAGGAAGGAGGGGGGCATAAAATAAACATTATTGAAGAAAATCAGTTGCACAACTATCAACACATATATTATTTTCCTAGTATGAAAGTAAAAATCTATAATTAATATTCTTTTAAAATGTGTTGACTTCTATCAATATGGGCAAAAGATCAAGAGATATTGGGGGAAAGTACCCAAGAGAGAGTAAGAAAAGAGCCATATACAATATGATGTAATGTATGTAATATATAATTTTGTTATTATGTATATAGTCATGGAAAGTAAATTATACATGTAAATAATACATGGAAGAAATGAAAGGTGGTTTTTTTTAAGTGGTTTTTTTTTTAGTCATCCCTGCCGGGGCCCCGTCAAAACTGTTCGAATTGGGCCCCGCACTTCCTAAAGCCGGCCCTGCTCCCAGAGCTCCCTATTGGTTCTCAGCTCCCATGTCGCCCTTGCAAATGGGCTGCCCCAGGCAGGTGCTCGCTTTGCTGGTGTGTAGAGCCGCCCTACAGGGGATGATGCTCTGGCTTTCCAGTGACAGGGCAGCCTGAACTGCAGTCCAGCCTGTGCAACTCAGGCTGCCATGAGCACCATCTTGCTACTGAAGCCAAAATTGCAGTGTCAGTTCTAGCTAAGCCTGAGCTGATAGGGAACATCTTGGTTCAGGGCTGCCTCCTGGCTTTTTGCGCGCCCCAACTCCAAAAAAAGGGGGAGCAGGAGCGCCACCCCCAAGCACATGCTTGGAGCACTGGTGCCTGATCCCAGCATTGGAAATGGAACCATGGAGTCCTGGCTCCCAGCCTCCCTTCCTCTAACCACTAGATCCCACTCCTTCCCCCCTTTTTGGAGCCAGGATTCCTGGGTTCTAGCCCCATCTCTGAAAGCAGAGTGGGGTCTAGTAGTTAGAGCAGGAAGAGCCATGACTCCTGGGTTCTACTCTCAGTGCTGCTGTGTGACCCTGGACCTCTGTTTCTCCTCCCATTTTTTGGGTCTGGAGCCTGTAAACTCTCTGGGGCATGGCCTGTCTCTCGCTCTGTCTAGGCAGCGCCTGGCCCAACGGAGCCCTGATCTCAGCTGGGGCAAGGACTGTCTCTGTGTCTGTGCAGCTCCTGGCACAACAGGGGTTTGAGTCTCCCCTGCTCTCTGTACGTGCTACTATTGTACAGATAAATAGTCATGATACTAAAAGGCCTGGCAGTGCGTGAGAGCACCACCATTGCTATGCAAGGGGAAAACCAGTACAGATTACCGGGGCTTGGTGGTCCAGAAGAGGGCCCAGGGCCTGGCTTCCCTGGCTTCATTGCCCTGTTTAGCTGGTCCACTCTTGCTGGGGGGCCTGAAAAAATTTTCACTGGGGCCTGAACCCGCTTTCAGCGGCCCTGAGGGTATGGGGGGACTTGCCCCCCTTCACAGAGCATGAGGGTGTCAATAGGCACCTATGCATGATCCCTCCAAGCAGGGCCAGGATGGAAATAAGGGGCCTGTGCCCCCCAACATGGAGAATCTGGGGTGCAACCTTGCTTAACGGGTCAGTCTGTCCTTTCTCTGACTCTCTCATTCCAGCTTCAACTAGCGCTTGTGGTTCATTCGTCCTTTTTCATTCCTTTTCTTCTCTAGCTTGTATGTTCTTGCTTTCTTTTTTCCCATCTATCTTTCATGCTCTTCCTTTCTTTCCTTCTTTTTCTATTTTTTTCTCTCCCTTTATTTCTTTCTCTGCCTTTCATGTTCTTTTCACTCTCGCTCTCTTGCTGGTTATTTTTTTCACTCGCTTTTTTTTCTCACTCCCATCCAAGCCAAGCAGGTTCTCCTCGCACACACATTTTGACAGGTTTTCCTCCTGATCACTGAGTGTTTTAAGCATGTCTTCAGTGGGGGTTTGGCATGCCAGGGAGCAGGCTGGGCGGGTGTCTTTGTGGCTGTCTGCTGGCCACGCATAAGCATGGTTCTCCCATCCTCTTGCCCCTCCCTCAGTTGCTCTGTAGCTTTTAAGCCTTCCCTTGGAGCTGTCAGCACCAGCCGCCTCTGCTCTAGGTGCCCAGAGCAGGAAAGGTGTGTTGGGCTCCAACCTGGGACTCTTCCTCCTTCTTGCCTAGCACTGACTATCAAGAGCCATGTGGACAAGAGGGAACATGTGGCTGCAAGCAAAATGGCCAAACTTGTGGGCATCAGGTGAAGCTGTGAGAATCCCAAGCATCTGATCAAACCACAGCACTGCAGGCATCAGCAGCTAGGGTAGTAAACTCTAGAATCCCAACCCATTGTGGCCCTCACAACCAGACTCTAGAGAGCAAGTCACCCAGCAGGAAGATTTGTTTTCGTGCAGTTGGAGACAGGGAAGTTGAGCACTGTGAGCTCCAGGGATTTGTTACAAGGTCCCACTGAGATTTGAACTCAGATTGTAGGATTCAGAGTCCTGATTGTTACACCATGGCACCACCTTGTGTTGCTATCTCTGCACATTGGTGACCCTTATGGGGCCAGTTCATGTAAGGGACTGTTGGCCACTTACTAAAGCTCAGTGGGTTTTTGGTTGGCTAGTTCCCAGTCCCAATAGAAGGGGGAAGGATCAATAGGAAATCAGGACCCTAAGACTGACAGTCCTCGGGGGCAATGGGGATAGGCCAAAGCTCCAAAGGTAGCCCGACTGACATGCCAGGCAGTGTAATGAGGGAGTCACCAGGGCAGGGGATCCCATCATCTGTGGGAGCTGCAACTACTTGGGCCAGAGTGGGACCCAGCTAAGGAGAAAGCAGGAGCCCGAGAAGAGGCGGGGAGCAGAGCTGTGCCAGCAAGGGAGAACCAGAGCAGATCCATGCTAGGAACTGAGCCAGAGCAGCATGAGCCACAGAAGCTGCCCAGGGAGCAGATCTGTGCTGGGAGAAGAGCTGCAGCAAGCAGAGCCAGAGAGGCCAGAGGAGCAGCCCAGGGAGATGGAGGCAGAGCCGCAGCAGCCCTGGGGCTGGAGGTGGGTGCAGTGAGCAGCTTGGGAGAGTGAGAGGGACCCTGAGCAGAAGGCCGAGCACAAGGAGATGCCACCAGTCAAGAGGTCTTGCAGGCCAGACCTTTGGGAGTGGGGGGATCATATCCCCTCCATGGGGGCTGACACTGGGAACAAGGGTCCTGTCACCTAGAGCATGTGGCCATTGCCAGAGCAAGTGTCCAGCCCATGGTGTCCCTGCAGCACCGCCAGGGCCTGGGAAGGAGGCCTGGGACATGTGAGGGAGAGACTGTGACCTGCCCTGACACTCCAGAGATGCTGGTTGTGATCTCCCTGCCCCATAGAACAGGGTGACGTGTTTTCCTTTAATCTTTCCTTATGTTTTACATTAATTGCTGGGTAATAAATTGTATTTGCTTGAAGCAATGCAATGCAATGATGAGTGGGTCAGGGAAGTGCCCAGAGTGGAAAGAGTACCCAGAGTGGGGACACTGTAGCCCTGTTCAAGTGAGCACGACAAGATTGGGAGTCAAGCCCCCCAGGATTCCTAGGCCCAGCCTTGTTGGGGTTACGAGGACTCTGCCACACATGAGAGTAGAAAGAGCATCCTTGGGGTCAGACAGGCCTCTGGGTAAGGGGGTGGGGACTCAGATCCTTTCTCTGGCCAATCGCACCAGGGTCATGTATAAACCAGGGAAGTTCCCCACAATAGCAGGATCTAAACCCCCTGTACACTTGCCCTCTCTACTCATTGCTTCTCTGTCTCTCTTCCCTTCATCTCTGCTGCTCTCCCTCTGAGCTTTCTCAGCACCTGGCTCCACAGCACTTCCTGCCAGCCAGAGACTGCTTGTTCTAGGCCTGCTCCTGTGGATGTGGCCTCTCTCCTGATTCCTGAGGAAAGGAACTTTTCCAGGAAGTGGCCATGGATTCTGGGAATCTGCATGTGGCTGGTGGAGAGCACCAGGAATCATTTGGCTCCTGGCCCACAAGGCCACTTAAAAAGCTGAGTGTCTAAACAGGGGCTTGAACCGGGGATCTTTAGATTAAGAACCTGATGTTTTACCAGTTGAGCTAGTTGAGACCATTTTCACTCTTCACCACAAGAGTGAGCAGGTAGGCAAAAGAGAGAGAAAAAAAGTCCCAGGAACCCCTCCTCTTTTTCTGGACATCCACTGCCTGTCAGCAGGATTCCTCCTCCTCCTCCCTCCTATGCCTCAGTGTGACTAAATCTCCACACCTAGAGGGCTGGTCCATCCGCTGCACCCCAATCCCCATATGCCTGAGCCTCCCTGCCAAAGCCCTGCACCTGGCTCCACAGAATTAAGTCTCACATGTTGCTGGAAACTCGACTTCATGTGCCCAGAGAGTCTCGCCCTCCTCAGTAGATGACCTGAGAAACACAATGTCTGATTTTTCCAAAGAAGTGCTTGGAGTGGCTTCTTTCGTGTCACCATGTGGTCTAATGGATAAGGTATCTGAGTGTGGATCAGAAGATTGAGAGTTTGAGTCACTTGGTGGTTGTGTTTCTGCAGCTTTACCATTGTGCTGAAAATTCTGCTCCGTTCAAGGCTGGAACCTCCTCTTGGTTGCTCAAGCCAATGCTCTGTTTTCAGCTAGAGCCCCAGGAAGGAGTTGCGGGGTGGGCATCACAAAGGCTGGGACATGAGATCCAGGTGCTTCCAATCTAGCCTTTGCCCTTCCTGATTTCCTAAAGAAAATGGGCGGCTGCCCGGGCTAGCGTGTGCGCCTGTCCCTGTGCTGGAGGGTACTTGCTACATAGCATCTTCCGAGCCTGAGTGTTTCTCTGCTTCTCGCCAGCTCGGGAAAAGCTTCTTGGGGTAAAATCTCCTGCCCCACTGCAAAAGTGAGCACCTTGAGTGGGAACCATAAGAGGCCACACCATGGGGGCTGGCTCTGTTTTCCTACCATTTTGTGATGTTGGCCACAGAGCATCAGCAGCAGCCCTGCATGCTGGTGACCTTCAGTAGGTGTTTGTCATGGCAGGGAGCAGCCTGACTGGATGTTTTTGTGCCTGTCTGAAGGCCACACATAGGCAGGGTCCTGCCCTCCTCTACCTCTGACCTCAGTTGCTCTGTAACTTTTAAGCCTTCCCTTGGAGCCATCAGCACCAGCTGCCTCTGCTCTAGGTGCCCAGAGGAGGAGAGGTGTGTGGGGTCACTTTTACAGACGCCCCTTCCCTGGTACTGCCCTTGCTCTGCTGCACAGAGGAGCTTCCATCCCCAATCCCTGCCTGTCACTGCCCAGCAGCCCTCTGGCACCATTCCTGAGCGCTGCCCTGCCTCACTTTCTTCCTACCATGTTGGGAAAGACAGTTCTCATTATTAAAGGGCAGGTAAGCCAACTAGGGGCAGAACCCTGTTCTATATTTTCCTACTGCAGAGCCCAAGCTCAGGAACTCCCCTTGGGTGCAGGCAGTGCTGTGCTCCCTGAAAACAAGCCACCCCTGCCTAAAGAAGGATGACAGCACCTGCCAAAGCCCAGGATTGAACCAGGAACCTTTAGATCTTCAGTCAAACGCTCTCCCAGCTGAGCTACTTTGGCACTTGCATAATAACATTTTGGCCTATTGCTTCTCTGTCTGGAATGTTTTTGTCAGCAGTTGCACACAAAAAGGACAGGAAAACGAACGGCTGCTCCACACCCCACCAGAAGAAACCCGCACCGTTAGCTGTGGTGAGTAAGAAGTGTCTGTTGGCTGACAGGGCCTATCCCCCAGGAGCTGGAACACCAGCTGCCGCCTCCCTCTCGGCTCCAGGCTGTGGGAAATGCTCATTGCCTGGCTGCATGGTGGACGCTGCTCCGTGCTCTGGAGAGCATCTGCATTGGTCTGTCAACCTCCCATCTTCACTGAGCCAGTCTGGTAAGGTCCCAAGTGCCCACTCCGGCCTGGCAGCTGAGAGTCTGTGCAGACATCAACCCCCCTGCCAGCCCCAGAGCCAGCAGAAGCGCCAGCCCCCACAGCACCACAGGGGCACTCAATGAACTTCCTGTGGGGAAATAGCTCCTTGGCATCCAGCTGCTAGAGTGAGAGCCATGGGAGAGCAGTGTCTGGCTCACCAAAGGGGAGAGAAGAGACCTGATGAGTGTGGATCTCCCTCAGCCTCCCCCGCAATGCTGGTCAGTTTTATTGTCACTGTAATAGTCAGTTCTTCCCTTCAGGGCCGGCCCTAAAGGGGTCTGTGGTCTGGGACAAATCCCCCCTTTTCTCCTCAAGCCCTGCCCCCACTGCACCCCTTCCCTCAAGTCCCCACCCCGTCCTATCCCATCTCTTCCATTCCTGCACCATTCCTCTCCCACCCCCACCTCTTCCCATCCCTGCTCCTTCCCCTCCCCACCCAGTGCCTCCTGCACCCCACTGAACAGCTGATCACTGGCAAGTGGGAGGCACTGAAAGGGAAGAGGAGGAACTTGTCAGCAAGGCCTGGGGGGGGTGTGTGTGTGTGTGTGTGTGTGTGTGTGTGTGTGTGTGTGTGTGTGTGTGTGTGTGTGTGTGTGTGTGTGTGTGTGTGTGTGTGTGTGTGTGTGTGTGTGTGTGTGTGTGTGTGTGGAAGCTGGCTGCCAGTGGGTGCTGAGCACCTATTTTTTCTCTGTTGGTTCTGCAGCCCCATAGCTCCCATGGAGTCGCTGACTTCACTTCCTAAGCAGTCTAGAGAGAGGAGCAGAACCAGGGCTATGGCTGATCTCTGGGGCACCAGGTGAGTGGCAGAGGCTTCAGGTGCTGAGAGTTTGCTTGACCCCTCAGCGACACAGTGTGAGGTGGTGCCCCAGGGATCTCTATGAAAGGAGCAGAACAGGATTTACTTGGGGTGGGGAGAGAATTGAGAGTGTCTCAGGGGTTGTACAGAGGTGTTGCCCGGGTGAGAGACTGGCTAAAACACAGGCCTCACTGTGAGCAGGATTCAAGCCTGTACAGGGAAACTCTATTGGATTTCAACTCCCACAGCTTAACCACTCAGCCATCAGTGAAAAAATTGCCCCAATGCCAGAGAAACTGGTAAAGAATCACAATGACCAGTGTGAAGTCATCTGAA
Source organism: Aldabrachelys gigantea (assembly GCA_026122505.1). NCBI lineage: Eukaryota > Metazoa > Chordata > Testudines > Testudinidae > Aldabrachelys > Aldabrachelys gigantea. The sequence goes on from JALNIE010000561.1 coordinate 56,199, forward strand.
CTACACAATTCCCACCGCAAACCTGGCTCCAAAAGCACGGGAGGGATTTGGGGTTTGTTCTCTTTGCTTAGCCATGTGCAGTCGCACAGAGAGCGTGTTTAAAAGTCTCCCTTCCCACAGAGCGGGAATGGGAAATGATTCTCAACTTGAAACCTGATGTAGGGTGACCAGACGTCCCACTTTTATCGGGACTGTCCTGATATTTGCTTGTTTGTCCTGCGTCCTGATCGATGTTTGGTCGGGACCCTGGACAAACAAATAACTTTGTCCTCTTCTCCAGCACACAGGCATAGTCTGGAGGGATACTTGCACCCCCCAACTCTGCCCCTTCATTTCCCCATTGGATCCCTCCCCAAATCCCGGCCCTGGCCCTGGCCCCAGCCCCACTCCCTCACTGCCCCATTGGATCCCTCCCTAAATCCTCGCCCTGGCCCTGCCTCTTCCCCAAGCACACAGCTTTCTTCCTCCCTCCCAGGTTTGCACATGGGCCATGGCCATGGCCGGGAGCGCAGGGCGGAAGCTGCTCCAGCCCTGCAGCCTGTGGGGCAGCGCAGTGGGGCTGTGGCAGCGCAGAGCAGGCAGGGCCCAAGTGGGCGGGGGGCGGAGACACAAGTGGGGCAGACATGCTCCTTCCGGGAGCTGCCTGCTTCACCCCTTGCCCGGGAGCTGCAGGAGGGGCCCGGATCATGGCTCGGCTGCAGAGCTCGGAGCCCAGGCTGGGCCCAGGAGTGAGGTGATAGGGGAGCTGGGGGTGTGGCGGGGGTTGAAGCCGAGAGTTGGTTGGAGATGGGGCTGTGCCACTGCCACTTGGTGGCGGGGGGGGCCCTCCTGCTTTTTTTTTTCCTCCACCCCCCATGTCCCGAAATTTCATCTTTGACATCTGTCACCCTAGCCTGATATGAAAGAGGAAGTCTGGACCAAGAGGCCAGGGACCGGCCTTTGCTAGAGAAACCACTGTCAAGTTTTAGCCAGTTAGGACAAGTCAGCAAATAAGAACAACCTCAGGTATCAGTAACTGCTGCAGGTTGCTAATACCTACAGGGAGCAGTTTCTGGCACTACCCCTGCTCAGCTCTGCTCCCCGCTTCTTCTCAGGCTCCTGCTTTCTCCTTAGCTCTGCCCCACTCTAGCCCAGGCAGTTCCACCTCACATGGAGGATGGGACCCCCTGCCCTGGTGACTCCCTCATTACACTGCCTGGCCTGTCAGTGCAGCTAACTTGGAGCTTTGGCCTCTCCCCATTGTCCCTGGGGACTGTCAGTCTCAGGGTCCTGATTTCCCATTGATCCTTCCTCCTTCTGTTGGTGCTGGGAACTAGGCAACCAACACACACACTAAGTTTTAGTAAAGGGCCAAGAGCCCCCTCACACAAGCCAGCCCCATGAGGGTCACCGATGTGCAGAGAAGGCAGCCTAAGCTGGTCCCATGGTGTAATGGGCAGCATTCAGGACTCTGAATCCTGTAATCTGAGTTCAAATCTCAGTGGGACCTTGTCTTGGCTTGTGGTCATAGGCGGCAGGTTATATACATTTGCGGTGCTTGGGCTCCAGGAAATATTCAGGGCTGGGGACCCTGCTCCAGCTATATTTGGAGCTGGCTCTCGGCCCTGGCCCCTGCATGTCCCCCCCTGCAGAGCTGTGTCCCTGCCTGACAAAAAGCAGCATGCGCCTGTCCCGCTCCTGCTGCTGGAGTAGTGGGATTCTAGGCAGAACTGCTGTCTGCTGCCCCACAGTCCTAGTACCTGCCCTCCAATAAGGGCAAGGCAGGCAGCCCTGAGCTCCCTCTGCCCTGCAGTCCTGATTCCCCCCCATCTTCAGCCAGGCACCCCAACCCTCTGCCCTGAGCCTCCTCCTGCATCATGAATCCCTCAGCCCTGCACTCCCTCCTATCCCCAAACTCCCTCCCAGAGCCTGCACCTGTCACCCCTGCACAAGCCTGGAGCCTGCACACAGCACCCAAACTCCATCCCAAAGCCTGCACCCTAATCCCCAGCCCAAGATCTGCACCCCAGACCTCCCCACAAACCCCCTCCCAGAGCCTTAGGGAGGTGGAGTTTGGGGGACAAGTTCTGAGCACCACCAAAATTTCTACAAACTTGCCACTCATGCTTCTGGTAAACCCCCAGAGCTCAACTTCCCTGTCTCTAGCTGTGTAAGAGTGAATCTTTCCCCTCCTGCTGGGTGACTCACACCTCCTAGAGCCAGGGCTTTGGCTGGGGTGGCCACAATGGGTTAGGGCTCTAGAACTTGCTACCCTGATAGTTGGGATTCTTGCTGCTGCACCTGATGTTCACAAGCTTGGCCCTTGGGCTCCCTACCACACTTTTCCTCTGGCCCACATGGCACTTGAAGAAAGGAGTGCCAGAGCTGGGATTAATAGTCAGGCCTTGGCAGGAGGGAGGAAGAGTCCCAGGCTGGAGCCCCACACACCTTCCCTCCTCCCGGCACCTAGAGCAGAGGCAGCCCAGCTCTGTCCGCTGGATACGTCGGCAGAGTAGGGGAGTTCATGTAAATACAGTCTGGTCCCAAAGCCTCCTCCCAACCCTGGTCATCGCTAGCTGTCAGGGGAGAGCTCATTCACACCTTGCTTACAAATCATCATTTGAAATTCTAAGCTTGGCCAACACTGCCAAAGCCAACGCACCGACATTGTCAGCAAACACAACCGCTGGGTGAGAAATCCCGGCTTTGTCCAGACTTTCCAAACCTATTTTACTTTCTCAGGTACAAGTATTTTTCATAGATTGTATCTGCTTTTAAAGTGTGTGTTAATGTTTCAATTTCGTTCAAATTTGCAACTAATGACAACATTGGCAGCGCTGCATGTAACTGACCACTGAGGGAGGGGGTGTTGGAGAAATTCAGGGAAGGGGGTGCACAGCCCCATGGCTGATGGGCGTATAGGAAATGCCCAGTTTCACTGAATTGAGTCTCCTATTGCAGCACCTCAGTAGGTTACATCAGAGAGGAGCTGCAGTGTCTAGGCAGTGGGATGGCTGTGCCTTTAAAAGCCCAGCCCTGGGAAGTACATGCTGAGAGGTGCTGCCTGTGAGAGGGGAAATAAAAAGCCCCTCTGCTCCCCCACCCCATGTTTGCAAACACTGGAGTCTCAGCCCACTGGTATAACTGTTACCCCGCTGCCCCTGCCTGTGCCGGGGTTTAACCCTCTGGCAGCACCACCCTCTGGGCCTAACTCTGGCTCCTTCTCCCCCTCCCTGACTTTGCCCTTCAGTCCCTCTCCTAACTCTGCCTCCAGCTGCTTGACCCTCCGACCAGTCAATTTCCACCCTCTCCTCAGACCCTGGCCACCTCCTTCTCTGATTTGCCCTCCTTCGCCCCTTTTTAATCCCTGTAAAAAATAGGGGGTGCTGGGTCCCATTCTCTGGAAGGAGGGCTGGGCACCTGGCCCCTGCCTGCCCAGTGCTCAAAGTGCCCCATGATCTTGTGGATGTTTGCCAAGTGCTGCAGGGTCACCTGAAAAGGGACAGAGACGTGGTTAGGAGGTGATGCAGCCAAGCGTGCCTCACCCAGCACTGAGATGCAGCCACCTCTGGGGTGAGTTACACAAGTCAGCAAATGAATTTGGAACAAGAAACGCATTGAAAGGACCGAGGCAGCTGCAGGAGGTGGAGAAAAGCAGGAGCCCTGGATCCCAGCCCTGCCCCTCCCCCACTCTACCCCCTAACCTCCACTCCCCTCCCACATTTGAGGGGAGAACTCAGGAGTCCTGGTCCCCAGTCTTGCCCACCCCCATATTTCGATATGGCTCCATCCAACAGCTGCCCCCACAATTGCAGGGCAATGCCATGGGGCACACCAGGGCCTGCCTGTTTGCACAGGACGGGCGATGCCAGTGCCCCAGGGTGGGGAGAGACAATGCTAAGGGAGAAGCAGGCAGCAGACAGCTCCCATGACAGAGAAAGAAATGCTAGGGGGTGCTGTGCTGCAAGGAGTCAGAGGGGTTGGGAGGGATGGGAGGATCTTCCCTCACAGCAGATGCATCTGTCTCCCTCCCAGTTCCTCCCCAGTCCTACCCCAGCCAAGGCTAATCCTGGCCCAGCTACCAGGGTTAAATTTGGCCTGGATTCCCCAGCTGCTGGGGGTGGGGCGTGGGGCTATGAAGCATGAGCCTCTACTTCCTCTTCCCCAGACAGAGTTGCATGGGCACAGACCAAAGGAGCCTGCAGCACTGCTGTCTAGAGGAAACTGAGGCACCAGCCAGTGCAGATACATCATGGCTCTCCTCATCCTCATCCTCTTTTCCATATACAACCTGGCCAGGGGAGAGGGAGTAAACTCAGGGTAGTTGCATAGTTAACCTGTGGAACTCCTTGCAAGAGCATGTTGTGGATGCCAAGACTATAACAGGATTCAAAAAAGACAGGAGGATACTGGGCTAGATGGACTTTGTGTATGAACCAGTCTGGCCGTGCTCATGTCTCTCTTGGAGCAGCAGTGACACCCAGTGGGCAGTCAGAGAAATGCACAGAAGGTGTTTTCCTTGGCGCAGCAGTGACACCAAGTGGCCAATCAGGGTAACACACAGAGTATGTTTCCCTTGGAGCAGCAGTGACACCTCGTGGTCATTCTGGGTAATGCACAGAAGGTGTTTCCCTTGATACAGCAGTGACACCCAGTGGTCAGGTGGCGTAATGCACAGCGTGTGTCTGCCTTCCAGGAGCAGTGACACCCACGGACCAGTCACGGTAAAGCACAGAGTGTGTCTCCCACCAATCTGGGTAATGCACAGAGCATGCTTCCCATGGAGCAGCAGTGTCACCCAGTGACCAGCAGGGATGGCATCACATGCTTCTTTTTTAGTGGGGGATTGAGATGAGCTAGACAAAAAAAATTGGGGGGCTGTGCCCCCCATCACCTGGCCCCACCCTTCAACGGGGCCATGCCTCTGCTCCTTCGCAGTTAAAGGCCAGGCTAATCTCCTCTCCCCCTGGCCAGCGTTTACAGCAATACAACCTTTATTAAAATAAAATAGTAAACAGGGTTTATTTTAAATATATTCTACATCTGTCCAAATTTTAGTACTGAATCCAAAGTTCTCCTAAAGATCCCATCAGTAATGAAAACCTAAATGAAAAATTGAAACCAAAAACAATGCTTAATTTAAAACCCAAATATTAAGAAAAACTTTCTTTTTAAAAATAAAAACTAACAAATACTGTAAATTAATAATTTCAACATTTTATCAAAAAGGTGTGCTACAGCAGGATAATAAAATAACATCAAATAAATAAGCATGACCACTAAAACCTCCAATAAAGGAATTGAATCCTTGAATACTGGCCAAATCTGTATAAAATATGCAGAACTGTGTCAAAAGTGGTGTTGCAGGTCAGCCATTCGAATCCAGCAAATGTCAATTAAAAGCTCCATTCCAACTAAAAAAACCAAAACAACCCAATCAACCAAAACGGTCACAGCCTGAAACAAACCTATACAGAAGCAAAATTAAACCTGTACCAACACTGGAACAAACGATGTTAATTTCTAATTCTAACTTCTTCTTTCTCCCAGGAGGAAAATGTTTTGCACCTCAGTAACCAGGCTGTCACGCAGCTTTCCTTTCACTAAATAAGATTTTTACCAAATATAAATTGTCCTCCAATTTCTCTAAGAGAATTTGAAATTGTATCTTTGCACTAATATCCCAAGTGTGCAAGTCCATCCCCTCAGAGCAGTCCCACACCCTGAGGCCAGGGGAGAATCTCAACTGGTTTGTGCATTTGTAACCCTGGGGCCTGAAGCTGATGAGAGAAAGGGAAGTGAGCCATCTTGGAGCTTTCCCATACCACCTGCGGGGAGCACAGGGATTTGACTGAGTGATGTCCTGGCTAATTTTCACCTTGCTCCTCTCCAGCAGGCTCCACTGAAGAGCTTGGGAGTGACTTGACCATGGCAGCACCCTATTTACATATTAAAAGCTGGCATTTTGGGGCCAATGGGGTGAAATGTGAGTACTTTTGGGGTTGGGACCCACATGAGAAGGGATGTGGACAAATTGGAGAGAGTCCAGCAGAGGGCAATAAAAATGATTAGGGGACTGAGACACATGACTTAAGAGGACCTACAGGCCATACCCTGCATGTTAAGCTAAGGCAAAGTGAGCATATCTATATTGTGACCTTTTACTCAGAGAGGAAAATCGACCTTTCTAATGTTACTTAAATAGACAAGTACCCATGCCTGTCTAAGACCTTTACCTAGCCAAGCCACAATGGAGAATGGCATAGGGTTTTTTTCAGTGTTGTACCCACAGATTTAACAGGTACACCACAAGGGAACTTATGTGCATATGTACATGTCATCAAGACGCACAAACATACTAGCCTATGAAGTAAACGTTCCCTAATGTTTTGTGGGTGAAATTTGGGCATAGAAGGAAGGATTTCCAGCCCTTGTGCCCTATAAAAGAGGTAACCCATCTCGCTAGAGCACTTCACTCTATCATTCTGACTTACTTCCTCCACTCTCTCTCTATCTACTAGCAGGAGGCTGTACTTCTTCTCAAACTTTAAGTTTCAAGGAAACTAGGCTAAGCTCGGTTTCCCTATGTTTTTATTGTTTGTTTATTACGTTTTGATTTTAAGTTTAACATAGTCGAGTAAACCCTAAGTAACACTAGCTTTTTCTAAGCACTGCATCTTTCACTCAAGAACTGCAAGGCTGGTCCTGTGTCTTTTACCACCAGGTTATCAAGGAAGGCTGTGAGTATATTAACCAAAACTTTGTTCCATATAATGCCATATGTATCTTTTGAATAGCAGTAATGCAACTGTAACTTTTTGTAACTCAATTAAATTAAATAAAATGTAAGCTAATAAATTACATTTTCATCAAATTATCCAAATTAATATTATTAGTACACCCTAAATCAGGCTACATAGGACAGAGAGTTGGAGTGCAGAGGAATGAAGGCACTGGCTCTGGGGGTGCACACTCTGGGGTGGGGTTAGAATGAGACATTCAGGGTGCAGCAGAGGACTCAGGATCAGGACAGAGAATTGAACTGTGAATGCTCTGGAACGAGGCCAGGAAAAAGAAAACTGAGATGCAAGAGAAAAATCAAGCTAGAGCAAAAAGCAGAGAAGAAATGAATGATTTGAGCTGCAGAAAGAAAAAAAACCCTCTGTCTGTTCCCTCTCACCAAAGCATCTAAGAACCAGATGAGAAACATCTCTCCCCCACTGCAACAACAATTCCAGTTGACCTGGACCATGGATGAAAATGTTCTCCTCTGCAGCACTAGCAGACCTGCACAGAGTCATAAACCCCACATCCCACCCCCACCCAACCTGGTTTTCCTGGCCCGGGACACGGGAGGGATTCCTCTCTTCTTCATTTGGGACATGGAGGGATGAGAGAAGTGACAGGGCTTTACGGGAAATAATTATTTGCCTGATTCATGTGCCAGTTCTAGTCCTTGTTAATCCAAACAAACCGTTTATCCTGCATGCTGATGCCAGTTTGGAGGGTCTGGGAGCATTCCCATACCAGGAAGTGAAAGGAAATGTAAACAGGTAGGCTTTCCCACCTGAGAACTGTCTGATAGAGAAATTAGCTATCCTATCCACCAGCTGCAGTTCTTGGTCTTTAAATTGGCCATCAATGACAAATTTCGAGACTATTTTTGTGGTGCTCAGTTTCAGGTGTGGACAGAGAACAATCAACTGATATGTGTTAACAAGGGCTAATCTGGATGCAACAAGGCTAAGATGGGTGGCTACATTTGCTAGCCATAACTTCGCATTCAAGACCAATGAGCTGGTATAATATGGAATGTGATTTATCAGGACCATCAATTCTTGGCTGGGGGGAGGATGTAAGCAGGGTGAGAATGAACTCTACCCTGACATCAGTTGGTGATCTGCTGTAAAGACCTTTGGTTGCTGATGTGCATGGTTCCACCCACCCCGCATTGCATAATGGGGGTGCTTGTCCGAAGGGTCATTTCAGCTGCTGTGGGATCCCCAGTCTATTTTTTATTAGGACAGGGGTAATAAAGTGCAGTTATTCCGGTGATATAAATCAAGGACAGTAGAACAGAACTTAGCAGTTCATGATTTCGGGACTCACCCCAACCTAAATAAATGTCGTTAGGCAAGGGACATGGGTTTCAAAGCATAGTGAAACAAGAGAGATTAAAGAGGAATATTTGTGTTTAGCACTATGGATTTCTTTTTGAAACCACTAAATGCATATTTTATGTCCTTTGCATCTCTCTAGTTTAAAAATAGAGATAGTTATAATTCCAAGCCATTTTTGCTTTTCTGCTCCAGATAAAAAAGCATTGATGCCTAAATGAAAGTTGTGTGGAAAGGAACAGAAAAGAGCACTGGAGCTGTGGTACAGCACTTACATACACTTTCTTTGGCCTGTTTTGCTGGAAGAGTGAGCAGGGCCAGCTTCTTAGTCACAGGTCAGCAGGTGGGTTTATGCAAATTCTGGACTCTGGGACCAGCGCTGGGGTGGGGGGAGGGGCACAACTTTTGGGGCACATGCACCACCTCTGCAACCAACCTTTGCTGCTTCACTCCATAACACCACACAAACACACACACAGAGCAGTCTTTCACATCTGACACCCAAAACATACCCTGAAAGAGAGCCAATGGCATAAGCTGAAGGCAAACAACTGCAGCACTAACAACAACTCAAAGAGATTCAAAAAGGCCTCTGTCTTTAGATACCAGGGACAGCAGGAAAGAAAACAGCAGCCACAAGCACAGACCACCAACAAACATCCATTCCCCCCTTCCACAAGCTTTGGGCCTTTGGAACCCAGACCGCTTCCTTAATGGTGAGTGCTTTTCAGGCAAGGGTGAAGCTCTCAGGCCTCAAATGCCAGGGACAGTTACTCTCTCCTTGATCCAAAATGAACAGGAACATACACTGGATTACTCCTGCCCCAATGACAAAGAGACTGGGGATCCCACAGCAGCTGAAACCACCCTTTGGACAAGCACTCCCATCATGCAATCCGGGGTGGGTGGAACCATGCAAATGACATCAGCTTCAAAAGGCCTTTACAACAGATCACCAACAGATGGCAGGGGAGAGTTCATAGCGATCCTGCTTAAACTAGATTGTGGCAAAGATTCAAAAAACACAACGTTCAAACTCACCAAACGCGGCTCAATGCATCCTCATCGTTCTATCTGCTCATTCTACTCCACACCTGAACGTAGCCCTCACATGGACAACATACCCTCCTAACTCAGTGTCTGTACGTTAACCTTTTACCCCCGCTCGGGGCTATTGCAGATTATGTATTCCTTAGGCCACCCCATCTTAAACTGAACTTCGCACCCCCTGGGTAATCTCGACATTGTTCCCTGATCACCAGAAACTTCTGCGCCTAAACGCTGCCCTGTACGCTTTTTTTCCTTTGAATGTCTTCTTAATAAAATGTTGACATTCGTTTGAAATCCCGCCTCCTGTTCCTTTGCAAGGCGTGTGCGTTTGCTCCGGCTTTTAGTCTGCTAAGACAGCGAGGGGGGGCCATTGAGCAAGAGGCGCTTCCCTGCTGCAGACACAGATCCAAGGCTGAACCTCGTCCCCCACAAGCTGAAGGCTTAACTGAAAACAGTTTCAGAAGCGCTCCCGTCTCAGGCACTCAGCTACCCAGCTCCCAGTGGGCTCCAAACCCCAAATAGATCCCTTTTACCCTGGAGATGCTGTAAAATCTTGTGATCAGGGCAGCTGCCTAGCAGCCTGCGCATCTGCCTGCCAGCGCCAGAGCTCGTAAGGCACTAATCCGGATAGTGGCGGCTAAGTGGCAGGCTCCTGAAGAGCCAGCAGAGTGGCGCAGTGGAAGTGTGCTGGGCCCTTAACCCAGAGGTCGATGGATCGAAGCCATCCTCTGCTACCCGTGCGCTCCTTTCTTTTCCCTCTGGGCCTTCCAGCGAGGCGGTGACCGGCAGAGCAGCAAGAGGTAGCTGAGGGGGCGGCCTGCCAGGGAGCTCCCTGCCACCTCTGGCTGCCTGGGCTGAAGGCAAGAGGGAGGTTTGGGCATGGCGAGGGCCTCTTGTCCCAGAAGGAGGCTGCACTGCTTCCTGCTCCCCTTTTCCCACACACCTCGGCGGGCGGTGGCCGCTGCGGGAGAACACGAGGGAGGCTCTCGGGCCGCTAGGCAGCGCTGTGTGGCTGTCAGCGGAAACAGCCGAGGCTCCCGACTCCACCTGCCATTGACTCACATGGCTCTGCGCGCCGTCAGCCAGGGCGCGCCAAGCTGCGCACCTGACTCAGGCTTGGGCAGCATGGCCCCTCTTTCCTGACGAGGCATGAGGCAGGCCAAGGGCTTTGCACAGCCTACAGGGAAGTGGGAGGGAGGCGTCGCTGAGCCGGCGTGTCTCCTCCACTTCTCCCTTGCCGCTTGGCCGGAGGCGGGAAGGGAGCAAAATCTTCCCGGCTGAAAGTTTTTCTGCTCGGCCTCCAGGATTAAGCCTGAGCCTCCGGCACGGCTGCTGGGAGACGGCTTTCTGAATGGCATCCAGCACGCTCTTTGGGCCTCCGGCTGAAAGCACTGAGACCAAGAGGCAGCAAAATGGGACTGCCGAGGCTCCCCGCAGGCCTCAGGGAAGTGGCATGAACTTATCGCCGTCCCTGGGTGGGCTCGAACCACCATCCTTTCGGTTAACAGTTGAACGCGCTGACCCATTGCGCCACAGAGACAGGGACGGCCAAGACTGTAAGGAGCACAGAAGTCGGGAATCAGCTCAGGGTACGGTCCAGCATACGCACGCAGCTCTTAGACAAGCAACAGCAAGGAACGGGACTGGTATGCAGTGAAAGTTCTGTGGAAAGGAACAGAAAAGAGCACTGGGGCTGCGGTACAGCGCTTGCATACACTTTCTTTGGCCTGTTTTGCTGGAAGAGTTAGCAGGGCCAGATTCTTAGTCACAGGTCAGCCGGTGGGTTTATGCAAATTCTGGACTCCTGGACCAGCGCTGGGGTGGGGGGAGGGGCACAACTTTTGGGGCACATGCACCACCTCTGCAACCAACCTTTGCTGCTTCACTCCATAACACCACACACACACACACACACACACACACACACACACACACACACAGCAGTCTTTCACCTCTGACACCTAAAACATACCCTGAAAGAGAGCCAATGGCATAAGCTGAAGATGGGGGGAGGGGTGGGGGGAGGGGCACAACTTTTGGGGCACATGCACCACCTCCGCAACCAGCCGAAAGACAATGGCTTACCATAACCGCATGCAAGCTGAATTCTGATGCCCGGGCCTGCGTCTGTGAGATCTGCAAAACGAGAGCCGCAGGGACTCAATATTAAAAGATGCAAAATGCGACCTTGTAGTGAAATCACATGTGCTATGTAAGGTGAATAGTGTTGTTCACTGTGAAAGAGTATAACCATTATTCTGTAAAATGTATCTTTTTAAATACTTCTCTCCCTTTTTTCCCTCCCTCATGCAGCTGCACATTTTTCAAGCCTCCCTACTCCATCCCGAAGGCTAGCTCAGATAAGACGAAGGAAGAAGAGGACGCGAGATGAAATGTTCTCTGAAATCATGGAAGTAACCCGCAATGAAAGAGCTCATCTGAAAGTACAGGAAAGATGCCAGTGAACGTGAGGACAGGAGGGACCAACATGAGGATAGGAGAGACGCTCGAGAAGAGAGGTGTAGGCAGGAAGATCAGCAGTGGCAGGATGCAACGCTGGAGCTGCTGCGTGATCAAACTGATATCCTCCGAAGTCTGGTTGATTTTCAGGAAGAGCAGCGGGTTCACATAGTGCCGCTGCAGCCCCTGTTTAATCACCCTCAGTACTCACCATGTTCCATATCTTCCTCATCCAGACGTGTAAGAACACGTGGGGAACGGCTTTGTGCACGCGCCCATCCACCCCCGTGGACAGTCCAACCAAAAGGCTGTCATTACATTGAAATGTGCTTAATGGCCTTTTCCTTCCCTCCTATCCTCCTCCCAAACCACACTCGGGATACCTTGTTAATTCTCTGCCTCTTTTTATAATTACTTTTTAATAAAGAACACATGATTTTTAAACGATAGTGACTTTATTTCCTTAAGCAAGCTGTAATCAAAGGGAGAGGGTGGGTTGCTTACAAGGAATGACTTTTAATAAAGAATACGAGATTTTTAAACGATAGTGACTTTATTTCCTTAAGCAAGCTGTAATCGAAGGGGGAGGGTGGGTTGCTTACAGGGAAGGAGTCAATGAAGGGCGGGGTTTCATGAACAGGAAACAAACACAGCAGTCACACCGTACCCTGGCCCATGATGAAACTCGTTTTCAAAGCTTCTCTGATGCACACCGCTTCCTGGTGTGCTGTTCTAATCACCCTGGTGTCTGGCTGTGCGCAATCAGCAGCCAGGTGATTTGCCTCAGCCTCCCACCCCGCCATAAAGGTCTCCCCCTTACTCTCACACACATTGTGGAGCACACAGCAAGCAGCAATAACAAAGGGGACATTGGTTTGGCTGAGGTCTGAGTGAGTGAGTAATATGCACCAGCGCGCCTTTAAACGGCCAAATGCACATTCTACCACCATCCTGCACTTGCTCAGCCTGTAGCTGAACAGCTCCTGACACTGTCCAGGCTGCCTGTGTATGGCTTCATGAGCCATGGCATCGAGGGGTAGGCTGGGTCACCCAGGATAACGACAGGCATTTCAACATCCCCAACTGTTATATTCTGGTCTGGGAAGTAATTCCTTGCTGCAGCCGTTTAAACAGAGTAGTGCTTCTGAAGACGCGAGCATCATGAACCCTTCCTGACCATCCCACGTGGATGCTGGTGAAACATCCCTTGTGATCCACCAGTGCTTGCAGCATCATTGAAAAGTACCCCTTGCGGTTTATGTATTGGGTGCCCTGGTGCTCCGGGGCCAAGATAGGGATATGGGCTCCATCTATCGCCCCCCCACAATTAGGGAATCCCATTGCAGCAAAGCCATCCACTATGACCTGCACATTTCCCAGAGTCACAACCTTGCATAGCAGCAGCTTAATGATTGCTTTGGCTACTTGCATCACAGCAGCCCCCACCATAGATTTGCCCACTCCAAATTGATTCCCGACTGACCGGTAGCTGTCTGGCGTTGCAAGCTTCCAGAGGGCAATTCTCCTCTTTTCCACTGTGAGGGCTGCTCTCATCTTCGTATTATGGCGTTTCAGGGCAGGAGAAAGCAAGTCACAAAGTTCCAAGAAAGTGCTCTTACCCATGCGAAAGTTTCGCAGCCACTGAGAATCGTCCCACACCTGCAAAACTATGCGGTCCCACCAGTCTCTGCTTGTTTCTCTGGCCCAAAATCGGCGTTCAATGGGTAGAACCTGCCCCATTACCAGCAGGAGCTCCAAAGCGCAGGGGCCCGCGGTTAGGGAGAATTCAGTGTCCATGTCCTCATCACTCTCGTTGCCGCGCTGCCGTAGCTGCCTCCTCCTCGCCTGCCTTTCCAGTTCATGGTTCACCACAGACTGCACGAGAATGCGCGAGGTGTTTACAACATCCACCATTGCGGTAGTGATCCGAGCAGGGTCCATGCTTGCTGTGCTATGGCGTTTGCACAGTTCACCCAGGAAAAAAGGCGCAAAATGGTTGTCTGCTGTTTTCACGAAGGGAGGGGTGAGGCTGTACCCAGAACCACCCGCGACAATGATTTTTGCCCCATTAGCCACTGGGATTTCAACCCAGAATTCCAAGGGGTGGGGGAGACTGCGGGAACTATGGGATAGCTACGGAATAGCTACCCACCATGCAACGCTCCAGAAATCAACGCTAGCCTCCGACCATAGACGCACACCGCTGAATCAATGTGCCTAGTGTGGCCGCATGCAATTGACTTTATACTATCTGTTTTATAAAACCGGTTTATGTTAATTCGAAATTATCCTCTAGTGTAGACGTACCCACAGACATTCTCCTTGGGCATCCTGACTCTATCTTGCCACCCAGCTGTTCATGCTGCTGTAACACGCAAGCTCTCTATGTCCTTTAGGGCTAACCTTAGCCAAACAGCTGGGATCCTTTGCGAATGCCTAGAAGGTGTGCTGTCTCCCTGAAGTCCAAGCAGCATCTTGGGGGCGGGGGGTCAACAGTTTCTTCCTGACAGGGATTTTTATTCCATTCCCCCAGAGCTCAAGCTGATGGAGGCAAGTGTTTGTACAGGTCTCTGTCTCCTCGTGGATGTGTGAGGGGGAGCAATCAATCAAGTCTTTGGTCCACGGACGATCCACAGTGGCTTGTCTGATGTCTCAGTCAGGGCCTTCTCTTGTTGGAAAGGAGATGACGCCTCTTCTGCTAAACTAGCATTTCACGCTTGGTAATGCTTTTCTCCTGACGGGTGGCGGGGGTGGCAGTAAGGGGGTTTACAGCTTTAGTGACAACGCTTATATATCACCTTATAACATGGAATAAGGCTATTATAGGTGAGAAGAATGCATGCAGCAACTCACGAGCTTGTCATAAACTCTAAACACTAAACACATTTTTATAAATCTAAGGCCTGTTATAACAACAGTAACAAACAGGTGAGAAAGACTAGGTTCCAGCCATGCATTTGTCACTTTTCAGTAAGGCCTAGGAGCCTTGGCATGAGCTGGCACCTGGTCTGCCAGTGTCAGAAGACGATCTTTCCTCTCTTGTCCCCAGGTGTCTGGACTGGGAGCAGTACTGGTCAACTTAGTCATAAATGATCTGGGGAAAAGGCTAAACAGTGAGGTGGCAAAATTTGCAGACGATACAAAATTCCTCAAGATAGTTAAGTCTCAGGGAGACTGCGAAGAGCCACAAAGAGATCTCACAAAACTGGGTGACGGGAAAACCAAATGGCAGATGAACGTCAGTGCTGTTAAGTGCAAAGAAATGCACATTGGAAAACAGAATCCCAACTAGCCCTATAAAACGATGGGGTCTAAATTAGCTGTTACTACTCGAGAAAGAGTTCTGGGAGATGTTGTGGATAGTTCTCTGAAAACATCCACTCAATGTGCAGCGGAGTGTTGGGAATCATTAATAATGGGATAGGTAAGAAGACAGAAACTATCATATTGCCTCAATAGCAATCCATGGTAAGCCCACATCTTGAATACTGCGTGCTGATGCCGTCGCCCCAATCTCAAAAAAGATCTATTGGAATGGGAAAGATTCAGAAAAGGACAAGAAAGATGATGAGGGGATATGGACCAGCTTCCGTCTAAGAAGAGATTAATAAGATTGGGACTTTTCAGCTTGGAAAAGAGACGACTAAAGGGGGATACGAGGGAGGTCTATAAAACCATGACCGGTTTGGGGAAAGTAAATAAGAAAAAAAAAGCTATGGCTCTTCGGCGGCGGCTCAACCACACTGCTTCTTCTGTGGCAGTTCGGCGATGAGTCCTCCCTCCCTTCCCCTTTGGTAGACATTTGGCGGCAGCTCAAAGACAAAGACAGCGAATGAGAGACCTGCTGCTGAATTTCCGCTAAAGCCCCAGACATGCTGCCCTGATACCGGAAGGGCCGCCCCTTTGAATTGGCTGCTCCAAGCACCTGCTTGCTATGCTGGTGTCTGGAGCCAGCCCTGCTCCTGTCACAAGCAGGGGCTGCTGCAGAGCGTGGCAAGGCAGGGAGATGACATCTCCTCTAATAGCGGGGCCCTTTCACAGCAAGGCCAGCACCTCCCCACAGTAGCACAGAACCACCTACTTCTCCTGCTTTCTCTTGACACCAGCACCACCCTTCCCAGCACCGCCTCATGGCAGCATCTGCTTCCAGACTCAAACCAGAAATGGGAAGTCTGGGCCGGGCCTGGCAGCAGCTGTCAGGAAATGGAAGCAGGAGACACCAACACTCCCATGGTGCTGTGGGGTCCGTCCAGGCTGGTGGGAGATGGAGGCAGTGGACACTACCACTCCCATGGTGCCGTAGGGTTTTCAGGTGGGGTGCCCCCTCCCAGGGTTGGCTCCAGGACAGGCTTGGCATCTTAAGGGACTGGTGGGGTGGGGGGCTTGGAGGAGGTTTGAAGACCAACAGTGAAGGGGAAGTTGGACACTGGCCAGAATACCAGAGAGACAAGGCAGGTGAGGTGATATCTGTTACTGGACCAGCTTTGGAGTCACACAGGGTCTTCTTCATGCAGGGGAAAGGTGCTCAGAGCATCACAGTTCAATAGAAGGCGGAACGTTCTGCCCCGAACACCAGACTTTCCCCTACTTCCTGGGACAGGGGGGCTGTCCCCACTGTCCTGTAAACAGCCCCACCATGTAACCCAGAGGTGGCTGCATCTTAGCACCAAGACACCAGTGGTCACTGCTCCAGAGGAGATTGTACATACAGGTCACTGCCCTACATGGGCAACAGACGTCACAGCCTGTGCACTGTCTTAGCTGGCCCCACACGTTACTGCCCCAAGAGGTGAGGTACACACAGGCTACTACTCAAACTGGGCACCTGGGGTCACTGCAGCAATGGTTGGGGGGGGATACATGCAGGGCACTGCTCCACATGGCCACCAGGTGGCACTGCTGCAATGCTGCTGGTGGCAGGGAAATGATAAACAGGCCACTGCCTGAAGCGGCCACTACCACAATGGCGTGGGGAGAAGGGGAGGGAGATATCAATAGGGCACTGCCACACCAGGGCACCACGGGGAGGTCACTGCTCCAATTAGTAGAGATACACATTGAGTAGTGCCCCAACTGGGGGCCCTACCCCAGAGAGAGAGGGGGCTGGGGAGAGAAGATAAAATCAAAGGCCACTGCCTCATTTAGCCATCGAGGTCACCACCTAAAAAAGGGGATACACACACACAGGGCACTGCCCCACCTGACCAGCAGGGGTCACTGCCCCAATTGGGGGATATACAGAGGGTATTGCCCCACAGGGATGCCAGGGATCACTGCCTGCCATACCTGGCACAGGGGTAGAGGGGATAGGGTGAAAAGATGTCCTGATTTTATAGGGACAGTCCCGATATTTGGGGATTTTTCTGACGTAGGTGCCTATTATCCTCCACCCCATCCCGATTCTTCACACTTTCTATCTGGTCACACTGGGGTGGGGAGGGAGGGGCCTACACAAAGGGCACTGCCATACTTGGCCACCACTGCACATCCCTAGTGGGGGAGTGATACACACCAGAAACAGGGCTCACTGACACAAAGGGATTGGAAGATACCCAGGGCACTGCCTGACACAGCCACCCAGGAACCCTGCCATCTTGGGAGAGGTGAAGAATACACCTTGGGCACTCACTCCTCTGGATACCAGTGGTCACAGGCCTAATGCAGGGGTTGGGAGGAGTAAATACACACAGGGGACTGCCCCACTGGGCAACACGAGTCACTGAGATGAGAGTGGGATACGCAAAGGGCCCTGCCCCAGTGGCTGATATACATGCTGGGCCCTGCCTCACCTACCCACCAGCGCTCACAGGCGCAATGGAAGTAGTGGGGTCACATAGGCAACTGCCCTCAGTTGCAACCAGGGGTCGCTGCAGCAATGCTGGGGGGGATACATGCCAGGCATTGCTGTCCCTCGCCACCAGGAGTCTCTGCTCCTACGAGAAGGCATCTACAGGACACTCCCGTGCCTGGCCAGCAGGGGTCACTATGGCTGGGGAGGGGCTATGGGGAAGCAGAGAAAGAGCAACTAACTGCAGGGGGAAAATCATAATCTACCGGGGAGAAAGAGTGGACTCCACTAGGATATCACACCAACTCCGGCCAAGCTGGATACCAGCAATTCGGGACTGGAGCAGTTCCAGCTAGAGGCTGGGCGGAGACAGGTGACCTCGGTTTCTGCGCTGAGCAGGCTGCTTTGGCAGCGAGAAGGGACAGGGAACCCCCCGGCCAGGGTCTTGCTGCCCAAGGAGGAGGAGATCTGCAGCAGTCTTTGGAGTAGCTGGTTCAGCAGCTGTGAGCCACATGCTTCTCCCTGCCAGAGCTCTCCAGGAGCACATTACGCACAGGTGCGCACTGGATGTAGGCACCAGTGCAACAACAGGGCCAGACTCTGCTGAGTGCTGCCTGCAAGAGATAGGGGCAGAGTCAGACGGGCAGATGGGGGCAGGAGATGACAGAGCCAGCGGCCATGAGCTGAACCCATCACAAATCCAGCCTGTGACATCACCATCCGTCCCTGCAGCTCTCCATCTGTCCTGCTGTCCGTCCAACCCTCAACCCCCCATCTGTCCCCAGTGTATGCCACACACCGCCCTTCACCCATCTGCCTCACACATTCATCTATTTCCTCATGCATCCTGCTGTCCCTCTGATTGTCCCTGCAGTGCCCAGCACAAGCAGACATAGTGGACCCTGAGCGAGGCTTTTGGGGGATGCAGTAATGGAGCTAGCGGGTGATAAGGGGCATCTCTAATCCCAGCCCCACTTCTCCTCTGCCCAAAGTCATGACCGCGAGCCCACCCTTCTCAGTCTCAGACCTCACAGCCCCAAAGACATGACTGGCCACTCACACTGTGACACAGTTACAGCAATGAGGTCTTCACAAAGATAGGGGGTGGGAGGAGCAATCCCCCTATCTTGGCAGGCAGGACACATCCTTCCCAGTATGGCAGAGACCCTGCCCGTGGGCAGATAGACCCAGCTGGGCCCATAGGAGACTGGGGGAGGGGGAACAGAGGAAGAGAATGCAGGCAACTGAACATGACAGGTGTCCACAAAAGGAAAGAGAGAGAGTTTGAGTGAAAGTTGGCCAACACAGAGAGAGAAACCTAGGAGGATGAAAGGAATTCAGAACAGGGAGTCACCCTCAGGGATCCAACTTTCTGTTAGGGAGCACACACCACTCCTGGCCAGAGAGATGATCAACCCTCGCAAATGGCAACATCATCTCCCCTGAAGCCACAGCTAGTCCGGAAACCCACACCCAGGTAACGAGAAGTCCCTGCCTGGAGCCAGGAGGGTTGTGACCAGAGCCCTTCCCAAACCAGATACACATCTCACCGACAGAGACGGTTACTCTCGTCCCACTTGGGTAGCTCTTGCCTGGAATCAACAGGATTCACGCTGTCACTGCTCTTGATCACTTTCCATCTCATCTCAGGGATGGACTCCGTCCCCGCGACTTCTTTTCCCTTGGTATGAAACACAAGAGGAAAGGAAAAAGCAATGGCGGTGAGGCTCCTCTTCTCGCTACTCCCGCACCCCAGGGCTTCGGCTTCAACCCTCCTCCCATTCTGCCATCACAGCTACAATTAGAAATCTCAGCCCGGGGCTCACTCCTGCTTGTCTCCCCAATCCTTGGCGCTGTCCAGCATGTCTCTCTCCACAGAAGTTACCTGGCCTCATCTTAGACTCCATCTTCATATTGCTCTTCTCCTTCCCAGAGCTCCTGCTCTGCTCCTCAGACCTGTCTGTCCTCAGCTCTGCAGGCAGAGGGGAAGGGGCATGATGGGAACACACACGCCCCATTGCACACACCACACAGCATCCACAGGGCTACCAAACACCTCATCTTCGGCCAAAACCACACCCCACCCCGAAGGAGCAAAAAGCCTTTGTGAGCACAGGACACACAAGACAGGAAAAGATTAACACCCACCCCCAGCCCAGCCAAAGTGGGAGCTTCCTCCCCTTCCCGGACACAGGTCCATGGGGCTCATGGATGGAGAAGTTTGCTGGGCTGTGGGGGTCCCTGAAGAACTAGCTCATCATGTGAGTGACTGGGATGTATGCAGGGGCCTGACTGGGTTGGGGTGTCCAGAAGGACCCAAGGGAAGGGAGTAGGGGGATTAGGAATAGAGGAGTGAGGGGTTACCAAGGTGCATTGTGGGAATGTGGAATTTAGAGAGCCCAGAGTGGATGGGTGTCAGCGGGTTTGGCAACCCCACAGTGGTTGAAAAGAGGAACCTGGCAGGTCTGAGTGTAGCAGAGATTGAAGATGAGGAACCTCACACCCTGGGGATGGACTGGGGGAGTGGGGGGATGAGAAAGTGGGAGGATGGGAAAGTGGGGCCCAGCAATGAGAAATGGGTTGGAGGCAATTAGGGGTGGAGCGCTGAGGACGGGGATGCGGGGGGAGGAGGTCGGTGTCGGGGTGCTGAGGACGGGGGGGAGGAGGAGGAGGAGGTTGGGGCGCAGGGAAAGGCCAGGTAGAGTGTACACAATGGGGGAGGGGCCGCTGGGGGCTGAGGGATCCCCACAGATGGGGGTGGGGCTGGCGAGAGGGTCAAAACAGATGGGGGGACATTGGGGGCAGGTTGGGGGGCTGTTGGGGCCCTACAGAGGGAAAGGAGGGGGTGGTTCTGGGTCACAGTGGACGGGGGGGGGACACTGTGGGGCAGATTGAGGGAGGTGGGGGGGGGCAGCGAAGCCCGGGGGCGAGGGAACCAGGCCCTCCCCCCACGCGCCGAGTCTCTGTCCCGCGCTCTCTCCGCCAATCAGGGAGCGGGGCGGGGCGCGTCGAACCGACGAGCTTCGGGCCCTCCTCCAATAGAGGCCGCGTGTGAGAGGGAGAACTACGCTTCCCAGTGTGCACCAGGAGGGGGCGAGTTAGTATTGATAGTATATTTCGTCACTTCCGCTCCAAAACGAGCCAGAAACTACAACTCCCAGGCTGCCCCAGGCGCTTCCGTCCTCTCGAGCCCAGGTGAGGGCGGGTCCCTGGGTCAGTCGGACACCTCCCGCCCCGCCCCCAGAGATCCCCGGCCCCGCCCTCCCCAAGCTCCGGCTATCGACGCGAACTCTCGTGTCCCGGGTCTCGGCCTGGCCCCGCCCCCCCCGCAGCGCGGCGCCCCCCAGTGTGGTGGGGGCTGCCGGGCGCCTGCTTCTCCCCTGGCCTCGTCTGTGCCCGGCCCGATGTGCCCCGCGGGGCTGCCCCACTCGGGGGTAGTTGGGTGGAGCCCTATGGAAACACGGGGGTGGGCAGGGCTGGGAGCAGGACTCCTGGGTTCTCCCCTCCCCTTATCTATCTGCCAGCACTAGAGCTCGCAAGGCAAGTGTGGGTGCTGGAGGCTGTAGGTAAAGAGCCAGTAGAGTGACACAGCAGCTCTAAAGGGGCGTGAAGGCCAGGAATGAGGGGTTCAGGGCATGGGAAGGGGCTCCAGGCTGGGGCAGGGGGGTGGGGATGTGGGAGGGGGTGAGGGCTCTAAAGGGGGGTGAAGGGCAGAAATGAGGGGTTCAGGCTACGGGAAGGGGCTCTGGGCTGGGATGGGGGTGGGGTGCAGGAGGGGGTGAGGGCTCCAGCTGGGTTTGTGTGTAACCTTCCCCTTTCCCTAGCCATGTGTCTGAGCCACCAGGGCCAGCACGTACAAGGCCTCGCTGCTGAAGCACTGACAGTGTCCAGTGACGCTACACCTGGCCCTCTACTGACAGCTCAGGGTTTTGGCGTCCTCTGGCACTGAGACGCCACAATAATTACAGGGTTATTTCTAATGGGTTAAAGCAGAACTTGTGCTGAGAGTAACACGTCCCTCGTGGGTCTGGGGGTTTTACAGCACGAACTGGCTCTGCGTGTGGGTACAGTGCATGTGTTTGAGTGATACCAACATGACTGAAACACACAACTCCCCATCCTGGGGGTTTCCATCCCCCCAATTCCTTCCACGGGGGGCGCTGGCCCGGCTCCTCTATGGCCAGCTGTCCTGATGGGCAGCAGTCGGGGATGTTGGGAGAGGTTCTGTTTTCTGCGGCTAGTCACAACTCCAAACTGACTCCCACCAGCCCCCATTGCCTTGCGCTGCAGCTGCCAGTCTCTGAATCCTGGCCTGGGATTCGATTGGAACGAGGCCCCTAGGAGCTGAAGAGACCACGAGTCAGACACAGCAACATTGTAGCCAGAACATCCATGTCTAGATTTTAAGGCCAGTCAAGACAACTAAATAATCCTGTCTAACCCCCATACACGTGACAGGCCACAAAGTCACCCCTGCACTGAGCCCAACAACCGGGATTAAACCAAAATATTGCAGCCCTTAGGAGACTATCCTGTTGTGTGCCACAGGCAGAGGGTAGGAGAGGCAGAGGGGTACCAATACTGGAGGCCCCTGCACTGGAATTGATTTGGTGAGATGTACCCAGCTGATCCAGGCAAGTGACTTGTGCCCCATGCCGCAGAGGATGACAAAAACTCCAACATCCCTGCCAGTGTGAGCTGGGGGAAATTCCTTCCTGACCCCAGCAATGGAGATCAGGCAGACCCTGAGCGTGAAAGCAAGGCCACCAGCCAAGCACTGGAGAGAAATGGTTTTCTATCTCACCTGAGAGCACTTTCTTCAGCCCCCTCCCGTCCCCTCCTGCCACTCCCATGTGGGGTGGAGAAGCCATCATTGCCCTGGGTACTTTGTTCCAATGTTTAATCACCCGATTGCAAATGTGTCCCTTATTTCTCATTTTAGTTTCTCTGCCATTAACTTCCAGCCACTGCTTCTTGTTCTGCCTTTTGCTGCTAGGTTAAAGAGCCCTTCAGTACCCAGGATTTTCTCTTTGGGAGGGGATTTACGCACTATCATCAAGTGACCTCTCGGTCTTCTCTGTGATAAACTGAGCAGATTGAGCTCTTGTCTCGCACTGGAAGGCAACTTTTCAGTGCTTTTTTTTTCTCTTCTCTGTCCCCCGTCCAATTTTTCGTTCTTCATCTTAAAATGTGGCCAAGACGACTGTGTGCAAGAGTCCAGTGTTGGTCCGACCAATGTTGTACACAGAGATAACACTAGTGCCCTATATCTAGTCACTGTTCTCCTGTCTGTACATCCAAGGACGACCACAGCATCGCACGGGGATTTCATGCTGAGTTGTTTGTCCATTATGACACCTAAACCCTTCTCCGAGTCACAGCAGTCTGGCCTTGCTCGTTAGTGAAGCTCAGTGTGTTTGAATGGCCACAGCTGCCCAAGTGCTCCATAACATGCACAAGGGAATCCCCTCCTCAGTCACCTTCACCTGCTGCTGGTCTCTTTTCTCTTTCTTCTTCTCCAGATCCGCATGTGTCATTGTGGGGGGAGTTCTCCTCTCTTTGCCTGGGAGCGATGTGACCCCCCGGATGGACTGACCAAACCCAGGATTCCTTCAGCCTGAAAGCAGAGGGGAGCCTTCACCCGCTCCCTCTTTAAGGCTCCAGTCCCATATCCTAAATTTCCTGCCAAAGCACAAAAATCCAGCCTGAGCCCAACTCCTCTCTCGGTGGTGATTTCCTTCTCCCACAAATCTGTCTTGAGGACACAGCCCTGGGAACAGGTGAACACAGCCCCTGAGATGTCCCTTCGCAGCCTGCAAGGGGCAGTTCACCCTATTAAACAGCTCGGGAATGTTGTCTTTTTCTTTTCTCCTTTCAAAAGTAATTTCTTGTATTTCTAGTCTCTTTATATGATCACCAGTTTGCAGCTTCCAATTCTCTGCTGTACACGCCAGCACTGGATCGAGTGAGGTGCCTGGAGCCATCCTGTACTGGGTACATGGGAGACTTGCAGGATCAGACTCTAAAATCGCTTTGGAGGGAAATTCTAACCCCACCCAACCCCGACCTGTTCCTGGGAGGTGTCGGTACTGACCCAGGCCGCCGAGCACCATGGAGTGAAGAGGCCAATTTTATCAGGAAGTCAGACCCCCTTGGCTGCCCACTGCCTGGATCACCTCCTCCCAGGTGATGCAAGTCGCCCTCCAGAGCCATTGCTGGGCTCCGGGGGGCAGCCACACAAGCCATGGGGATGGGCAGCTCCCAGGAATCTCGGCAACGAATCTCCAGGCCGGAGGGTTTCCCCTAGTGCCTGATCCCAGCTCAGGGTCCAGCCAGCCAGCAGCTTCCACCCAAGGCTTGTACGCTAACAGCAGCAGCGTGGCTGTGGGGCTCGGCCAGTGGCTGGGGCCAGTCGCCTGAGCACGAACCCAGCCGACGCCAGGAGATGGACCCAGGTCACCAGCCCAACCCACCATGCGGCTGCTGCCGCTACCCTATTAGTGCGTGAGCTCCCTTGGACCGCGCTGGGGAGATCTCCCAGCTGCAGGGTAGATGCCCCTGGGCGCCTGGCAGGGCACAGCTCCTGCTGACCTGCCCTGCTGAGTTCTCTACTAGGCTGGGTGGATCCAGGGCCAAAGGTGCTGGGTTACAGGGGGGCGTTGGCTCTGGGCTGGGATTGTAATTTCCCACCCTGCCCATCCAACAGGATCACAGCAAACGAAACCAGCTCAGTCTGTAGGGGAAGAGCTCAGTCCAGGGCCTGGTGCATTCTGGGAGCAGGGACGGTGCAGAGAAAGGGCAGATACAGGGCACCTCTGAACACTCTGCGCAGAACTGCCTGTCCTGACCACAGCCCCTGTTATCCCAGCCCTGGGCTCCCCTCTCACTGCTCTGCCAATGCCCCTCACTCCCGATCCACAGACCTCCCTCTCTGTATCTGTGACTTCTGCTACTGAACCACCAATGCGCTGACTCCTCTTGTGAGACATTTCTCTGCACAGTACTGCTGCTATTCCAGTTATTGACTCCAGGAAACATTTTCCTTAGCCTGGTTCCGCGTGTCACTGGTTTCTATAGCAAAGATCAGTCCCTGGCCCTGTGGCCCAGAAATCCTCATTTACATCAAGCTTCAAGTTGAGAATCATTTCCCATTCCCGCTCTGTGGGAGGGGAGACTTTTAAACGCACTCTCTGTGCGACTGCACATGGCTAAGCAAAGAGAACAAACCCCAAATCCCCCGTGTGCTTTGGGAGCCAGGTTTGCGGTGGGAATTCTGTAGTTCAGATGACTTCATGCCTGGGCATTGGGATTCTTTACCAGTTTCTCTGGCAGTGGGGCAGGTTTGTTGTTACAGCTGTGATGGCTGAGTGGTTAAGGTGTTGGAGTTGAAATCCTCTAGGGTTCCCCTGTGCAGGTTTAAATTCTGCTCACAGCGAAGCCTGTGTTTTAGCCAGTCTCAAACCCGGGCAATACCTCTCTACAACCCCTGAGACACTGTCAATTCTCTCCCCACCCCAAGTAAATCCTGTTCTGCTCCTTTCATAGAGATGCCTGGGACACCACTTCTCAGCAGCTGAAGCCTCTGGCACTCACCTAGTGCCCCATAGATCACCCATAGCCCTGATTCTGCTTCTCTCTCTAGCGTGCGAAAGAAGCCACGTCAGCGATTCCATGGGTGCTACAGGGCTGCAGAACCAACAGAGAGAAAAAAAGAAGGTGCCCAGCAGCCACCTCTGCCCCTGCACCTCTAACCTAGCAGGCCTGGCCGACAAGCTCCTCCTCTTCTCCTTCAGCGCCTACTGCTGGCCATTGATGGGGTGTGCTGGAGGAGTGAGGAGAGAAAGAAGTGGGGTGGGGTGGGGTGAGAAGAGATTTGATGGTTTGGGGGCAGGGTCTGAGGTGGAGCAGGCATTGAGCACTGCCCGGGAACTCTCAAAGTCAGTGGCTCTGAGTGCAGAAGCCTTCCCTGAGTCTGAGCTGCCAGGATCTCTGCTGCAGAACAGGTGCACAAGTCTCAGCCTCTCTGACCCACATATGGCTCTGGGCACCACCAGGAATCATTTGGCTCCTGGCACACAAGGCAACTTAAAAGCTGAGTCCCTGGACAGCAGCTCAATCCCTGGCCTCTCCCATTAAGAGTCTGATGCTCTACTGACTGAGCTAGCCAGGCTTGTTAAGAGCCTCCACCCCTCCTCTTCTTCTCCACGGCCACTGCCAGTTCCTCCTCCTCTTCCTCCTTCCTGCACCTGAGGGTCACTAAATCTCCTCACCTAGACAGCCAGCCCATCCACTGCACCCCAATCCCCCATGCCTGAGCCTCCCTGCCAAAGTCCTGCACCTGGCTCCATAGAATTAATTCTCACGTGTCGCTGGGAACTCTACTTCTTGTGCCCAGAGAGGCTCGGCCCCCCTCAGTAGAAGACCCAAGAAACACAGTGTCTGCCTTTTCTAAAGAAGTGCTTGGAGGGGCTTTTTCTTATCTGACCATGTGGCCTAATGGTTAAGGCGTCTGACTTCAGATAAGGAGATTGAGGGTTCAAGTCCCTTCATGGTTGTGTTGCTGCAGTCTTACCTTCACGCTGAAAGTCCTGCTCCCTTCAATGCTGGAATGTCCTCTTAGCAACTCAGGCCAATGCTCTGGCTTAAGCTAGAATCCTGGGAAGAAGTTGGGGGTTGGGTGTCACAAAGGCTGGGGCAGAAGCCCCAGGTCCTTCCAGTCTAGCCTTTGCCCTTCCTGACTTGCCAAAGATAATGGGCAGCTGCCTGGGTTAGTGTGTAGAGCAGTTTCTCTCTTCCAAGTGTGCACCTGTCCCTGTGCTTGAGGGGGTTGGTAAATAGCACCTTGGGAGCCTGGGTATTTCTCTGCTTCTTGTCAGCTGGGGAAAAGCCTCTTGGGGTAAAATCTCCTGCCCCATGGCAAAAGTGAGCACTGTGAGTGGGAACAGACAGAGGCCACACCAGGGGGCTGGCCCTACTTTCCTACCTTCTTCTGATGTTGACCACAGAGCATCAGCAGCTGCCCTGCATGCTGGTCTGTGGGTCGCTTTCAGTGGGTGTTTGGCATGGCAGGGAGCAGCCTGGCCTGGGGTCTTTGTGGCTGTCTGCTGGCCATGCATAGGCATGGTCCTGCCCTCCTCTTGCCCCATTTTCAGTTGCCCTGTGGCTTATAAACCTTCCCTTGGAGCTGTCAGCATCATCCACCTCTGCTCTAGGTGTCCAGAGGAGGGAAGGGGTGAGGGGCTCCAGGCTGGACTCCACCTCCCTCCTGCCAAGCTCTGACTGTTAATCGCGGCCCTGGCACTCCTTTCTTCAAGCGCCATGTGGACCAAAGGAACAGTGTGGCAGCAAGCACAAGGGCCAAACTTGTGGGCATCAGGTGAAGCAGCAAGAATCCCAACCACCAGGTCAAACCACAGGACTACAGGCAGCCATAGCCACTTCTACACTCCAATCCATTGCAGCCGTCTCAACCAAAGACCTGGCTCCAGTGGATGTGAGTCACCCAGCAGAAGGGAAAAGACTCACTCTTAAACAACTAGAGACAGGGAAATTGAGCACTTTGCTCTCCAGGGCTTTACCACAAACCAACACGAGGTCCCACTGACATTTAAACTCAGACTGCAGGATTCAGAGTCCCGAGTGCTGCCTATTACACCATGGGACTAGCTTGTGCTGCCTTCTCTGGCCATCGGTCACCCTCACAGGGCTGGCTCATGTAAGGGACTGTTGGCCCTTTACTAAAACTTAGTGGGGTTTTTGGTTGGCTAGTTCCCAATCCCAATAGAAGAGGGAAGGGTCAATGGGAAATCAGGACCCTGAGACTGACATGCCCCTGGGGTAATGGTCACCAACTGGTAGGCAACACCTGAGAATTTGTTAATGAAGAAAAATTGCTGGTGAAAATTGGCAAAGCTGTGGAGATTTTGAAAAGTTCCAGTGAATTTACACATGAAGATACAAACAGAGAGACAAACACACACAGAGAGAAAGAGAAAAATCACACACTGCACAGGCCCACACAGACATAACAAAAACCAAACCCACACAGCACACAGAGCCATATACACATAAGGGAAAGCCACACAAAATATAGAAAGAACAAATCCACACCAAAAAATACAGCAAAAGCCCACAGGAAGTTTTGTGAATGCACAAAACCCGCATACCAAAAGCATACTAAGCAAAAAATAATATTCATGCAAAAATCATACACACACCAATGCACACAAAACTATGCCAGGCATCCACCAAAATCACACAGGACCCACATGCACATCAAAGAGACAGACAAAAACTACATTAACATACAGAAAGCCAGGCAGGGTTTGAGTCTCACAGCGAAGAGGGTGAGCACACGCGTGGTTTGGGGAGCAAAGACTGAGGGGGAGTCGGGGGCACTGTTCTGGGCTCTGCCTGACCCCTCCTGACACAGGCGGCTGGTGGAGAGCAGAGCCTGGTACATCTGTGGAATCTGCCCTGCTCTCTGTAAAGCAAGGAGACCTCGGTGTCTTCTGAGCTGGAATTGTATTTTCTGCAGGACAAAATGATTGACAGAAGCTATTTGCCTAAAAGAAAACTAGAGCTTCAGAGGAGGTTTGAACTCACAACTTCGGCATCATTCCACTCAGTACTGCTACTATAAGTTCTATACACAAAACCATTACGCCTCTGGTATTGAGCTGAGAGCCTGGTCTCCTTGATTCATGGATGGATTAGGAGTTGAGGGGGTTGCATTAGCTAAAGCAAATCCATATTAAGGGCTGCAGAATGGCAGCTGCAGAGGTGGGAAGTCTCCTTCCCTGTGATAGAGGTAGTCCTTCCTTCCATTGCTGAGGGGAAGGTTGGTGCTTTGAGCCCACTAGGTGCTGGAATGTCCCATGGGTGAGATTAACAAGACTCTAGAGAAGAGAAGAGAAGAGAGGGGAGGGGAAGTCTTTTATATTCCTGCCTAACTTCATTGGTGTCCTGTGGCCCTTTCGGCTCTCTGCTCCCCTGCTCAGGAGATGCAGAGACAAGCCCCCATCTGGGTGAGTCACCGAGAGGCTGTGTCCCATGGAGTGTGTGTGGGAGAGGGAGAGGGTTGGATTGGACTCAAGGGGAGAAGGTTGTTTCTGACAGTGTGTGGGGGAGGGGGAGGCTGTGTTCCTTAGGATATAAATGATGGAAAACACAGGGGCAGTGACAGTGAAGCCGCGTGTCTCAGTGTTATGACCCTGTGTGGTGCTGCCGTTCACCTTCCCGTCCTATGGTCTCAGCTTTCATTGAATCCAGCATTTTTTCACCTGTCATCACCACAGAGGTGTCCCACATGCCTCAGATACAGAGTGACCCTTAGAGACGCCGAGGACTGGAACTGATTTCAGCTGCGGGACAGCTCTGCTAGGTTTTTATACATTTGCACAGGAAAATGCTGAGTGTTTCCATTCATTTCAAGCTCCCCCCCCCCAAATTCAGCAAACTCCTGAATATACTGGAGATGGGTCTGGAAATTGATTTTCATCCACTGATCTACACTCTCAACAAAGAGTGTCATGTATAGCCCAGAGCATTAACAGTTCTGAACCTGGGGGTTAGTAACTTTATCTCTGTACAAACACCACAGCTTACAAACTCCCCACCCCCGCTCTGTCTCACCAGAGCACAAAAACAACTCTCCTTGGAGCACACACGGCTCCCCAGCTCCCTGCCCGTCAGTCTATCCAGCACTGCTCCAATCCCTTAAAGCAGGGTCTCAACCTCAATTTACCTTAGGGCCACTGCCAGTCCTCCATTCCTCCCAGTGGGCCAATAATGTCACCCATACCACCCAGATTCTGTCCCTCAAAACTTCACCCTGCATCCGCCTAAGACTCTGGAGAGAGTTTGGGTGGGGGGAAGAAGGTCTAGGGTTCAGGCCCTGGGCTGGGGATTGGGGTGCAGGAGGGGTGCAGGCTCTGGAAGGAGTTTGGGTGCAGAAGGGGTGAGAGACTGGAACTGTGAGGGAGTTTGGGTGCAGGATGGAGGTCTAGGGCTTAGGGACTGGGGTGCAGGCTCTGGGGGGAGTTTGGATGCAGAAGGGGTGAGAGGCTGGTCTCTGGAAGGGAGTTTGGGTTGGGGAGGGGTTCTGGAGTGCAGGCTCTGGGATGGAGTTTGCAGCACTGTAACAAGGGCGAGGCGAGTGACGCACTTGTCTCAGGTGCGCAAAGTGGAGGGGCGCAGCTCTACCATGATCAGTGGTGCTTCGGTAGCAGCTCTGCTGCTGCTGCTTCTTCAGCAGCAATTTGGCAGTGGGTCCTTTTATCTTAGAGGGACTAAGGGACCCACTGCCAAATTGCCACTGAAGGATGAATGAAGCGGCGGTGGCAATTGGGCGGCAGGTCCTTCCCTCCGACAGGGACTCAGGGACCTGTCGCCAAGGAGCCTGAAGCCGGCCCTTGCCCTGGGCACAAAAATTCCTTGTTCTGGCTCTGGGAGTTTGGGTGCTGGGTTCAGGCTCTGGGCTGGGGCAGTGGGTAAGGGGAACAGGAGAAGGGGTGGGGGGCAGGCTGTGGGAAAGAGTTGGGGGCAGGCATGTGTGGAGGGGTGTGCAGGCTCTGGGAGGGGCTGACACCCACTGGAGCGAGCAGGCAGATGCTGCTCAGCTCTGCTGCACTGCCAGGACCCCTGGGAGGGGAGCGCCTGAGGGCAGCAGGTGGGGCCCAGGGAGAGACCCGGTCCCAAAATTGCTGAAGCCCCACGGCCAAGACCTGGCAACCAGGACTGCCAGCCAGACAAGCACGTTTAAGAGGAGGCGTCCCTCTGCCTGTTAAAAACTGATCTTCCTCCTTCAGTTCAATGACAGCCTGAATTGTTCCTTATCCCGGCAGAGCCAGAGGATTGAAAGCAGCAACATCAAACTCCTGCGCAGCTCACAGGGATGGACATAAACACTCCCTGGTATCTGAGAAGATGTTCAGCTTTGCCTTTGGTCAACTACAAGGCTAAAGGGAAAGGAGGTGGCGCCAGATATAAAGAGTGAAACACAACACATCATAGTTATGCCCATGGTGGCTGCAAAATCTTTTTATATACTTCTTCTTATCATCAGTGTACTGTTTTCTCTGGAGTCTAGGCCTTGACCAAGGAATTTGTACTCTGCTAATATAATCAACTGCCTTTGGTGAAGACAATGGACTTGACACCCACTGGGGTGTCCCTACACAGGTACAAGTACTAACAACAGTAGCTGCCTTTTAGCCATAGATTTTAGCCATAGATTTTAATCAGGGCAATTAATTGAAACAAATCCCTCTTAAATCATTTCTCAGCCTGCATCCTTCACCCACATTCCCTAGAGCATTGGGCCACCATGTGGATGTTTCATTTCCCTCCTCAATTTCACACAGAGACACAATTTCCTTTGCACAAATCCATGAATAGCAAAACCTCCGCGTGTCTCTGGTCTGAGCCAGGGTATTTGATTCCAGTGAACCCTTCTCTCCTGCAATGCCGATGGGCAGAAAGAGGGGTCGTGGCACCTGCATCCCTGTCAGGGAGATATTGGCTCAGGTCTTCCTTTCTGCTGCTGTTGTTAGTCCATGAAACATTGAGGGTGGAATGCAAGGCCAAGTTCATGGACCAGCCCCCGGAAATATTTCAGTGCCCCAGAGAAATCCTGCCCCCTGCTATTGGAACGATGTGCTGGAGATTTGACTAGGAAAGACACTGTCTGAATTGTCAGAATGGGGAATGAACAACAATCTACAGCAATGTCGTTAACACAAACACACTCTCATCCTGCTCCAGCCGGAAGGGAAATGGGCAGGAATTCTCGCTGTTCAGCCAAGGACACACTTACACTGATGCGCAGCCATGAGTGTGCTGGGGAAGCTGGTCTGAGCAAACAATTGGAAGTGACAATTCAGTGAGAACAGAATCATCGTGTAGTGATCAATTGTATGCTGAGTAGTTGTGGCTGAGTGGTTAAGGCGATAGACTAGAAATCCATTAGGGTCTCCCTGCGCAGGTTCAAATCCTGCCAACTACGCAAGCATTGGGCTGCTGCTGTTGTTATTATTATTGTAGTCTTAGTGCCTGAGCATCCACAGTGTGAACTGGAGCCAGATCTAGTTTCACTCTGTCTGCACTTAAAACACTGCTGTGGCACTGCTATAGCTCTCCGGAGCAGACAGTGACTGGAGGGGTTTTCTCATCCCTGTAATACCTACATTGACAGAGCACTATCTAATCAGGACTTAGGTCACCTTAACTCTACGGGTTGGGCTGGGAGTCACACCCTGAGAGATGTCGCTCTGCCAGTTAAGTGCCCAGTGTACACCAGCCCTTAGATTCCTCTTGGTATTTCAATGCAGGCACTGACCTGTGAGAGGAAAACATCAGCTCACGAACACGGAGACTGAATTCCCCACATTTAATCTCGCTGCACTTTCCAGAAAGTCACAAAATTCAATTAATTCTTCCTAGGACAGAGAAAAAATAAGTGACACTAAGTTTTTGGCTTGGTTACATAAAATTAAGTGTTTAATTAATATGGTAAAAAATCTGTACTGATTCCTCTAACTAACACCACAGCGTGAAATAGGAACAGAGACAAATCTTGTCAGTGGCGGCTAATTTCGCAAATGATCTTCCCATTATTAATTTCCACACTGCCCCCATTGGAGGTCTGGGGATCTCCAGTGTCATTGCTCTGCATTCACCTTCCCCTTAGAATTGTTCTCAGACATTCAACTTTCTCTGCAGCATGGGGCAGGGGGTCACTTGCTGGAGGATTCCGTGCACCTTGAGGTCTTTAAGCCATGATTTGAGGACTTCAATAGCTCAGACATAGGTCAGGGGTTTGTTACAGGAGTGAGTGGGTGAGATTCTGTGGCCTGCATTGTGCAGGAGGTCAGACTAGATGACCATAATGGCCCCTTCTGACCTTAAGTCTATGAATCTATTCCCAAATTTGGAAAATTGTGCAGTTCAGAATGTGAATAGTGACCCCCGTCTCCTTCCTGCACCTGCTCTACATTGCTCCACAGCAGCTTCTTCCCCAGCAGAGTCATCCCAGCACTATAATGCAACTGCCCAGGGTTCAGCAGGGGCCCCTGGAAAGGACAGCGGGTGCAGCTAACAGCCTGATGTGCCTGGCAGTGAGTCAGCTGTAAAAAAGCAACACTCCGCCTAGAAGTACAGAGACTGAATTCCCCAACTTTAACATCATGACCCCCTGTAGAAAGCCACTCGTGTCAGGTGTATTTTTACAGGGAGATGCAAATATCAGGTGACACCAATTTTTAAGTTGAGTAAATAAAGTTGAGGAGATAGTTATTAACCTCACAAAAATATACTAAAGATCCCTCAACATAACACCTGAAGGTGAAATATGAACAGAGACAAACCTTGTCAGCAAAGGCTTATTTCCCAAACAATCCTCAAAATGTTACTAATTCCCACCCCTCCTCCACAGGAGCTCTGTGCAGTGTCACTGTTCTGCAGGCAGCTTCCCATTAAATGCTGTTGTGGGACATTCCCAGACCTGGAAATGTACGAACAACAGAATTTGAAGAGGAAACCTGGCTCCCCACACAAGGTGGGATCTGAGTGTTTTGTCCCTGTCACTTAGTCTTTGTCAATAGTACAGATGCCATGGTGGACTCTAGGCTCTGCTTGAGGGATCCTGGGTCAGGGGCTGATGGGGGAGAAAGGACTGTAGATTCTGACCTGCCCTCTGGAGAAGAGGTAATGATTAAAGGGGGCACTATTGACTCCTCCCCTTCTCAGGTTCCCCTGGGCTGCAGTTCTACATTCCACAGGGCCAAATGAGGGGGTGATGCCATGTGGTTAATGAAAACCAGTGCTCTAGGTGAGGTTTGAACTTACAATCTCAGCATAGCTCCTCCCAGCACTGTTTTTTAACCAATTGTACCACTGGAGCAACTACTAGCTAGCAGTTTTTGAGACCCCTAGGCTGATAAAGTCAACGAGTGACCCAAAACATTCTCAGTGGAGCTGAGAGCAGGTAGCGACAAGTGGTGCACTCGGTGGGGTGGATTCTTCTTAAGGATTCCAGGCACTATTTCACCCTTTTGTTCTTCCCTGTGTAATAACAGAGCTGATTAAGACTCAATGGAGAGTCTTGCTGCAGACCAACAGATCTGAAATCACTGTTAACCAGGTCTAAGCATTAGTCCTGCTTTGGGACAGTGTCTCTCATGCAAGAAACTGCCGAGTCTGCGCTAGCAGTGAGGCTTCCTCACTAACAGCTGAAATCAGGGGAGAGCTGTGTGAAGTGCTGGGACCCAGGGGTGCCTGAACGGGGGGAACAACACCCCAGGACTTTAAAAAATGGGAGGGCTCTGCCTTGCCACTTTGTAATGATTGTAAGGGTGAATGATAGGGGGAGGGGAGGGAGAGCAGTGATCTGGAGGAGGGGTCTTGGGGGATGAGGCAGCATAGGAGGGAGGCCTTGGGGAGAAGGTGTGGCGCAGGGGCGTGGCCTTGAGTGGAAGGGGTGGGGCTACTGTTTGGGCTCTGGTGGCCGCCCCTTTTAGGCAGGGCTGCCCAGAGGGGGGGGAAAGTGGGGCAATTTGCCCTGGGCCCTGAGCTCCGCATGGGCCCCACAAGCCCTGGCCGAGAATTCCTTCCCTGGCTAGAGGCGCCTTTTTAAATTTTACTCACTGGGCAGCGGTCCGGGTCTTCGGATGTAATTCCGCAGCAGGTCCTTCAGTGCTGCCGAAGACGCGGAGTGAGTGAAGGACCCGCTGCCACTGAAGACTCGGACACCGCCCAGTGAGTACAAGAGCTGCAGGGGGTGGCTCCTTTTTTTATGTCCACTCCCCTGCTTTGCCTCAAGCCCCCGAATCCTCTGAGAGACCCTGCTTTTAGGGAGCCTGTTCTGCTCCTGGTGGGACCACAAGACGTCCCAGAGCAGAGAGGGTGGCCAGCAGAGCGGTGACAGGGTGGAACGGCAAGTGGCGGGCAATGTGGCCAGACAGCGGAGGGAGAAAGGGGCTTTCCCCCCGGGAGGTGAGAGGTGAACTCTGGGTTTTCATTGACCCAGGAGAGCAGCTGTGGGTGAGGTGCACTGAAGGGAGGGGCACATCCACAGAGCTTTTGGTATCTGGATTTAAGAGCCCAGGGCAAAAGGCCACTGCCCAGCGCGCTGTGGGGCAGGTGTTTAGCTCATAGTGTTGTGTTATGAATCTTCATTGTGGTGTTTTCCCAAGTTAATACAAGGTGATTTTCCTGCTTTTTATTAAAGTTTCTTTTCTACACTCAGTGCGTGTGAATGGGGAAAGTATCTCCTCTTAGAGGCACCCAGTGGCCAGGGCTAGTTTCCCCAGATTACTGGGTGGGGGCTTAGGCAGATTGTGTGTTGTATTGTTGAAGAGGAGCCCCAAGCACCCAGACAGGGAATTGTAACTTCAACCTTCAGAGTAAAAGCCAGATGTGCTGCCAGCTGAGCTAGCCAGGCCGCCTAAACGTATTAACCCCTTTCACTACAAGAGCAAACACCGGGTACTTCTGTGCTTCTCAGCAGCTGGGAAAGAGCCTCTTGGGGGAAATGTCTCCTGCCCCACCGCCAAAAGGAGCCCCTTGAGTGGGAATGGTCAGAGGCCCCACCTGCTTTCCAACCACCTAGTGATGCTGGCCGCAGAATGAATGCTGGTCTGTGAGTGGCCTTCAGTGGGGGTTTGGCATGGCAGGAGCAGGCTGGCTGGCTATCTTTGTGGCTGTCTGCTGGCCATGCATAGCCATGGTATCTCCTCCTCTTGCCCTGCCCTCAGTTGCTCAAGCCTTCCCTTGGAGCTGTCAGCGCCAGCCGCCTTTGCTCTAGGTGCCCAGAGCAGGAAAGGTGTGTTGGGCTCCAGCCTGGGACCCTTCCTCCCTCCTGCCTATCCCTGACTATGAAGCCTGGTCCTGGCACTCCTTCCTTTGAATGCCATGGGGGCAAGAGGAAGAGTGTGGCAGCTGCAGGGACCAAAGTTGTGGACATCAGGTAAAGCAGCAAGAAACAACAATATAGTCAACCCGCAGGGCTCTCCAGCCAGACTGTTAAGTTCCAGGACCCCAACCTATAGCAGCCAGCCCATTGAACTGGCCGGACCAAAGACCTATCTCCAGTGGGCATCAGTCACCCAGCAGGAGGGAAAAAACTCCCTTTAGTTCACCCAGAGAGAAGGTAGCCAAACACATCAAGCTCCATGGCTTTGCAGAAAACCAACATTGCTCCAGGAGGTCCCACTGAGATTTAAACTCAGATTTCAGGATCTGAAGTCCTGAGTGCTGCCCATTACACCATGGGACCTACTGCCATTTCATTTTCTAGACCCCTGTGACTCTCAGCTGGCTGGTTTGTACCCTGCACTTATTGCTTCCCACTAGCAGCTTCCTCTTGCGGAACTCTCTCTCCTCCTCCATCAACTGCGGTCCTGCACTATCAGATCCGCAGGTCCTGCCCTGAGTCCCCGCATCCCTTTGCTTTGTCTCCATTCCCTGCAGGCCGCAAAAATGTTAGGGGAGCCACCCCTCCCTTCACTTGGTGCTCCCACTCAAATCGGCCAGCTGCATCCTCATCTCCTGGAACTCGGCCAGCTGTCGCTTGATCCGGTTGTACTGTCACACACTGACTGGCTCCCCAGCCTGGATGATTTTGTGGAAATCCCACAGGCGACGCTGCAGGACTTGGCACCGTTGGTTTCTTTAATGTTGTGGTGTTTCCCCAGCCACTGGAACAAAGACACCAACAAAGCAGGGGCAGGGCGGTGGTGGGCTCTGGGATGGAGTTAGGGTGTGCGTGGGATGTGGAATCTGGGCTGGGGCAGGGGTGCAAGGGGTGCAGTGATGGGCTCTAGGAGGGGGTTTGGGTGCATGAGGTGCAGGTTCTGGACTGGAGCAGTGGGGTGGGGTGTGGCACCTATCTCAGGCAGCTCCTGAAAGTGACCCAAACCCCACTCTAGCACAACTCCTTCATGGAGAAGGCTGGGGGGGCGTCTCCTGGCACCACTTCCCGCAGGCACCACCCCGCAGCTCCCATTGTCGCAGTTCCAATGGCAGAGTTGGCACTTGGGGCGGGGGCAACGTGCAAGAGACACATGCCACAGGGATGTGCCAGATGCTTCTGGAAGTGGTGCACCATGCGAAGTGAGGGTGGGCAGGAATCTGCTTTAGCCACACTGTGATGCCGGTAGTGGTGGCAGGAGCCCCCAGGCCTTTTCATATTGCCCGGGGCCAGCTGCTCAGGCTTTCAGATGGGGAAGCAAAAGGAAGCCACAGGAGTGGTCATAAGCAGTTCTGGGGAGTCTTTTGGGGGCTCCTGGAGTAGGCAGCAGAGAGGTGCAGCCTCACCACAGAGTCTGTTTCCCTGGAGGGGAGAGGGGGCTGCAGGGTGATCTCCCACCTCTGGGCATCCAGGAGCCTGTGCTCCCCACTGCCATGCTGGAGCCTCCACATTTATTTATTGCCAAATAAAATATGCAGAATTTTAAACTATTGTGCACAGACTTTTTATTTTTTGGTGCAGAATCTCCTGAGGAGTGAAACCGACTCAGGGAACATCCTTGGATTGTCATTGCTTGGTTAACCACTCAGCCACCACTCCAGTGCACAGAGAGAGCGTCAAGCCCTACTGCTATGTGGGGGTGGGGGCTGCGGTCGGGTCATACACATTCAGACTGTACGCTCCCCCAGCTACAAACCTCTGCTGATTTCCCATTTAGGACATTAGCCCTTACTGACAAGGTTTGTCTGGGTTCTTTTTTTTAATCTCATGCTGCTAGTGAGAAGGATCAATATTATTTTTTTTATTTTTTTTTCAAAAATACACAATCCCTAAACCTGCTTTTAGCCATCAGAATAATTTAGTGTCACCTCATTTTTGCCTGCCCCAGTACAAAAGAAGAGGCTTTTGTAGTTTTCCTGCCACAGAGGATGAAAACAAACATGTGTCAGTCCAAGGGGCGGCTCTAGGCACCAGCAAAGCAAGCAGGTGCTTGGGGCAGCCCATGTGTAGTGGCGGCAGCTAGGAGAGATCCAGCCTGGGAGCTGAGCATCAACAGGGGGCCCTGGAAGCTGTAGTTCCTTGGTTAGCTCCCTGCCTATAGAGCCAGCCCTGGAGCACGGAAAGAACTACATTTCCCAGCATTCCCTTGGCTGCTATCAACAGGGAAGGGATGAGGAGGGAGTATGGGAGCTAAAACCTCATGCTGCAGCTTGCTGTGACTGGAGAGCTCACTGCTAGAGTGGGGTGGCACTGTGAATGGGGAACAAGTGTGCCCAAGGAGTAGAAGGCTTTGGCCCAGATACCCCCTTCAGAAGACATCCCCAGACTGGCTTAGGGACACTGGTGTGACCTCACCTTGCAGCCCCCAAAGAAGGAATTGGGTGGACTAAATGGACAGTGCCCCTCTATCTGAAGCCTAGCAAGGGAGGTATGTGGGTCCCACTAGAATTTAAAATGAAAAGTAAGGGAGGGGAGGCTCTACTCGACCTGGGCAGCTTTAGATACAGTACCAGGCACGTAGGAGGATTTCCACTTCTGAGCCACGGAAGCAGAAATTGACTTTTCCTTTCCAGATTTAGCTAATATGCAGAAAAGGAATCTAGCACCTGCCTTCCAGATTTGAACACCTCCAAATTCGGGAGTGCTCAAGCTCAGTTTGGGCAGCTGGTACTTCATTTCTCCCAAATCAAATATACTGATCCACTGTAATTTGCTGTAGAAAAAGTAGGATAAAATTGAGCAAGAAATGCTTCCCAGGGGTTTTTAGGACTTTTGTTGCTATTTTCAACAGCCATTGCCTTTTTGTTTGTTTAAAAGGAAGACAGTGATATTGCATTGGCAAATTCCCCATAGAAACAAAGAGTGGAAGAAAGAATAATAAAGGCACCTCAACTTTTCCTCATTTATGTAGGACAGTCTTACAATATGCATCCAGAAATCTTCCAATCATACAAACTGAACACTTTTCCACTTTACTGCAGCTTTGTAACCATGTGGGAACCAATCCTGTGTGTGTTCTGTGCACATCCAAAATTCCTGCTGAATGACCCGCCCTCGGAGCAAGTTACCAGTGACCCAGGGCTGGGGTGGAAGGAGGGTGCAGGTTGGGGGAGGAGCCCAGGGCTGGGGCCGAAGGGGGTGCAGGTGATGGGGGCAGAGCCCAGGGCTGAGGTGGCAGGGGGTGTGTGGGTGGGGGAGCACTGCGGGGGGGAAGGGGAGATCCCAGAGCTGGGGCAGCATGGGGTGTATGTGTGTGAGAGAGACCAGGGCTGGCTTGGCAGGGGGTGCGGGTGTGGGGAGGAGAGCCCAGGGCTGGGGCAGCAGGGGGTGCGGAGTGGGGGGAGAGCCGAGGGCTCGGGCAGCAGGGGGATGGGGGGACAGAAATTTTTTTGTGCTTGGGGCAGCAAAAACCTAGAACCTGCCCTGCCTCCACATATCGTAAGGTAGATAGGAGTGGATCATCATTATCCCTACTTGAAAGAGGGAGAAGCTAAGACTGAGAAAGGAGAATTGACTTGTCTTAGGTCACACAGCCAGTCAGTGGCAGAGTTGGGAATAGGACCCAAGAGCCCTGATTTTGAAACTAACCATTGGATCTTGAATTTCATACTTTGAATGACCTGAGTAAAGTGCTCTCACATGAGCTCCAGATCAACAACAGTGCACAGTAACTATTCAGCAAGTATTTGAGGAGAACTGCAATGTTAGAGAGAATCATGAACTGCTCGGAGACCATTAATACAGAGAAGCAGCAAAATTCATCAAACATATAAGTGGTTATGATTTATTTCCTTGATCTTAAAAGAGAACAACAAGGACTTGAGTCTCCCCCCTGTCAATAACCCCCTGCTCAGCCAATCAGGGTAGAGACTGAGGATGAGAGGCTGAAGGTTCTCACCAGAGAGCCCAAAGGATGGCCCAGGTCACTGGTGGGGATCACTGCCCAAGCACTATTTCAGCCCCACATTTTTGGGTGGACCTCCCATAGTGGGAGCTGCCAAGCACTCCCCCGCAAAACACACACACACACACACACACACCCCTCTCTCCTGGTATTGAGAGGGGACACCAGAAGCAAGAGAAGAAGAGAAAGGAGGGAGGGATGGATAGAGGAAAAGGTGAAACAAAAAGGACAAACCCTAATGTTCCCAGTGATTCTAAGGGATAAAATCCCAGGTGTGGAATAAAATTCTGCCTCCTTCAGTGCATGTTTTCCATGCCTAGAATTCAACTGTCACCAGAGGGATCAGACTGAACAGGTTTCAAACCTCAAGGAGGCTCTTACCTTCTAAACAGGGATGGCTGTTTTCTAGTAAAATCAGGAAAAGGGACGGAGAAAACTTGAAAGAGGTTCCTCCTGGCACTCACGTACATGAACCCGAATACTGATTCAGTCCTCAAAGAGAGACCTGGAGAAGGAGACTTGCTGAAGCAAAGCCACAGGGGTCTCTGAGGTTTCCCTGGTCCCTCACCCCTCTTCTGCCTGGCTGATGTCAGCATCTCTCTGTGAGGTCACCACCTCCACACCACCTTTGACCAATAGTCTGAGGTCCTGCAAAAGGCCTTTGTGATGTCACTGCCACACACCTCCCTTGCTGTGCTAATGTCCTGCCCTTGGCCAGGCACTTTGGAGGTTTGAGCTACTCCCTGCGGATCACCCCACTCAAGGAGCGTTCGTTCTAGGCAGCAAGCCGGCTAGACAGGAAAACATCAGATGCTGCTCCCAGTGCTACACTCAGTTTTTCAGAAATCAGTCGACTTTATGGCCAGAAGAGACGATTAGAACATCTAATCTGACCCCCTGCATATCACAGGCCTCCTGTATGACACAATAGCTACTTTTGGGGCAAACACATTCCACAAAGGCATCTAGTCTTCACTGAATGACATTAGGAGATGGCGAATCCACCACTTTCCTTGGTAGCTCGTTCCTGTGATGAATCATCCTCGCTGTTGACTATTCGTGCCTTAAGTGTACTATGAATTTGTCTCTTTTCATCTTCCAGCAATTGGATCTTGTTATTCCTTTCTCTGCTAGATTAAAGAGCCCTTTAATAGTCAATAGTTTCTCTCCATTAA
Organism: Aldabrachelys gigantea; assembly: GCA_026122505.1. Taxonomy (NCBI): domain Eukaryota; kingdom Metazoa; phylum Chordata; order Testudines; family Testudinidae; genus Aldabrachelys; species Aldabrachelys gigantea. Next base: position 96,640 of record JALNIE010000561.1, read on the forward strand.
GGCACTTCAATGAAGTCACCTTTCAATCTTCTTTTGATAAGCTAAACAGGTCAAGCTCTTTCAATAGCTCACTAGAAGACATTTTTCTCCAGCCCTCAGAACATTTGGTGGCTCTTTGCTGCCCCAGCTCCAATTTCACAACATCTTTTTCTAATGAGGACACCAAAACTGGAGGCAATATTCCAATATCAGTCTCACTGATGTCGTGTCACCTCCTGTGATGTTATTGACATAATCTGTAACTGTATAAATCAACGTTGCGACCACTGTTCTATATCTGCAGCCAATATTGTAGAAAGGTTGTTGTGTAAGGGGTGTACGGAGAGGTTCTGATTGGCTGGTTAGAATTATGCTATCGCTAGATGTGTATCATTTTTGTAGTTGATGTTATGAATATTGGCTCTATGCTGTCCGTATTTCAAACTTGTGCTATGCTTCTGGTGAACACCCCAGCCAGACTAGTTCGTGTCAGTTCTGCCTAGCCAACTTGATGGCCCATTAAGGACCATCAGCTATACAATCGACCCATTGAGAAAAGGCAGATATGCCTTGTGCCTCAGCAAAGTATGCAGGGACCTGCCTATGGACAGAAATGAGGTTTTTCTATGTCACGTGCTGAATAGAGTGTCCTTGGGACAAAGAAAGCAAAGACCTCATGGCAAGAGACTATAAAAGGCTTATGCCTCGTCTCCATCTTGTCTTCAATCCTGCTTCATACCTCTGGAGGGACTTTGCTACAAACTGAAGCTCTCTACAAAGGACTGAATGACTCATCCCAGCTGTGGATGGACTCCAGAGACTTGATTTCAACCTGCAGTTTATTCCATCACTGCTACAAGCCTGAACCAAGAATTTTGCCATTATTGGATGTGAAAGGTTCAAATCCATGTGCATTTTACATAACAACTGGTCTATGGATTGTGCCAGCTCTTTTCCAGACCCAAAGTCCAGAGCATGGTTAAGGGACCAGAGGCCTAGCAAATCGTGATCAGCTAAGAGAAAGCTGGTGTAATCAGAAAGGCCTGGTCAGCAAATTGCCAGGTGTTGGAGCTAAGAACTAAAGAATTGTGTCTTGTTCAGAGTTGCAGATTGAACAAAGAATCCCTGTTCCTGTTGTCTTAGTCTCTTCTGTAGGGAGACATTCTTCCCACAGATCCAACCTTGAGTTTATGAAAAGTTGGCACGTCAGCATAAAATATGACATCCTTCCAGCTCCCTTCCAAGGGACCAATGTCTGCCTTTAGACACACAGAAAATAATCTTTATTGCTATATACTCTCACTGTTTCTTTGCTTTAACCCCTAGTAATGTACCTGTTGGACAATCAAAGGAGTTGCTCCATTCCTGTGGACCCCAAATCAGAATTCAACATATATTTTTTATACTAACAACAGTTTATCAAAGTATTCATTAAATGTTAGCTTGCTAACTTGAGACCATGGGTGGAGACATTATGTAACCTGTTAACCACTAGCTATTGTGCTTATCTTGTCTTGCTGCAAAACCTATCCCAGGGTGTGGCACTGCCTACCCCGTCACTTTCCTCCGGCCTTGGAAAATCTATATATCCTATTGTAATCAATTGATTGACAGTGTCTCTGAGCCTAATAAGCAAGGTGACGCTCCGCCAGCACTGTGTGCAATAAACTCCTCTGCTTGACCACTACACAGGGTTGATTTATGTCCCTCACTGGTGAAGCTAGTACTTTATAAACCATAATAGCTTTACAAGTCACTGTGATTGTCTTTAGTATAAGTTACCATCAAGTTTATCATAAAAGTAAATCAAAGTTTATAAGTTGTTATATAAGGTTATAGGTAGGTTCAGGTTAGTAAAATATAGTTAATCCACATATTAGTATTACATATAGAATTGTATTTGTTGGGGGTGGTTACAGTACATGTAAAGTTGCTGGGCAATCAGTAACAGTAGCATTGCATGCGCTTGTGACTATTTTCAATATTATTTACCTTTTATATGTGCACTTATAGGAACAGGCAGTTAATGCATAATATTACTTGGACTTGTGCTTGTCTCCAGAATAACTTGCCATTTGTATTAATCCTCACTCAGTGCTGGTCTTTAATTCTGTTTTTCTTATTCTGGCTGTGTTGCCTTTATAGTCATAAGTCATTAAAAACCTTTCTGAAGGAATAATTAGCTGTTTAGTTTCTCTTTTGTGAACACTACTCAACCTCATTCCATCTGTGTTGGGTGGTGGGAAGCAGTGATTACTCAGAGCCCCACTCGGGCCCTGACGTGAGCCCCCCTAGGGCTCTGATGTGTGCCCCCTCCTTCCATTAATCTCACAACCACATTCTAGACATGGGCATGGTGACCTTCATGGGGATCTTGACAGCTTTAGCCAGCTTCTTGGTGGCAATTTTCCTGCTCACAGCCACTGTCTTCTTCTCATGCCTTGTCCTGGGGGCCCAGCTGCTGGTTGAATGTGAAGGAGCCGAAGTGCTGGTGACTTTAGCTTGCAACAAGTTGCCTTTGCTCATCAGACTCCTGAACTGCAACTGGATGTGGTTCTTGTTCTTCTGCACAACACAGCCCTGGAGAAGAGGGATATGCAAATGTACATTCATATGATCCCTTTGTTTAATTGATGAAAACATAAACTAGTCCTAGCCTTCACAACCTCCTCAGGCAAGGAGTTCCACAAGTTGACTGTGCGCTGTGTGAAGAACTTCCTTTTATTTGTTTTAAACATGCTGCCTATTAATTTCATTTGATGACACCTAGTTCTTGTATTATGGGAATAAGTAAATAACTTTTCCTTATCCACTTTCTCTACACCACTCATGATTTTATAGACCTCTATCATATCTCCCCTTAGTCTCTTCTTTTCCAAGTTGAAGAGGCCTAGCCTCTTTAATCTTTCCTCATATGGGACCCGTTCCAAACCCCTAATCAGTTTAGTTGCCCTTTTCTGAACTTTTTCTGGTGCCAGTATATCTTTTTTGAGGTGAGGAGACCACATCTGTACACAGGATTTATGTAAAGGCAATAATATATTCTCAGTCTTATTCTCTATCCCCTTTTTAATGATTCCTAACATCCTAGGGTTGTAACAATATGGGGGTTACAGCCCGCTCCCCCAAAGGTATAAAATGTCACACTGAGTTTCTATTTTCATTTATGTAACCAACTTTGACCTCTATGTCTAACACGTATAATCACTTAAAATCTATCTTTCTGTAGTTAATAAACTTATTTTAATGTTTTATACTTCCTTGTGAAATTGTCCAAAGTGCTTGGGAAAGCTGCTCAGATTAAAAAGGCTGGTGCATGTTCACTTTCTTTTTGAGGAAGTGGTGAATTAATTAATGAGCTTGCACTTTTCAAGAGGTTTTGAGAAGTGTAAGATGGTACATTTCTGAGGCGCAAGGCTGAGGGCTCGGGAGATAAGCTGGTGTCTCTCTATGTATAATTGAGGAGAAGCTTATAGAGCATTCAAGCCACTTAGTTGGGTGCACTGCTGCATGTTGTTGGCTGAGTGATCACAGCACACGGAGGGGTTTTGCTGCTTGTCACTATTGCAGCATTGTAAGACACAGCCCGGGCTGGAGAGAGAAGAGGACAGAGCAGTCCCACAGTGTGAGATTGTACCCCACGGATCCCACCACACAGAGATTCTGCTGTGACCAGCCGTGGTAATATTGTGCTTAGTGCTCTGCCTTGTAACTTCAACAGCTGCACATGCAAGATGAGTTTCAGTGACCTTGACCATGTTTCTCTGATGCCTCCTTTTGACACTTGTCAGCAAAAAGACCCATTTCTTTTGCAAGCATTTGTATGGCTAGCCAGAGTCAGGCTTCTCCATTAACAAAAAGCAAGGCAGCACTGTGTGCTGGATCCTGAATCTGCTCTTTATCCAGAAGGTCTCTTGGCAAGCTCTGCCAAGGTGCCACTCTCTGGGACTTCTCCCCTAATTGCTCCATTTTTCATCAACAACAATAACATGAAAGGTGAAAGGACACTAATTCTCTATTTCCTGCAAGCCCTGCAGAGAACCCTCTAGAAGGGGCTCTGTGCACAGATATCTCCAGCGAATTGCATGAGCGCACAACACGGGCTGTCCTGGCACAGCAAATTGCAGCTGGAACAACCTCCTTGCCAATGCCAATAGCCTTTTCATGAACTCTGGACTGAGGATTTGATTCTCTCCAATGCTCCGCTGGAAAGAAGCCTTTTCCAATTATTTGGATTGTCAAGGGAGGTCTCTTCTGTTTCCTAGGAAGAAACAGGAAAATGTGAGCAGCAGAGACAAAAGCCATACAGCAAGGCACCACTGGGAATGGAACCAAGGATCTCCTGTTTATAAGACAGGGGCTTTAACCATCTAAGCCATGCTACCTGTCTCGAGGGCCTATTTGCAACCATTCCACTTGATGGTCCAAGAGAACATCTTCAAATTCCAAAGTAAAAATGTTCCCCATTTCCCTCAAGACTTGCAAACTTTTTGCTGTCTGGCTCTGTGCACGGAAAGCCACAGCTGAGTTGACAGAGGGCTTCTAACATGTGCTTCTCCCACCAGCTGCTGTGATCAGATACTGATTAGTGCTCTGTGTTTCAGTCACAGCAACTTCAGCTCAACTCTGAGTCATGGTAACCTTTCCATCAGCTCCAGATTTACCACTTAACACTTTCCAAGACCTAGCTGCAAGGAAGGTTTTCTGTGTCTTGAACAAGCACTTACAAGGATTGCGCAGTGAGGTCTTTTCTTTTCATGAGAAGAAATAAAAAAAAGGAGACTGATGGACAAGCCAGGTTCTGCAAAGAAGAACTGTCAGGCCAAGCCAGGATCTCCTGGTGAATAGGAAGGCTCTTCAGCCAGCTCTTCCCAAAGGCCAGTATCTAGAGGCCACTTCCCACAGAGACCGATTATGGTTACAGACCCGTCCTGAAATTAGGGCAGGATATTTTAAAGCTTTATCTCACAGTAAAGTAACACAATTCAACCATGTCGGCACAGAGGACAAAGCACTCCTTCGTTTCATAGTTATTGCTACTGATCTCACTGACAAACTTCCTTTTCTCGGGGCTGCTCCCAGCATTTTAGGGAGTTTTTCCTCTTCTCCCTTCCAGCTGTGGTTATGAGACTGCAGCAGCTCCCCAGATGGCCAGCTTTGCTCTTTCACTTACATCCTTCCCTTCTTTGGCTGAAGCTGTGTTTGCCACCAGTTTAATCCATAGCTGAGACCTCAGGTACCAGCAAGTTACAAAGGCTCAATTCCCATTGCCCTCAGTGGGAGGTTATCCTGGGCTGCCAGGGCTGCAGAATTTGGCCCATGGACAGTCAAGGTGCTACAACAGCTGCACTCTTACATCCTGAGTCCTGCAGCCTATTACCAAACTGCTCTGCCATAGTCTGCAGGGCAGCCTGACTTTTTGAGAATCTGGCAGAAGAGAGACCCTGGAGTAGAGAAGGAAAATGTTCTCAGCAGTCACAGCCAGTAGGAGCAGGAAAGGTTGGGTTTGTTTTTAAACTTCTCTCCCTGCTGAAGCCTTTAATCGTTCCTATGGCTCTTCTCTGAACAACCAACCAAACAAGCCAACCAAATGAAACCAGGCTGGTCTGACCGATGTAACCATCTATTGCCTTCCAAGGTTGAATATAAATCTGATCAGTCTATTCACCCGAGAGTTCAAGGGCTTTTTGTTTTCTAGTTCCAGTCAAATCCTGAGCGACAGGAGACAGAATTTGTGGCCATTGTCTGGGCCCAAGCAGCTGACAGCAGCGACACCTGCCCTTTGGGGGTCTCCACAAAGAATAAACACCCTTGTCCCACCACCGAGATCAGTTGTCCCAAAACTTTTTGCAGGTCATGCCCCCCCTTACCCTTGTACATGACCCCACGAGCCACATCTGGGAATGGGTCCACAGCTGCAGGGGAAGGGACAAAACAGGGGTAAGGGGGCTGAGTCAGGGGCCATATCTGGGGGTCGGGGCATGGGGTAGAGACCAGCAGCAGAGCCACAGGGGTAGGGCTGGGAGTGGAGCCCTGGGAGCCATGCCAGGAGCCATGCCAGCAGCCAGGACCAGCAGCTGGGGCTACAGCAAGAAGTGGAGCTGAATGGTGCTCCCTTCCCCCACCCTTTGGGGGCTGGCCTGGGCCCCAGTTCCATTCCCCTGAATGTTACCTCATTCCACCTGGTGGGATGCACCCTGCATTTTGGACCTCTGACCTAGATAATCATGCAACAAATAGGGGAAACCGAGGTACACACAATATGCAAAACTATCAGAAAATTCCCACTTCATCACAGTGATGTCAGTGGGGTCTGAGCTGGGCAGCAGCACAGGGAAAGTGGGGAGGAAAAATTAAACTGCAAAACATCCCCCTGTGTTCCCACAAAAGCCTCTCTTTTAACCCTTAACCCCTTCCTCATGAAAATCTCCACTCCTGCACTGGCACAAACAGACCCTCTCACTTTCAACACAGATTTTTAACTTTTCTTACCTTTCCTTCCCCTTGTACAAACATCTTCCCCATCAAAATGATCAAGGGCTTTAAAAACGAGAGGAAGAGAACAAACTAAATCAAAACCAAAGAAACCGCTATCGACCTCCCCACCACACACAGTTTGGGGCTGAAATTTTCTGTTTAGGCAATAAAACTCTCATTGCTCTTGTCCAGAAAACAAACCTAAACCTCCCATGCAGTACCTGGGACATCTGTGTCTGAACCACCAATGCTTCAGCTCCTTTGGTGAGATTTCCAGCTTCCCAATCCTGCTGCTATTCCAGGGGAGCAATTCCTGCTTCCTGTCAGCAGTTATCTCAGCCCCGTTCTGGGCATCACAGGTTTCTCCAGGAAAGGGCAGTGAATGGTTTTAGGGTCCAGTGATCCTCATTCAAATCAATCTAGAACCTAAGAATCCTTCCCCTTTCCCAGGCTGTGGGAGGGGAGGCATTTCAAAGAGCTCTCGGAGCTATAGCACGTGGCTAAGGAAAGAGAAAAAGCCTTATATCCCCCTCTGCTTTGGGTTCTGAGTTTACTCCTGAAGCCTCTGCCCCCCACCTAGTGCCCTACGGCTCATGCCTGACCCTTGCTGCTGCTCCTTGCTATAGAATGTGAAAGGAGCAGAGGCAGCACAGGAGCCTTCTGAGGATGCAGATCTGAGGCTTTGGGAGAGACACATTGTCTGAGACATCAGAGCGTTGTAAACCAGGCAGCCACCCTCTCAATCGGGGGCCTGTTCCAGCCCTGAGTCGGGGCTACCGCGATCCCTCCCCCAGAGCAGCGTGCTCACAGATTACAGCCTGTGCCATAAACAGATGGTTAAGGGTTAATGTCCCTTTTACCTGTAAAGGGTTAAGAAGCTCAGTAAACCTGGCTGACACCTGACCAGAGGACCAATGGGGGGACAAGATACTTTCAAATCTTGGTGCAGGGAAGTCTTTGTTTGTGCTGTTTGTTTTGTTCGTTGTTCGCTTTCAGGACTGAGAGGGATGGGACATCATTCCAGGTTCTCCAAATCTTTCTGAATCAGTCTTTCATGTTTCAAAATTGTAAGTAGTAGCCAGGCAAGGCGGATTAGTCTTATGTTTATTTTATCAACTTGGAAATGTATATTTTTGCTGGAAAGATTTTTGCCTCTGTTTGCTGTAAGTTTGAACCTAAGGTTGGGGGGAGGGTATCCCTCTAGTCTGTATGAATCTGAGTACCCAGTAAAGCATTTTCCATCCTGATTTTACAGCGATAACTTTTACTTTTTTTCTTTCTTTAATTTAAAGCTTTCTTTTTAAGAACCTGATTGATTTTTCCTTGTTTTAAAATCCAAGGGATTGAGTCT
>JALNIE010000562.1:0-68490 GCA_026122505.1 Aldabrachelys gigantea
AAACACGCTCTCTGTGCGACTGCACATGGCTAAGCAAAGAGAACAAACCCCAAATCCCCCACGTGCTTTTGGAGCCAGGTTTGCGGAGGGAATTCTGTAGTTCAGATGACGTCACACCTGGTCATTGTGATTCTTTACCAGTTTCTCTGGCATTGGGGCATTTTTTTCACTCACAGCTGTGATGGCCGAGTGGTTAAGCTGTGGGAGTTGAAATTCAATAGGGTTTCCCTGTGCAGGTTTGAATCCTGCTCACAGTGAGGCCTGTGTTTTAGCCAGTCTCTCACCCGGGCAACACCTCTCTACAGCCCCCTGAAACACTCTCAATTTTCTCCCCACCCCAAGTAAATCCTCTTCTGCTCCTTTCATAGAGATCCCTGGGGCACCACCTCACACTGTGTCCCTGAGGGGTCAAACAAACTCTCAGCACCTGAAGCCTCTGCCACTCACCTGGTGCCCCAGAGATCAGCCACAGCCCTAATTCTGCTCCTCTCTCTAGACTGCTTAGGAAGCCAAGTCAGCGACTCCATGGGAGCAATGGGGCTGCAGAACCAACAGAGAAAAAATAGGTGCTCAGCACCCACTGACAGCCACCTACCCACCCCCACACACACACACTACAGGCCCTGCTGACAAGCTCCACCTCTTCCCTTTCAGTGCCTCCCACTTGCCAGTGATCAGCTGTTCAGTGGGGTGCAGGAGGCACTGGGTGGGGAGGGGAAGGAGCAGGGATGGGAAGAGTTGGGGGTGGAAGAGGAATGGTGCAGGAACGGAATGGTGCAGGGATGGGACGGGGTGGGGACTTGGGGGAAGGGGTGCAGTGGGGGCAGGGCCTGAGGAGAAAAGGGGGGATTTGTCCCAGACCCCAGACCCCTCTAGGACCGGCCCTGAAGGGAAGCACTGACTATTACAGTGACAATAAAACTGACCAGCATTGCGGGGGAGGCTGAGGGAGATTCACACTCATCAGGTCTCTTCTCTCCCCTTTGGTGAGCCAGTCACTGCTCTCTCCTGGCTCTCACTCTAGCAGCTGGATGCCAAGGAGCCATTTCCCCACAGGAAGTTCATTGAGTGCCCCTGTGGTGCTGGGGGGGCTGGCGCTTCTGCTGGCTCTGGGGCTGGCAGGGGGTTGATGTCTGCACAGACTCTCAGCTGCCAGGCCGGAGGGGGCACTTGGGACCTTACCAGACTGGCTCAGTGAAGATGGGAGGTTGACAGACCAATGCAGATGCTCTCCAGAGCACGGAGCAGCGTCCGCCCATGCAGCCAGGCAATGAGCATTTCCCACAGCCTGGAGCCGGGGGGGAGGCGGCAGCTGCTGTTCCAGCTCCTGGGGGACAGGCTCTGTCAGCCAACAGACACTTCTTACTCTCCACAGCTAATGGTGCCGGGTTCCTCTAGTGGGGGTGTGGAGCAGCCATTTGTTTTCCTGTCCTTTTTGTGTGCAACTGCTGACAAAAACATCCCAGACAGAGAAGCAACAGGCCAAAAAGTTATTTTGTGGGTGCCAAAGTAGCTCAGTTGGGAGAGCATTAGACTGAAAATCTAAAGGTCCCTGGTTCGATCCTGGGCTTTGGCAGGCCCTGTCATCCCTCTTTGGGCAGGGGTGGCTTGTTTTCTGGGAGCACAGCAGTGCCTGCAGCCAAGGTGAGTTCCTGAGCTTGGGCTCTGTAGTAGGAAAACATAGAACAGGCTTCTGCCCCTAGTTGACCCACCTGACCTTCAATAATGAGAACTGTCTTTCCCAACATGGTAGGAAGAGAGCAAGGCAGGGTGACCCTCAGGAATGGTGTCAGAGGGCTGCTGGGCAGTGACAGGCAGGGACTGGGGATGGAAGCTCCTCTGTGCAGCTGAGCAAGGGCAGTACCAGGGAAGGGGCATCTGTAAAATGACCCCACACACCTCTCCTCTTCTGGGCACCGAGAGCAGAGGCAGCTGGTGCTGATGGCTCCAAGGGAAGGTTTAAAAGCCACAGAGCAACTGAGGTCAGGGCTAGAGGAGGGCAGGACCATACCTATGTGTGGCCTTCAGATGGGCACAAAAACACCCAGCCAGGCTGCTCCCTGCCAGGCCAAACACCCACTGAAGATGGCCAGCATGCGGGGCAGCTGCTGATGCTCTGTGGATAACATCACAAGTTGGTAGGAAAGCAGGGCCAGCCCCCATGGTGGGGCCTCTGGTCCCACTCAAGGTGCTCACTTTTGCAGTGGGGCAGAAGATTTTACCCCAAGAGGCTTTTCCTGAGCTGGCGAGAAGCAGAGAAACACCCAGGCTCCGAAGACGCTATGTAGCAAGTACCATCCAGCACGGGGACAGGCGCACATGCTAGCCCGGGCAGCCGCCCACTTTCTTTGGCAAGTCAGGAATGGCAAAGGCTAGACTGGAAGCACTTGGGGCTCATGCCCCAGCCTTTGTGACACCCAACCCCCAACTCCTTCCCAGGACTCTAGCTGAAGCCTGAGTGGCCAAGAAGAGGTTCCAGCCCTGAAGGGAGCAGGACTTTCAGCACAAAGGTAAAACTGCAGAAATACAACCACCAAGGGACTTGAACCTGCAATCTTTTGATCCACACTCAAATACCTTATCCATTAGGCCACATGAGGGGTTCCTGGGAGTTTTTTTGCCTCTTTTGCCTATCTGCTCGCTCTTGTGGTGAATGGTGAAGACAGTCTTAACAAGTGCAGGTAGCTCAGTTGATAAAGCAGCAGACTCTTAATCTAGAGGTCCAGAGTTCAAGTCTCCATGTGGGTGCTCAGCTTTTAAGTTGCCTTGTGTGCCAGGAGCCAAATGATTCCTGGTGCTGTCCACCAGCCACATGCAGATTCCCAGAATCCATGGCCTTTTCCTGGAAAGGTTCCTTTCCTCAGGAATCAGGAGAGAGGTCACATCCACTGCAGCAGGCCTAGAACAAGCAGTCTCTGGGTGACAGGAAGTGCTGTGGGGCCAGGTGCTGAGAAAGCTCAGAGGGAGAGCAGCAGAGATGAAGGGAAGAGAGACAGAGAAGCAATGAGTACAGAGGGCAAGTGTACAGGGGGTTCAGGTCCAGCTATTGTGGGGAACTTCCCTGGTTTATACATGACCCTGGTGCAACTGGCCAGAGAAAGGATCTGAGTCCCCACCCCCTCACCAGAGGCCTGTCTGACCCCAGGGACGCTCTTTCTACTCTCATGTGTGGCAGAGTCCTCATAACCCCAACAAGGCTGGGCCCAGGAATCCTGCTGAAAAACCATTACTAGTCTGGTTGGGGAATTTGGTTTGAATATATGCGTCTCTGCTCCCTTGAACTAAGATCAAAGCACCGTGTCTGTTCTTATAATTTTATTCTCTTCTGATTTCTGAATCAGTTCAGCCCAGTCTTTGTCCTCCAGGTATGTTTCCAGCTGTTGAGTTATGAGGGAGAGAGGTCAAGTCATGATGTCTCTACCCTTCTTTCCTAGTTTCTTCCAGCTTGTTAGGAAGCTCCTTTGCTAGGATGTGAATCAAGCAGTGTCCATCCTCACAAGGCAGACTTGTACAAACCATATGATCATTATATGAGAGTGGTGAATATGGGGCTTCCAGGGTGCTGCTTTGAGCACAGCGTGCCACACCTGGGCTTCCATTGCAATGGAGACGTACCCTTAGAGTCCATCTCTCCTGGGATAAAGGTGGCAGCAGGGCTGGCCTGGGTCATCTGACTTGGGCTCATGGATATAAAGCTGCGAGGCTAAAAACTGTGGTGCAGATATTTGTGTTCACACTGAAGCGTGGGTTCAAAAACCCTCATCCCTAGTGGGGCCTCAGAGGTTGGGTTCAAGCCCATATGTCTGCACTTTAATTTTATAGAGGTTGGGAGGGAGTTTAGCAAGTGAAAATAGTAAAACTGCATTGAGGGAAGTGGACCACTGACCTATCAGCTCTTAACACCCAAACTTTCAGTAACTCTATTTCAGTAACTCAATGGCATTTCTCCATTGGTCTGTCTGCTTTGGGGCAGGGACAATAACACGTCCTGCTGCTTTCGTTATTTCAAAGGGTGGTTTAGGATTTTCATTCTCACACACGGTGCACAAAGCAGGGCTCCACCCTCGGTGCAAACTAAATGACCTGCTCACAGATTCTGGCAGCCACAATGAGCAATTGGTGTGAGAGGCCAGACCTGCCCCTGTCCCAGAGGGAGGGGGGTCATCTGTGAGAGACTGGACCACTGACTCCCAAATTTTCAGTAATTCTGTTATCAGTGCCTGTGAGTATAATTTAAACAGCCTTACTGGGCTGGACCATAGGCCCATCTAGCTCTGTGTTTTGTCCACTGACAGTAGCCAATACCAGGTGCCCCAAGAGTTTATCAACAAGGCACCACTGGGAGTTGAATCCAGGATCTTCTGTTTACAAGGCAGCTACTTTAACCACCTAAGCCACAATACCTGCTGGTCCTTAAAACATTGTGTCTGCCCACACCTGACTGTCTGCCAATCCCCACTGGGCCCTGACAAACATCGCTCGTGTTTGGATTCTGTAAAGCAGAGGAGCAGGTGAAGTTTTGCTCCCAAGGTGTGTGTGTGTGATTCTTTGGACAGGTCTACACTACAAAATTAGGTTGGTGTAATTACATTACTTAGGCTGGCAATGCAGTATATCAACCTAATCCCAGTGAAGATAGCGGCTCAACTGTCAGAACTTTCTGGAACTATGAAAGGGGAAGGGCCCAGCCTCTGTAGCAGGAATGCAGGGCAGGCGAGTTCCCGGCCGGGATTGTGGGATACTGGTGGAGGCCAGTTATGGTGATATAATGAACAGCAGCATTTACACTGACAATTTGTCACTTTAAGTTTGCTGCACAAAGCTCTAGGCCTCTCCTCGAGGTGGTTTTATTCTGTCAGCAAAACAGGGCAGTTTTGTCGCCAGACATGGCATTGCAGTGTATGCACCAGCCACAAGCTGCCGACTGAGGTAGTGTTGTGTGTTTTTCACACACCTGAGCAATACAATGATGCTGAAATAACTTTGTAGTGCAGACCTGGCCAAAGATTTACACACACACAGAGCTTGCAAGGAAAACCTCACCTGCTCCTCTGCTTTGCAGAATCCAAACACAAGCAAAGCTTGTCAGGCCCCAGTGAGAATGGCAGGGAGTCAGGTGTGGGCAGACACAGTGCTTAGCCACAGGTAGGCACCATGGCTTAGCTGGTTAAAACATCTGCCTTGTAAACGGGATCATGGGTTCAACTCCCAGTGGTTCCTTATTGATAAACTCTTGGGGCACCTGGTATTGGCTACTGTCAATGGACAAAACACAGAGCTAGATGGGCCTTTGGTCCAGCCCAGTATGGCTGTTTAAATTATGCTCACAGGCACTGATAGCAGAATTACTGAAAGTTTGGGAGTTCAGGGCTAATAGGTCAGTGGTCCACCGTGTGTGAGAATGAAAATCCTAAACCGCCCTTTGAAATAACGAAAGCAGCAGGACATGTTATTGTCCCTGCCCCAAAGCAGACAGACCAATGGAGAAATGCCATTTTACCTTTTTAGCTTGCTAAACTCCCTCCCAGCCTTGAGGGATCCCAGAGCCCAATATTGAGTTTGAGCTGAGATGTCTACAGTGCAAATTTACGACCCTACGGCCCAAGCCCTGGGATCCTGAGCTGATATGGGGCAGCCCTGTGTGTTTCACTGCAGTGTGGACATAACCGAGCATTATGTTTACACTGCCATTAACGCACCCAAGTCACTATTCTCAAACCCTGAGTCAGTTGATTGAGGCTTGTGGGGCTTGTGCTGCAGGGTTATAAAATTACAGTGTAGACACTTGAGCTTCAGCCCAGCCTCCGAGACCCCACGAGGGGAGAGGGTCTCCGAGTCTGGGCTCCAGTCTGATCGCCATGGAGCCCAAATCAGATCATCTAGGCCAGCGGGATTTTATCACAGTATAGATGCCCTCTTAGGATATGTCTACATTGCAATGTAAGCCCAGGGTTAGCAGAAGTCATGTCAGCAGCCCCAACACATAAACATAAACCATGAGGAAAAGACTCACCCCCAAATAAGCTGGGCAGTGTCCTTTTCCCTATGGTTCGTAAGTCCAGCAACCAAAAGTCCTTTAACATGAGCCATCCCCCTCTCTGCACCCCACTCACAGCTGTTGTCCTTAGTCACTGCAAGCCCAGATGTGCCTTTATAGAGTTCACCTGCCATCCTGGGTGGAAAAAGGGGAAAATAAGAAGGCATTATACTAATTGTGTTGTCTAGGAACTCACTCATCCCTCCACAACCACCCTGTCCTAAAGTTGGTTTAACACCTAAATTTTAGTATTGGGACCCCAGCCCACTTAGCCCTAGAACCTTGTCCCCTGCCTAGCAAGTGCTATTGAATTGAGAGTGAGTCCCTCAATTGGCCTCCACCAAGCACAGTTGTGCTTCCCTTGATTCACAGAACAAGGATAACAGCTCTTTATTTCTCCTGCCCCAATAACAAGGAGACTGGGAATCCAACACCAGGCAAAAGTGATGATTTTGGCAAGCAACCCAACATATTTCCAACATACCGTAAAATCCACATGCAGACTCATATATGAAACCTTGCAAGAAAATCTTCCTGAGGGGGGTATGAAGCACCTGCTGCTGGAGGGAAGGAGGGAGACATGGGTTGGGATTGAGGAGCAGTGTAAAAAGGAGCGGGCTGTCGGTTGGGACAGAGGAGAAAGGTGAAGAGGAGTAGGCTCTGGTTCGGAGTGAGGAGCAATGAGCATAGGAGGGGCAGTGGATTGGGACTGAGGGGCACTGGGAGTAGAGGAGATGTGGGTTTTGGCTGAAGAGCGTTGTCATTTGGGGATCCAGCAGGATAGAGGAAGGCAATAGGTGATTCTAATTCCTTAGGGATATTCTGTTGTGTTTTCTGTGTGTGCATGTGCGTGCAGGGGAATAACATGCTATATGCCCAGAGGCTTTGTTCTTCCAGGCTGCAAGGACAGATAGGATGTCAGGACGTTGCCCCTTCAATCCACCTTGCACAAAGTCCCTTCTTAGGAAAGGCACAGTCCTGAAGAGAAAAAAGTAATGCCAAAGAGGACTCCAGAAGAACGGTTTTTGAAGATACAGTGAGTACTTTATCACCTGAGTAAGGACTTGAAGCCTGGACTCTCAGATTAAAAGTCTGACGTTCTACCAACTGAGCTAGCCAGGCTCACATCATGAGAAGTACAAGTTGTGCAGAGGAGAAACTAGTCAAGAAAAAGCAAAATGGGAAACCTGCTGCTCTCTCTCTCTTCCCTGGCCTGACCTGGCCTGGTATTAGTACGGGTTAAAAAGACAGGGAAATATCAGCGTCTACCAGCCTTTCAGAGCTGTACAAGACTCAGGCACAGTATAGATGCATCTGATGAAGTGGGGATTCACCCACGAAAGCTCATGCTCCAAAACGTCTGTTAGCCTATAAGGTGCCACAGGACTCTCTGCTGCTTTTACAGATCCAGACTAACACGGCTACCCGTTTGATACTTGGCACAGTATAGAGGTGCCCATCTGCAAGTGCCAAATGGTTGGATTGGCTAATGCACCTGTAGATGTCCAAGGCACGCTGGGATATCGAGCCAAGTGTCCATCACCATAATTATTTCAAAGGGATAATGATAATGATGGGAAGGTTCACAAATGACTCAGCAGTTGCATACAAAGGTGCACGTTTGGCAGTTACATTGGGAAATTCTGGCTCCTTCTCAGGCTCAAGTGTAGAAGTTATAACATTTAAACTTGAAAGGGGGACCAATTTCCCCATCATTTCACACCTTTACATCCAAACACGATGACTTTCTGAATGAACCCTCCTCGTTCAGCCAGAAGATCTTGGGGTGGATGTAGGAGTCACTGGGTAAAATTCTCTGCCCTCTGTTATGACTCAGCTCAGAGCAGAGGTACCTAGTGATCTAGTCTGGCTGTAAAATCTATATATCAAGCCCAAATATGGTGTGAAATTAATCCTCAGGAATGGCTGTTCCTCACCCAGACCCAGCAAAGGGCTCTCCAAGGAAGGGGGCTGTTGAGGAAGGAAAGAAGGAAGACGTCCTTCTCTCCCTGGAGGAACTGGGCTCTGCGCTTTGGACAGAAAGGAGGGGAAGGAAATGGCCACACGATGGGAGCAGAACCTAAGAAATGAAACACAACAGGCTTCTGTGCGCATTGCTTCTGAACAGTGAAGGAACCTGACTCCTGTATCATGAAAAGCCAAAAAGCCATTTCTTTGTATGACAGGGAGAAAAGAGTTCCTATAATTCCTGCCCATTTACTTTTGAATTATTTTACATTATAAAGAAAATTGTAACAAAATGAGTCTGAACTTGAGCTGCCTGTTATTAAAAGCTGGTTCCCCAATTCAGTTCCAACCGCCCTGCTAGAAACACCCCCAGGTCCCTGCTCACCCCAGGAAGAGGAAAAAGAGAAACCCCCACTGAGCACTGCCCTTGGCTCCAGGCTGCTGTCCCGGGGTGTGGGTGGGGACTGATTGCTTGCTGCTGAGGAGGGAGCCAGTAGAGACCTCTGGTGCTCTGCTCCTAGCATCTGCCCAGCCCAGACTGCCCTCTGCCTCAGCTGCTGCTCCTGGCCTGCTCTAGAGTCAAACATGCAGGGCCCCCAGGAGAACAGAGGCTTGGAAAGGGCAGCATCCTGGGTTTGGCTGGCAGAGAACCCAAGGCCTTTCTAGCAGAGCTTATAGAACTGAGGTGGGGAAACCAGCCTTTAATAACAGGCAGCTCGAGTTGAAGCTAAGTGTTTTTAACAATTTCTACAACATTAAATAACCCTTCAATCATAGTGTCACATCCACAAAATTGCTTCAGCCTTATAGGTTCCCAAGTGCACAATGAAACATCTCTTCAAACACAAGGGAGTGGAGATCAGTCAATCTTCAGAGTCATCCCACATAAAAGAACCAAATTGTGGTACATACTGGCCCCATCATGTGGCCATGGCCTTTCCCTCCTCTCTGTTAAAAGTTTCAGCATTTTGCACAAAAACTTTCTTCCCTCAGAGTAAGTTCTAAAATGTAGAAGTAGGTGTATAGCTTGGAAATCTCCCCGTGTTGCCATTAGTTCCAGTAGATTGTCCACTGGCAGCATGAACTGGTTTTTTTGCTGCTGTGAAAGCTGCCAGGAAAAGTCTCTGGTGACCAGAGCTCCCTGCTCCTTCCCTGTCCCAGTCACTGCTGTAGCAGGGTCCTCTATGCATTGAGCCAAAACTTTTCTCCAGCCTTCTTAGCACAGTTGGTAGTGTGTCAGTCTCATAATCTGAAGGTCCTGAGTTCAAACCTCAGAGAAGGCAATAGAATTTGCTTCCTGCTTCAGATTTTCTACACGTAATCAGAGAAAAGAAACTAGAGGAGAGTGGTTTCTAGACACACTCCCACCCATCTAACACACACACACACACATAGACTTTTCTAGGGCATTAACTTTTCCTTCTCTATGGAGCTTGCATTGTTCAGAGAGAAAAATAAAACAAAAATATGCAAGTCCAAGCCTAATACAGGATGAAACTCAATACAGATCAAATCTCACTCTCAGAGAGCTTCCAATAAGCTTCTTTTGCTGACTAGGCTTATTTCTTGTCCGGGCCCAATCTTTTCAGGTGGTAGCTAGGGAATGTCTCATGACTGCAGCCATGTTTGTTCAGTTCCACCCCGTTATACAGATTTGGTACAAGGCAGGAATCTTTTGTCTCTCTCCTGGAGAAGAGCCCCAGGTTTAAGATGGATTCCTCTACCAGGTGACATGGTCACGTGTCCTGTGAGACCCCAAGCCTTCATTCTTCCTGGCCTGACTCACAGATAGTGCAGGACAAAGCCATCTCCAGTCAATAGTCCTGGTTAATGGGAGCCATCAAGAGTCCAAACCACTATTAATGGCCCACACTTTGCATCATTACAACAGGACCTCAGAGTTATAGTTCATATTTCTAGTTTCAGATCCAAGAATGATCAGTTCATACAAATAGGATGAACACACACAGTAAATTATAAGCTTTGTAATGATACCTTGCAAGAGACTTTTTGCATGAAGCATAGTCCAGTCACTTTATAGTCACACTCATTGGCATATTTTCATAAAATCCTCTGGAGTGCAATGTCACAGCAGGGAATGGGTTTTACTGTGGTACCTGGGAGCAGTTGAGTGTCATGTTCAGGCTGTGGTTTGAGTTGCTCCAGGTTTCTCGTACGTAAGGACACAGGGACCTTCTTGGGTGCTCTCGATACAGGAATGGCCCAGACACGATAAAGTGGTGGGGATTGCATTTTCCTTTTTTAAATTTGTATTTCCAATGCCATTTCTGTTTGTGATTTTGTTTTGTTTTGTCTAATTGTGTTTTCTCCTGGATTTGATATTTAACTAAAAATAGAATAAGGCCTCAGGGTACTGGTTGGAGGATCAGGCTGGGGCTAGGACTGCTAAGTGAGTGAGAGTAGCAGGTTTTCTGTATTGTTTCCTGACTTCATTTTCATGACTAGTTTCTCTTCTGCATGAAATTTGTTGCTTTCATGTGGGAGCATGACTAGCTCAGTTGGTAGAGCATCAGACTTTTAATCTGAGGGTCCAGGGTTCAAGTCCCTGGTCAGATAAAACGGGAGCCTTCCCCCCAAAATAAAAAAGACATCTTTCCAGGACGTTATTTGACAGCACCTCTTTTCCCCACGACTTGTGCTTTCCTAAGTAGGGCAATGTTTTTGCCTGGGACTAAAGGGGCAACTTCCTCATATGCCCACTGGCCTCTTAGTTTGGATTAAGAAAGGCCTCTGGGAGCTGCAGCAAAGTGCTGCATGCCAACTTGGTGAGTAAATGCAGGGCTGCCTGCACAGGGTCATCCACACCAGAAATCAGCAGAGGTCTGGGGGTTCGCTACTGGTCCCATGGTGCACTCGGGACTTTGAATCCTGCAATCTGAGCTGAAGTCTTGGTGGGATCTGAGGACAATTCCTGTGCCACAAACCCTGCTGGGTCTTCCAAGGCTCTATCTTGCTTTCTGAAAGGCCATGAAAGCCTGTCTTTTGCCCACTAGCTATTGAGACTTGAACTCAAGAGGTGACGTTTGATCCACAAGCCTGGCCATGCCTGAAGTCCTGTAGGTAGGGTTGTGAGCTCCATTTCCTCTGAGTCCTGAAGCTGGGCTGCAGCCTGGCCTAGGAGGAAGCCCAATTGGTTGAGCTACTGGCCCAAAGTCACTTGGGCAGCGTTGGTGTTCCCCAGGAATGCTGAAGGGCCTAAGGGCTCAATACTCCTCCCTATCAGTCAGGGCGGAAGAGGAGGGCTGCAAGAGTGGGCAGGTTGATGGCTGGGCCTTTCATCATTCATTTGGGGACATGGTGGGGAACGTGAACTGGGAGAAATGGTTCCTGGCCTGTGAGGAATGGTTTGGCCGGTGGCGTAAGTGGACCTTGTCATTACCTACAAGGTTTTGATGCTCAAGACCCATCTGTGGGGAATTTCCTTAGCCATGTGTTTCCCCTGCTTCATGAGTGCTGCTGAGACCGAACACGAGGGCCTTCCACCTATTGTGGGGAAATAGGATGTCCCTACCTAGTCAGGAGAAGTGCGGCTTTTCTGCCATATGAGAAGTGGGGTTGGGCCTGGTGGGCTTTGAAGCCTTGAATGACTCTACTTTTTGGTGTTTCAGTTTTCAGTGGTGGCTGAGCTGGAGGGCAAGTCAGGCCCGAGGAGAATGGTGGGGCAACCGTGAAGAACCCAACTGACTCTTGCGATATGGCCGTATTTTTTTTTGACCCCACCGGATGCAGCACCGGGTATGGGATGGCTGATGGTGGCAGAAGGGGGAGGAGTAGACTCATAGACTTTAAGATCAGAAGGGACCATTATGATCATCTAGTCTGACCTTCTGCACAATGCAGGCCACAGAATCTCACCCATCCACTTTTATAACAAATCCCTAACCTATGTCTGAGTTATTGAAGTCCTCAAATTGCGGTTTGAAGACCTCAAGCTGCAGAGAATCCTCCAGCAAGTGACCCGTGCCCTATGCTGAAGAGGAGGGTGAAAAACCTTCAAGGCCTCTGCCAATCTGCCCTGGAGGAGAATTCCTTCCCAACCCCAAAGATGGCGATCAGTTAAACCCTGAGTACGTGGGCAAGACTCACCAGCCAGCACCCAGGAAAGAATTCTCTATAGTAACTCAGATCCCAAACCATCTAACATCCCATCACAGACCACTGGGCATACTTACCTGCTGATTAGGAGGTTAGGAAGTCCCCCACTCCGGTGTTCTTCTATTCACACCTTACACCCTACAGGATTTTCAGTGGGTGGCTAGGTGGAACGTGCTTGTAGGATGGCTTCATCTGCAACATTGGCTGCCCTCACATCAGCGGCAGCCACAACAGCGAGGCCCCCCTCCCTTTGGCTCAGTCTGAACAGAGGTCAATGTACCACTGGGTGTGATAGGCCAATTTTAGGGAGCTTCCTCTGAAGGTGAGCAACTGTGCCCAGAACTTACTGACAGGCGCATTAAAGTATTTGCAAATATGCACGGCCGACATGTGCAGAGCAAAGGCTGCCCAGGGGTACTGTGTCAGGCTCTGGCACCACTTGAGACAATGGACCATCTTCAGCCACCAGCTAACCCAGGATCTAAGGCAGGAATGGGGTGAGGAAGCAAGTCAATGTCAGGGAAATAATCCGTGCTGCCCCTTAGGCCTGAGGCCTAATGAGGAAAAGCTTTGGAGCAGCAGCTAAGCTTGTTTGTCTGTACAAAGGGCATGCGAGGGCAGAAAGATGTGATCAGGGACCCAAATAAGAGGAACTGACCACAAAAAGGGAGCAAGGTAATAGGACAGAGGGCCCCAAAACATGCCAGCTTGTGACAGCTGCCCTTGCAGAACCAGACCACAGTGAAAAGGCTGTTAGAACAGTCAAATTGCAGACTCAACAATAACAGGAATAACCTTAAATGGGAAAACTGAATGGTTAGCTTGCTTTGGATCAATATAGGATCCCAAATAAGGCAAATATCATGTGTAACTGGCGTGCTATGTTTTGCGGTTTTAAGCTTTATAAGCTTGGCAAGATTTGTAGAAAGCAGAGCAGCCTGCCTCTTGCGTGGGGTCATGCTGTCTCTCCCTGCATATATGCTTGTATGAAATAAAGGAGCCTCAGGCTGTCTGATCTAAAATCAACCGTGTGGTCAATATTCCACAACATGAAGCTGAGCAAGGCAGGCAAAAATTCATCTTGCCTTCATGGGCGCTCTCAATTATGCCCTTTTTGTGTGCCAGGGCTGACAAAAACATCCCAGACGGAGAAGCAGCAGGCCCAAAAAGTGTTTTTCAGGGACTGACTTAGCTCAGTTGGAAGAGCATTAGACTGATAGTCTAGAGGTCATTGTTTCGCGCCTGTGCTTTGGCATACTCTTTGTTTGTAGCAGTGGGCTCTTTTTCTGGAAGCACAGCAGTGCCTTTACCCAGCACAAGTCCCCCATTTCAGGCTCCCAAGTAAGAAAAGACAGCATGGACTTGTGCACCAAGTTGGCCCACCTGACCTTTCTTTCTCCTCTTGATCTTTGTCAGCAAGGGGAAGAAAAAGAAGCTCTTCTTCAAGCTGGAGTCAGAAGGACAACATCAGGATGACTTCCTGAGTGCCAGCTCCAATCCTTTGCTCTACCAGCTGACCTATCTATGGGCTGTCACCTCTCTCTCCAAGTTCACCCATCGGTGTGTTCAGAATGGAGAGGGGTAACTAGTAGTGTTCCCTAATGGTCAGTCCTAGGACCAATCCTATTCAGCTTATTCATAAATGATCTGGAGAAAGGGGTAAACAGTGAGGTGGCAAAGTTTGCAGATGATACTAAACTGCTCAAGATAGTTAAGACCAAAGTAGACAGTGAAGAACTTCAGAGAGGTCTCACAAAACTGTGATTGGGCAACAAAATGGCAAATGAAATTTACTGTGGATAAATGTAAAGTAATGCACATTGGAAAAAATACCCCCAACTATACATCCAATATGATGGGGGCTAATTTAGCTACAACTAATCAGGAAAGAGATCTTGGAGTCATCATGGATAGTTCTCTGAAGACGACCACACAGTGTGCAGCAGCAGTCAAAAAAGCAAACAGGATGTTAGGAATCGTTAAAAAAAGGAGACTAAGATAGAGAATATCTTACTGCCTTTATATAAATCCATATAAATCAATATAAATACGAATACTGCTTACAGATGTGGTCTCCTCATTTCAAAAAAGATATACTGGCATTAGAAAAGGTTCAGAGAAGGGTAACTAAAATGCTTAGGGGTTTGGAATGGGTCCCATATGAGGAAAGATTAAAGAGACTAGAACTTTTCAGCTTGGAAAAGAGAAGACTAAGAGGGGATATGATAAAGGTATACAAAATCATGAGTGGTGTGGAGAAAGTGAATAAGGAAAAGTTATTTACTTGATCCCATAATATAACACCTAGGGGCCACCAAAGGAAATTAATAGGCAGCAGGTTTAAAACAAATACAAGGAAATTCTTCTTCACACAGACACAGTCAACATGTGGAACTCCTTGCCTGAGGGGGTTGTGAAGGCTAGGACTATAACAGGGTTTCAAAGAGAACTAGATAAATTAATAAGTTTCAGAATGGAAGCCAAGTAAGTCTATATCAGCAAAAAGAATGAGCAGTACTTGTGGCATCTTAGAGACTAACAAATTTATTTGAGAAACAACTCTGACATCATAATAAAAAAGGCTGACAAAGGAGGTGCTGTCGTCATCATGACAAGGTCGGAATATGAACGAGAGGCTGCTAGGTGGCTCTATAACACCACATTCTGCAAGCCATTTCCCTCTGATCCCACTGAGAGTTACCAAAAGAAACGACATCGTCTGCTCAAGAAACTCCCTGAAAAAGCACAAGAACAAATCTGCACAGACACACCCTAGAACTCCAACCAGGCGTATTCTATCATCTACCCAAGACCCATAAAACTGGAAATCCTGGATGTCCCATCATCTCAAGGCATTGGCACTCTGATTGAAGCAGGATTGTTTGGCTATGTAGACTCCCTCCTCAGGCCCTACGCTACCAGCACTCCTAGCTATCTTTGAGACACCACTGACTTCCTTAGGAAACTACAGTCCATTGGTGATCTTACAGAAAACACCATCTTGGGCATTATGGAGACAGAAGTCCTGTACACCAACTTTCCACACAAAGATGGATTACAAGCCATCAGGAACAGTATCCCCAATAATGTCATAGCAAACTTGGTGGCTGAACTTTGTGACTTTGTCCTCACTCACAACTATTTCACATTTGGGGACAACGTATACGTTCAAGTCAGCGGCACCGCTATGGGTACTCAAATGGCCCCACAGAATGCCAACATTTTTATGGCTGACTTAGAACAACGCTTCCTCAGCTCTCATCCCCTAATGCCCCTACTCTACTTGCGCTACACTGATGACATCTTCATCATCTGGACCCATGGAAAAGAAGATCTTGAGGAATTCCACCATGATTTCAACAATTTCCATCCCACCATCAACCTCAGCCTGGACCAGTCCACACAAGGGATCCACTTCCTGGACACTACAGTGCTAATAAGCGATGGTCACATAAACACTACCCTGTACTGGAAACCCACTGACTGCTATATTTACCTACATGCCTCCAGCTTCCATCCAGGACACACCACATGATCCATTGTCTACAGCCAAGCTCTAAGATACAACCGCATTTGCTCCAACCCCTCAGACAAAGACAAACATGTACAAGATCTCTATCAAGTGTTCTTACAACTACAGTACCCACCTGCTGAAGTGAAGAAACAGATTGACAGAGCCAGAAGAGTACCCAGAATTCACCTATTAGAGGACAGGCCCAACAAAGAAAGTAACAGAACCCCACTAGCCGTCACCTTCAGCTCCCTACTAAAACCTCTCCAGCGCATCATCAAGGATCTACAATCTATCCTGAAGGACGATCCTTCACTCTCACAGATCTTGGGAGACAGGCCAGTCCTTGCTTAAGGCAGCCCCACAACCTGAAGCAAATACTTACCAGCAACGACACATCAAAAACACTAACCCACGAACCTATCCTTGCAACGAAGCCCATTGCCAACTCTGTTCACATATCTATTCAGGGGACACCATCATAGGACCTAATCACATCAGCCACACTATCAGAGGCTCATTCACCTGCATATCTACCAAGGTGATATATGCCATCATGTGCCAGCAATGCCCCTCTGTCATGTATATTGGCCAAACCAGACAGTCTCTACATAAAAGAATAAATTAACACAAATCCCATGTCAAGAATTATAACATTCAAAAATCAGTCGGAGAACACTTCAATCTCCCTGGTCATTCAATGGTAGACCCAAAAGTCGCAATATTACAATAAATAACCTTCAAAAACAGACTCCAGCGAGAGACTACTGAACTGGAATTAATTTGCAAAGTGGACACCATTAAATTATGCTTGAATAAAGACTGGGAGTGGATGGGTCATTACACAAAGTCAAACTATTTCCCCATGTTTATTTGTTCCCCTACTGTTACTCACACCCTCTTGTCAACTGTTGGAAATGAGCCATCCTGATTATTACTACAAAAGATTTCTTCTCCTGCTGAAACTCGCTCACCTTATCTGCTCACTCTCTTTATAGTTTGTATGGCAACACCCATTTTTTCATGTTCTCTATGGATATATATATATCCTCCTGCTGTATTTTCCACTGCATGCATCCGATGAAGTGGGTTTTAGCCCATGAAAGCTTATGCTCAAATAAATTTGTTAGTCTCTAAGGTGCCACAAGTCCTCCTCTTTCTTTTGCAGATAAATTAATGGAGGTTAAGTCCACGAATGGCTATTAGCCAGGATGGGTAAGGAATGGGATCCCTAGCCTCTGTTTGTCAGAGGGTGGAGATGGATGGCAGGAGAGAGATCACTTGATCATTACCTGTTAGGATGACTCCCTCTGGGGCACCCGGCATTGGCCACTGTTGGCAGATAGGATGATGGGTTGGATGGATCTTTGGTCTGACACAATATGACCGTTCTTGTGAAGGGAGGGGCAAAGCACTGTAACAGAATTTCTGTAGTGTAGTGGTTATTACAGTTGCTTAATATGCTAAAGGTCCTTGCTTCAAAGCCAGAGAAAAACATGAGGGCCTAATTTTCTCAGCTCCTACCGGCCTGTCCCTGCTGTTGTAGGAGCAGCAGTGATTTCTATGCTCAAAAGGACTGTTATACTTTCCCCATTCCCACTTTTGTCTCCTTTCCCTCTCTGAATGCCTGTGAAGTGGCTTTTCCCCTCCTGCTCCCTCCTGGACTGCTCGTGGGATGAATGTTCCGGTTGAAGAGCAGAAGAGCTCCCAGGTAGACAAGGTGTCTGGGACTCTAATTAGGCAGCCATCACCCAGAGCATGGACACTGCCCAAGGTGGAGTGTGAGCAACCAGATGCAGCCAAGTCATTTCTAGTCACAGGCCTTGAGGTGCAGGCCCTTAAAAGGAGAAGGGGCCATGTGCTCAGGAGAGCACTCACAAGCTTGTTCCTCCAGTGAATGCCGTTTGCCTGGACCACCTGGCCAGTGGTTCTCTCCATTGTATTTCATTGTGCCTCAGGAAGACTTACCTTCATCGCACTGTCCATAGCTGCGCTCTGGGACACTTATCTTGCAGAATCCTGACATCTCCAGTGTTGTGCCTGTCCTGGGAGTGTGAGTATGCGAGTGCGAGTGTGACTCCCCCTCCCCCGCTTATTTTGAGCTTAGCTATCACTATAATAAATGTGCTGCCCTCTGCCAGACTCTGGTGGGTCATTAGTCCTCCCTACGCTTACTAGCTGGCCCAATTTTGGGTAACACCTGTGATAACCCCAACCTCTGCATGGCAGAGGGTGGTGAAATGAGCCGAGGAAAAAGCCTTGGCATGAGCAGGGGAAAGCTAGAGGATCTTGGCCAGTCACCTTTTGAAGCCTTGTGGCTTGGCTTCCTCTGCCCTTGGAGGTTGGCCTACGGAGGCCGGCTCTTCCTGCTGGCCTCCTTTGTGTGACTTGCCAAAGGAGGAAGTGAGGCAGGAATGGAGCAAAAGAGGAAAGTCGAGCTGAGGAAGTCAGGGCAGAAGCTAAGCGCCTCAGTGCGGCTAAGTGGGGTTAGTAGAGTGCCACCATTCGTTTTGCAAAGCCTGAGGAGGTGCGGTTGGTTACTGGTAGGTAGAATTCTGTGCCTGCCTCTTGGCTTCCCAGGGATGGCTACTTGCAGCCCAGGAGAAGAAGGATGGTTCTGGGTGAAAGGAAGGCAAGCAAAGCTCTGGGAGGAAATTTGGGTGCGGGGTGCTGGGTCTGCACTGTGGGGGGGGATTGGGGTGCAGGAGGGGTGGCGCTTACCCTGGGCAGTGCAGCTCCCAAAGTGACCAGTACACACAAGCCTGCGTCAGCAGCTCCTCAGTGGGCCGTGCCAGGGGTCTCTGTGCACTGCTGCCTGCAGGCGCCGCCCCCAGAGCTCCCATTGGGTGCAGATCCTGGCCAATGGGAGCTGCGGAGTTGGTACTCGGAGCAGAGGCAATGAATGGAGACACTCCCCCCCGCCCCAGGAGATGCCGGGACATGCCGGCCACTTGTGGGAATGGCACGGAGGGACGGAGGCAGAGTGGGAAGGGAGCCACTTTGGTGTTGCTGGCACATCTCTGCACACCCATTGGGGGAAGGTAGCAGAGGTCGTCCATGTGCTGCCTGGGGTAGGGGCAGTGCACAGAGCTGCCTCCCCTCCTGGGTCTATTACAGGAGGGGAGGGGGATCTTTTGGCCTGTAAGGTGCAGCAGGTCGGACTGGATGATCACATTGCTCCATTCTGACCTTAAAGGCTCTGAGTCTAAAAGGGAGAGAGAAGTAAAGGAAGTTTTTTTAAAAAAATAAACCAAACATTGTAATACCAGGATAACTCCAACAGCTCATTGTACAGTCCTGCCCCTTTCTTCCTCCACTGTGTTTTGAATCCCCTGCAGCATATTGATTCTCTCATTCCATTGATAAACTGATATAATGTAACTGAAATTAAACCAATTCCCAGCAGAGAAAACCTCACACCATTGCATTGGCTGGGAATCGAACCCAGATCAACTGCTTGGAAGGCAGCTATGCTCACCACTATACCACCAATGTGTCTGGGAAGTGTGCTACTTGTGCTTGCCCAATGAGGCTAGAGCAGCATTGAGGAGATTTTCAGTCTGTTAAAATGTACTGGATTCTCATCACTGAAAAAAAACACCTCCATCTACACTTGAGTTTGAACCATCAGACTTTCAATTAGCCACCAAAGTTGTTAATTACAGGGTATGTCTACACTACAGGATTATTCCGATTTTACAGAAACCGGTTTTAGGAAACAGATTATATAAAGTTGATTGCATGTGGACACACTAAGCACATTAATTCGGCCGTTTGCATCCATGTACTGAGGTTAGCGTCGATTTCTGGAGCGTTGCACTGTGGGTAGTATCCCATAGCTATCCCATAGTTCCCACAGTCTCCCCTGCCCACTGGACTTCTGGGATGAGATCTCAGTGTCTGATGAGGCAAAAACAGTGTCGTGGGTGATTCTGGGTAAATGTCGTCACTCACTCCTCCCTCCGTGAAAGCAACAGCAGGCAATCATTTTGCGTCCTTTTCCTGGATTTCCCGGGCAGACGCCTTAGCACGGCAACTATGGAGCCCGTTCCGCCTTTTTTCACTGTCACCGTATGTCTACTGGATGGTGCTGACAGATGCGGTACTGCAGCACTACACAGCAGCATCCCCTTGCCTTTTGCAATTTAGCAAAGATGGCTACTAGCCATACCATCCCATCTGCTGCTTTGCAAGTTGACAATGACAGTTACCAGTTATATTGTACCATCTGCTGCTGTCATGGGTGCTCCTGGCCGGCCTCGGTGAGGTCAGCTGCGGGTGCATGGACAAAAATGGGAATGAGTCCCCAGGTCATTCGCTTCTTTGAGTTTTGTCTAAAGGGAGGGTCAGTCCTGTCTAGATTTTCGGGCAAGCCTACTAAAGAACCAGAGAGGCAACGGCCACTCCGGGTCAGAGCCCCAGACATCCCACAGAAATGATGAGCTACATGCCATTCTAGGGGGTGTTCCTGCAACAACCCCACCCGTTGCTTCCCTCCTCCCTCACCCCTCCTGGGCTACCGTGGCAGTGTCCCCCCATTTGTGTGATGAAGTAATAAAGAAGGCAGGAATTTGAAACCACACTGACTTTATTGCCTCTGCAAGTAGAGCTCAAAGGTGGGAGGGGAGGGCACCCTCCAGCTGCTATGATATTCCAGGCAGGACTGAATCTCCATTAGACAAAGCTTAAAGAAGAGAATGACCTGGGAGTCATTCCCATTTTTGCCCAGGCACCCCCGGCTGACCTCACCGAGGCCAGCCAGGAGCACTCACGGGACGACGATGATGGATACCAGTCCTACTGTATCGTCTGCCTTCTGCAAGGAAGGGAAAAGGATCCTGCTGTGTAGCGCTGCAGCACCACGTCTGCCAGCAGCATCCAGTAGACATACGATGACATTGAAAAAAGGCAAGAAATGATTTTTTTCCCTTTGCTTTCATGGGGGGAGAGAGAGGGACGACATATACCATGAACAACCAGCAAGAATGTTTTTGACCCTTCAGACTTTAGGAATTCAGCCAAGAATTCAAATGGTTTTCGAAGAGTGTGGGGACTCTGGGATAGCTACAGACGTCAGTCGCCCCTCACTCCGTGAGCGTCCATGTCATTCTTTGGCTTTCTGGTACGCTTGTCTCAGCTCCTTAAGTTTCAGTACTGTGAGTCCCTGCTGTGGCCTCTGTCCATCATAGCCTTGGAGATTTTTTCAGATGTTTTGGCATTTCATCTTTTGGAACGGAGTTCTGATAGAACAGATTCATCTCCCCATAGAGAGATCAGCCTCAGTATCTCCCATACGGTCCATGCTGGAGCTCTTTTTTGATTCTGGGACTGCATGGCCACCTGTGCTGATTGGCGCTCCATGCTGGGCAAAAAGGAAATGAAATTCAAAAGTTCTTGGGTGTTTTCCTGTCTACCTGGCCAGTGCATCCAAGTTCAGATTGCTGTCCAGAGCGGTCACAATGGTTCACTGTGGGATAGCACCCGGAGGCCAATACCATCGAATTGCAGCCACAGTAACCCTAATCCAACTTGGCAACACCGATTTCAGCGCTACTCCCCTCGTCGGGGACGATTACAGATATCGATATTAAGAGCCGTTTATAGCGATATAAAGGGCTTTGTTGTGTGGACAGGTGCAAGGTTAACGTGATTTAATGCTGCTAAATTCGATTGTTGACCAGGCCAGAGAGAGCAGCAGGTTTCCCGTATTGTTTCCTGCTCTTGTTTTCTTCACTAATTTCTCCTCTGCACCAACTTGCTCTTTTCCTTTGGAAGCCTGGCTGGCTCAGTTGGCAGAGCTTCAGACTTTTAATCTGAGGGTTCAAGTTCCTGCTCAGGTAATAAACTACTCACCAAGATCTTAAACTGTCTTTCTCAAGTCCTCTTTGATGCTACTTTTTCTCTTCAGGATTTTCCCTTTCCTCAGAGAGGCCTTTTTGTGTGTCCGTTTGAAGGGGCAACTTCAGCCCCTCTGTCCTTGCAGCCTGGAGGAATAAAGGCCTCTGGGCATATAGCATGTTCCTTCTCTGCACACACACACATACAAACACATAGATTATCCCTAAGGAATTAGAATCACCTGCTCTCTACTCCTTTCCTGCTGGATCCCCAAATGATGATGCTCTTCAACCTAAACTCATGTGCCCACTTTTCCCAGTGCCCCTCAATCCCAACCCTCAGTGCCTCCTATGCACACTGCTATTCACTCCCAACCAGAGCCTACTCCTCTTCACCCTTCTCCTCCTCCTCTCCTCTATTCACAGTGCCTCAATCCCAACCCACAGGCCCCTGCTCCTCACACTGCTCCTCAATCCCGACTCACAGCTCCTTCCTCCTCACACTGCTCCTAAATATGAACCCACAGCTCCCTCCTTTCCTGCAGCAGCAGGTGCTTCAGACCTGTTCAGGATGATTTTTGAGCAAGGTTTTGTGTATGAGTCTGCATGTGGATTTTACAGTATGTTGGAAATATGTTGGATTGCTTGCTGAAATGATCACTTTTGGCTGGTGTTGGAGTCCCAGTATCCATGTTATTGGGGCAGGAGAAATAAAGCTTTGTTATCCGTGTTGTGTGAATCAAGGACAGCACAACTGTGCTTGACAGACCCCGATTGAGGGACTTACCCTCAATTGAATAGCACTTGCTAGGCAGGGGACAGGGGTTCCACAGCCAAGTGGGCTGGGGCCTGGGTTCTAATACTAAAATTTAGGAGTTAGACCAACTTTAGGACAGGATGGCTGTGCAGGGATGAGTGAGTCCCTAGACAACATAGTGAGTACGGTGCCTTCTTATTTTCCCCCCTTTCCACCCAGGATGGCAGGTGAACTCTACAGAGGCACCTCTGGGCTTGCACTGACTAAGGACAACAGCTGTGAGTGGGGTGCAGAGAGGGGATGGCTCATATTAAAGGACTTTTGGTTGCTGAACTTACGAACTGTAGGGGGAAAGACACTGCCCGTCTTATCCGGGGGTGGATCTTTCCCTCATGGTTTATATTTATGTGTTGGGGCTGCTGACATGACTTCTGCTAACCCTGGGCTTACATTGCAATGTAGACATACCCTGAGAGTGCATCTATACTGTGATAAAATCCCTGTGGCCTGTCTGGCCTAGAGCATCTGACTTAGACTCCTGGGGTTTAGGTTGTGATGCTGAAAACTGCAGTGTAGACATTTGGGCTCCGACTGGAGCCCAGGCTTGGAGACCCTTACACCTTGTCAGGTCTCGGAGGCTGGGCTCAAGCCCAAGTGTCTACACTGTAATTTTATCACCCTGCAGTAGAAGCCCCACAAGCCTGAATCAACTGACCCAGGGTTTGAGAATAGTGACTTGGGTGTGTTTATGACAGTGTAGACATAATGCTACGCTATGTCCACACTGCAATGAAACACCCAGGCGTAGGCGGCAGGTTATATGGGCTTAAGGAGCCTGGGCTCCAGGAATATTCAGGGCTGGGGGCCCTGCTCCAGCAATATTTGGAGCTGGGTCTCTCCCCCAGCCTTGCCTGGATCAGGTCCCAGCCCCGGCTCCCGCGGGTCTCCCCCCACCGCCATGCCCTGCTGTGTCCCTGCCTGGAGCGGGTCCCACCTCCGCCTTCCACCCCTCCCCCTGCTTCCCCGCTCCGCCGTGTCCCTGCCTGCTCCTGGTGCCAGAGAGCGACTCCCAGAAGAACTGCTGTCTGCTGCCCCAGGGTCCTAGCACCTGACCTCCACTAATGGCTTGGCAGGCTGCCCTTACCCTGCTCTTCTGCCCTAGCCCTGAGCCTCTCCAACGCCCCAAACCCCTCATTCCAAGCCAGAGCCCTCATCCTTCTGCACCCTGATCCTCTTCCCCAGTCAGAGCCCTCATCCCCCTGCACCCTGATCCTCATCCTCAGCCAGAGCCCTCATCCCCCTGCACCCTAATCCTCATCCCCAGCCAGAGTCCTCATCCTTCTGCACCCGGATCCTCTTCCCTCGTCAGAGCCCTCATCCCCTTGCACCCTAATCATCATCTCCAGTCAGAGCCCTCATCCTCCTGCACCCTAATCCTCATCCCCAGCCAGAGCCCTTGTCTCCCTGCACCCGAATCCTCATCCCCAGACGGAGACCTCATCCCTCATCCCCCTGCACCCGAATCCTCATCCCCAGCCAGAGCCCTCATCCCCCTGCACCCGAATCCTCAGCCCCAGCCAGAGCCCTCATCCCCCTGCACCCTGATCCTCATCCCCAGACAGAGCCCTCATCCCTCTTGTCATGAACAGATAGTTAAGGGTTAATGTCTCTTTTACCTGTAAAGGGTTACAAACAGTGAACCTGGAACACCTGACCAGAGAACCAATCAGGAGACAAGATACTTTCAAATCTCGGTGGAGGGAAGTCTTTGTTTTGTGTGTTTTCTTTGTCTGTTGTTCTCCCTGGGTTCTGAGAGTGACTGGACGTACCTACAGGCTCTCTAATTTTCTGTTCAAGTAGTAAGTACAAGTAGAAAGCTGGTTTAGTCTTTTTGATTGTTTTCTTTATTTGCAAATGTGTATTTTGCTGGAGGGATTTTAATTTGTATTTGGCTGGAAGAATTCTATCTCTGTTGCAATTTGTATTTATGTGGGGGGGAGGATTCTCTCTAGTGTCTATAAGCTGAAAGACCCTGTAACATTTACCATCTTGATTACAGAGACAACTTTTACTTTTTCCTTTCTTTTATTAAATGTTTTTCTTTTTTAAGACCTGATTGATTTCTTCCTTTGTTAAGGCTGGAGGGAATTGAGTCTGTACTCACCAGGGATCTGATGGGAGAAAGGAGGGAAGGGAGGGGTGAAGGTGGAATTCCTCTGTGTTTTAGATTCACAGAGCTTGAATCTGTATTGCCTCTTGGTGAGAGGAAAAGAGGAGGGGGGAAGGTGATATTCCTCTCTGTTTTAAGATTCAAGGAGTTTGAATCACAGTGATCTCCTAGTGTCACCAGGGAGGGGAGGATCTGGGAGGAAGAAAGGAGGGAGGAGGAATGGTTTATTTCCCTTTATTGTGAGACCTAAGGAATTTGGGTCTTGGGGACCCCAGGGAAGGTTTTGGGGGGACTAGAGTGTACCAGGCAGTCCAAGTCCTGGTTGGTGGCAGCACTACAAGGTCTAAGCTGGTAATTAAGCTTAGGGGGATTCATGCTGGTGCCCCATCTTTTGGACGCTAAGGTTCAGAGAGGGGGTGATACCAGGATACCTCTGCACCCTAATCCTCATCCCCAGCCAGAGCCCTCATCCTCCTGGACCCTAATCCTCAGCCCCAGCCAGAGCTCTCATCCCTCTGCACCCTGATCCTCATCCCCAGCCAGAGCCCTCATCCCCCTGAACCCTGATCCTCATCCCCAGCCAAAACTCTCATCCCCCTGCACCCTAATCCTGATCCCCAGACAGAGACCTCATCCCCCTGCACCCTAATCCTCATCTCCAGACAGAGCTCTCATCCCCCGGCACCCGAATCCTCATCCCCAGCCAGAGCCCTCATCCCCCTGCACCTGAATCCTGATCCCCAGAGACCTCATCCCTCATCCCCCTGCACCCTAATCCTCATCTCCAGACAGAGCCCTCATCCCCCTGCACCCTAATCCTCTGCCCCAGCCCTGAGCACCGCCCGCAGCATGAACCCCTCATCCTCAGCCCCAACCCTCATTCCCCTGCAGCTTGATCCTCTGCCCCAGCGTGCACCACCTCCCCCTTCCTACATCCCCACCACCAGCCGAGCCTGCACCCAAACTCCGTCCCAAAGACTGCACTCCTCACCCCCTCCTGCACACCCACCCCCTGCCCCAGCCCAGAGCCTGCACCCAGCACCCAAACTCCCTCCCAGAGCCTGCACCCCTCATCCCTTCCTACACCCCCACCACCAGCCCAGAGCCTGCACCCAAACTCCATCCCAAAGCCTGCACCCCTCACCCCCTCCTGCACACACTCCCCTGCCCCAGCCTGGAGCCTGCACCCAGCAGCCAAACTCCCTCCCAAAGCCTGAACCTCTCCTGCACCCTAATCCCCAGCCCAGGACCTGCACCCCAGACCTCCCCCTCAAACCCTGCCCAGAGCCTTAGGCAGGTGGAGGCAGAGTGTGAGGGGGCGGAGTTGGGGGGGGTTCTGGGCACCACCAAAATTTCTACAAATTTGCCTCCCATGCACCCAGGGCTGCCCCATGCCAGCTCAGGCTCCCAAGGCTTTGGCCGTGGGGTGGTAAATTTGCAGTGTCGATGTCTCAGCTCAGGCTCAATACTGGGCTCTGGGCCCCCTCAAAGTTAGGAGGGAGTTTAGCAAGCAAAAAAGGTAAAACTGCAATGAGGTATTTCCCTGGACTCAATGGCATTTCTCCATTGGTCTGTCTGCTTTGGGGCAGGGACAATAGATTCTGGCAGCCACAATGAGCATTTGGTGTGAGAGCTCAGACCTGCCCCTGTCCCAGAGGGAGGGGGTCATCCATGAGGGGACTGGACCACTGACCTACCCGCTCCTAACTCCCAAACGTTCAGTAACTCTGTTATCAGGGCCTGTGTGTGTAATTTAAACCATAAGAAAGCCCACACTGGGCTAGACCAAAGGTCCTTCTGACAGCAGCCAAGAGCAGGTGCCCCAATAATCACTCAACAGGGCACCACTGGGAGTTATTATCTCTGACCCAAAAGCAGACAGACCAATGGAGAACTGCCATGAGTCCAGGGTAATACTTCACTGCGATTTTACCATTTTCACTTGCCAAACTCCCTCCCAAACTTCTGGGCTCCTACAGCAGGGTACTGAGCCTGAGCCGAGACACGTACACTGCAACTTTAGAGCCCAAGCCATGTGACCCTGATTAATCCAACACAAGCCTGCCCTGGGTGTTTCATTGCACTGTAGACCTACCCTAATGCTATGTCTATACTGTGATTAAAACACTCAGGCCACTTGTCTCAAAGCCCAGGTCAGCTGACTCAGGGTTATGGGACTTAGACTGCAAGACTATAAAATTACAAAGTGCAGACATATGGACTTGAGCCCAACCTCTGAGACCCGACCGGGGGGTGAAGGTTTCTGAACCCAGGCTTCAGTGGGAACACAAATATTTCACCACAGTTTTTAGCCTCTCAGCTTTAGCTCCATGAGCCCAAGTCAGATGCCCCAGGCCAGCCATGCTGCCATCTTTATCCCAGGAGAGATGGACTCTAAGGGTACGTTCCAATTGCAATGGAAGCCCAGGTGTGGCAAGCTGTGCTCAAAGCAGCACCCTGGAAGCCCCATATTCACCACTCTCATATAGTGATGATACATTTTGGACAAAGTCTGCCTGGTGAGGTATCATTTTAAAAATCTTGAACTGTTCATCTGTTGAACATCAGTGTCCTCTTGCATTCCATGTGCTCACATTGGTTTGGGAAGTTATGAAGTTTGCTCTGTGTGCATTAC
The DNA here is from genome assembly GCA_026122505.1 of Aldabrachelys gigantea. Taxonomy (NCBI): domain Eukaryota; kingdom Metazoa; phylum Chordata; order Testudines; family Testudinidae; genus Aldabrachelys; species Aldabrachelys gigantea. The sequence goes on from JALNIE010000562.1 coordinate 27,032, forward strand.
AGAACTGTGTTATGAGGTTGGGAAATGCCCACTACCAGCCTTTCAGGTGCAAAAATGGAGGAGCCAGACTCACTGCTGACCTATTAAAGGTAGCTACACTCCCAAGGAATATCCCAGGAACCGTGTACAATGCAGACTTCGCCGAGATAACACGGCAAGAATGGACACTGCTTGACTCACATCATAGCAAAGGAGCTTTCTAGAAAGTTGGAAGTAACTATGAAAGAGGGGTAGAGACATCATGACTTGGCGTCTCTTCCTCACAACTCAACAGCTGGAAACACACCTAGATGACAAAACTGATTCATAAATCAGAAGATAAAAATAATAATATATTCAAACCAAAGTCCCCAAACAGACTAGTATTGATTTTTCAGCCGAAAATTTTCAGTTTAGAGAATTTTGTTTTCCCAGTCAGACTTTGCCAAGGGAAGCAGGGAGAAAATGTTTGAGTTGCCTCCTTCAGAACAGCTTGGTCTAGACACTCTAGCTATGGGTCACTGTCATGGCTTTGCTGAGAACTGGGGTATTTTAATAATTTGGGGAGGTCCCAGGGTGTTTGGGGAAGATTATGAGGCTGTTACCTTTTGAGATAGAAACTAAGACATAGCGGACTAGAGAATTTTTTTTTTTTAGAAATTTGAGATTTAGACATTTTATTTAAAGCAAGGGGGTTTCTGAGCAGGTTTTTGTTTGCAGGAAGCAACATTGTTTGATCTGTCATTGTACCAAATGGGGAGATGGTTGTCTATAAAGGAGGGGTGAAGACTAAATGCATCCAATGAGGATGGGATTCGAACCCATGCGTGCAGAGCACAATGGATTAGCAGTCCATCACCTTAACCACTTGGCCACCTCACCTTAGCTGCTAAGGAATGGACAGGAGGAAAAATCTAAGGCCAGCAGAGATAGGGACACTAAGGTGTGTTGAAATACTAAGCGGAAGCAGGGGCTGAATGAGCTCCTCCATCACATCTACTGAGGAGCTGGGGGAAAGACTTCAGGAACTCTGTCTAGCTATGCAGCATGACGGGGCCACTTCCCCAAAATGACCAGTTTTGGCTGGTGGCGGGTTATAAATCACTTTAGCACTGAGTGGTATGAAATGTTATTATCCTTCCTGCATGATGAAGGGCAGCTGAACATACCTAGTCGGTCCTGATGGAGGGGTAGGTGAGTGAGGAATAGCATTTATTGGACTTTGTAGAAGTGATTGAGAACGTCACCCTAAACCACTGGTCCCCAAACATTTGACACTGTGCCCTCTTAACCATGGCTGTGACCCCTCAGAAGTCACAGTCGAAAACCGGGGCTGGGAGTGGGGCTGTTGCTTGCTGAAGATGGGATGCAGACAGGGGTAAGGGGGTTAAGGCCGAGCTGGGAGCCAGGGACCCTCGCTGAGGGTGGGGTTGGAAAAGAGCTGGGACAGAGTGAGGCTGAGTGGTGCTCCCTCCATGGGGGCTGGCTCAGGCCCTGAGGTGCCCCTATGAATCTTCCTCTGTGTCCCCCTAGGAATCATGCTCCACTTTTTGGGGACCACTGAACCCTACTCGCTAAGCAGGGACTAGTGATTCCAAAGCCCAGGGAAAGGGAAAACAAGTTGCGGGGGCCCCAGAACTGGAACCATGCCCCCTCCCACTTCTGTCTGTGGCTCCGCCCCCTTCCACACCTTCCACCCATGGCCCAAGCCACCATGTCACCTCTGTTCCACCCCTTCCTCCACTGGTCCCACCCTGTCACTCCTTTACCCCTGCCCCGCTGTGGCCCCGAGACCAGAGAAGCTCTGTGCCCCTGCTGCAGCCCCTGGGCTGTATCATGGAGTAAGAGCTCCTCCAGCCCTGGGGCTGACATGGGGGAGACTTTTCCAAGGGGACCTAATTTCTCCAGGGCCTCTAGTCATGGGCCCCACTGTCTCCTTGACGATGCAAGGTTTCAGGAGGCTGAGCCCACCTGAGCCTCCATTACATGCTGCCCAGGCTACAACTGCTCAGTGTGTGGCCAGTCTCCATATGTTCTCTGCTGTTCTTGCTGGGGAGCTTGGCCAGCATTAGGAGTGGGGCCCCCCAGCAGCCGTCCAGGGCTCCAGGAGGTCAAAGGGCTCCGTGTGGCAGTGCTAAGGTGCTCACTGCTCTCCCCTGCCCCAATGCTCCTCCATGGCCCCATAGAGGGTTGAGGGGAGCGAGGAGCAACACTATGTGCTCCATGTGTCCTGGTCGCTTTCCCCACCTGGGCTGTGCTGTGAGGGGAGCATCAGAAGCTGCTGCTCTCTGCCCTCCCCTGATGCAGCCCAGCTGAGGAAAGTGACCTGGATGCAAGTAACTCAGATAATGTCGCTTCTTGACCCCCTAGCCCGCCCCCGCAGCTCCTAGGGCTGCCCAGAGGAGCAGCATTCCAGGGAGGAGCAGGCAGCAATGCCAGCTGCTCCATGCACACAGGTCACTGCCCTCACATGGGTGCAGGAGGGGGCACAGGAGAGGGGTAGTGGTTGGTGGCACAGGATGGTAGTGTGGGAGTTAAGGGCAAAGGGGACACAGTGTAGGGGTTAGGGCCCAGGAGGGGGCAGGAGTTAGGGGTGAAGGAGGTGCAAGGGTTGGGAGTGCAGGAGCTGGGGGAAAGGGGGAGGGGGATCGTCCAGGGGTGATGGGGAAGTGCCTAAGTACACGTTTTGCCCAGGGCACCATTTCCCCTAATGCTGGTCCTTGATAACAACATTTCTTGCTGGGAGGGGGAGGGGAGAGAGATGAGGCGTTTTCTCTCTGTTTCTTTCCTCTCCATCTTCTGTTCCTTCCTTCAATTCCAGAAACCTCCCTTGTGTTTTAGACTGTGCAGTGATGCCCTCCCCACCCCAGGCCTCTGGAGCCTTTGGAGCAGAAAGATCCCAGGAGCTGAGGAGGAATCCAGGGCTGAGTAGCTGGCAGGAAGGAGTCCTAGCAGCTCTTCTGGGAACGCAGGGGAGAACTGACTCCCCCTTCTCTAGATTCTCCCCATGGGGCTCTGGGGAGCAGGGAGGGTTGTGTGATAAATTCCATCCAACATCTCCCCTTGATCCAAGTCAAGGGACGTCTCAGCTCTGCACCATCCCCTTGGCAACACTAAACAAGGGATGTTTTCCACTGCCCAGGAGACCCAGCCAGGGACTGATGTGCTGGAAATATGTTGGGAAAGGGACTGTCTGAATTCCCAAGGCAGGGAATGAACAATCTACAGCGACATCATTAACCACAAACACACTCTAACCATACTCCAGCCAGTAGGGAAATGGGCAGGAATTCTTGCTGTTCAGCCAGGGCCACACAGACAGAGCTGCACAGCAGTGAGTGTGCTGGGGAAGCTGGTCTGAGCAAACAAATGGAAATGACCCTTCAGTGAGTATAGAACCAGAGTGTAAAAAGGCCCCTGTGTTACGTGGTTGTGGCTGAGAGAGCTGGGGTATGACACCATCGGAGTCTTTCTGTGGAGGTTTGATTTTTGCCAGATAGGGAAGGCTGGTGTGTGGTGTCTTCACAGCTGTACTTTCAGTGATGCAGGTTTCTCTATCCCATTGTTCCATGGGCATCCTACTAGATTGCCGCTGCCTTTCAACTGCGGTGTGGAGACTGTTTGTGTGTGGGGAGAGACAGTGTGTGTGTTGAGGTAGGTAAGACCAGATCATTATTATCCCTACTTGAAAGGGGGGAGAAGCTAAGACTGAGAAAGTAGAATTGACTTGTCCTAGGTCACACAGCCAGTCAGTGGCAGCGTTGGGAATAGGATCCAAGAGCCCTGATTTTGAAAGTAATCATCAGATCTTGAATTTCATGCATTGAATGACCTGAATAAAGTGCTCTCACAAAAACACTGCACAGTAATTATTCAGCAAGTATTTGAGGAGAACTGCAATGTTAGAGAGAATCATGAACTGCTCAGAGACCATTAATGCAGAGAAGCAGCAAAATTCATCAAACATATGACTGGTTATAACTTTTTTACTTGGTCTTAAAAGAGAAGAACAAGAACCTGAGTCTCCTCCCTGTCAATAACCCCCTGCTCAGCCAATCAGGGTAGAGACTGAGGATGGCAGGCTGAGGGTTCTCACCAGAGAGCCCAAAGGATGGCCCAGGTCACTGGTGGGGATCACTGCCCAAGCATTATTTCTGTCCCACATTTTTGGGTGGACCTCCCATAGTGGGAGCTGCCGAGCACTCCCCCGCAACACACACACACACCTCGCTCCTGGTTTTCGGAGAGGAACAGGTGAAAGAGCAAAAGAAGCAAGAGATAAAGAGAAAGGAGGAAGGGATGGATGGAGGAAAATGTGAAACCAAAAGGACAAATTCTAATGTCCCCAGTGATTTTAAGGGACAAAATCCCAGGTGCGGAATAAAATTCTGCCTCCTTAAGCTCGTGTTTTCCATGCCTAGAATTTAACTGTCACCAGATGGATCAGACTGAACAGGTTACAAACCTCGAGGAGGCTCTTACCTTCTCAACAGGGACGGCTGTTTTCTAGTAAAATCAGGCAAAGGGAAGGAGAAAACTCGAAAGAGGTTCCTCCTGGCGCTCATGTACGTGAACCCGAATATTCTCTCAGTCCTCAAAGAGAGACCTGGAGAAGGAGACTTTCTGAAGCAAAGCCACAGGTTTCTCTGAGGTTTCCCTGGCCCCTTGCCCCTGTCCTGCCTGGCTGATGTCAGCATCTCTCTGTGAGGTCACCACCTCCCCATCACCTTTGACCAATAGTCTGAGGTCCTGCAAAAGGCTTTTCTGATGTCATTGTCACACCTCTCCCTTGCTGTCCTAATGTCCTGCCTCAGGCCAGGCACTTTGGAGGTTTGAGCTACTCCCTGTGGATCACTCCACTCAAGGAGCATTCGTTCTAGGCAACAAGCCGGCTAGACAGTAAAACATCAGACTCTGCTCCCAATGCTACAGTCAGTTTTTCAGAAATTGGTCGACTTTATGTCCAGAAGAGACCAGTAGAGCATCTAATCTGACCCCGTACATATCACAGGCCTCCTGTATGACACAATAGCTACTTTTGGAGCAAACACATTCCAGAAAGGCATCTAGTATTCATTAAATGACATCAGGAGATGGAGAATGCACCACTTTCCTTGGTAGCTTGTTCCTGTGGTGAATCATCCTTGCTGTAGAATATTTGTGTCTCAGTTGTAATATGAATTTGTCTCTTTTCACCTTCCAGTCACTGGGTCTTGTTCTGCCTTTCTCTGCTAGATTAAACAGCCCTTTAATACAAAACCTTTTCTCTCCATTAAGGCCCTTCAACACTTCAGTGAAGTCACCTTTCAATCCTCTTTTGATAAGCTAAACAGGTTGAGCTTGTTCAATAGCTCACTAGAAGGCATTTTTTTCCAGCCCTCAGAACATTTGTCATCAGACTCCTGAACTTCAACTGGATGTGGTTCTTGTTCTTCTGCACAGCATAGCTCTTGGAGAAGAGGGATCTGCAAATGTACATTCATACGATCCCTTTGTTTAACTGATGAAAACATAAACTAGACTCTTAGAGGATTGGAACTGATTTCAGCTGATGGACAGCTTCACTAGGTTTTTATGCATTTGGACAGCGAAATGTTGAGTGTTTACATTCATATCAAGCACTCCAGTATCGTGGAGCTCCTGAACATAATGGAGAATGGAAATGAAAATGTTTTCCCTTTTTTTTTAAAAAAAAAGAAGATTAGAAGAGAACACTGGGGTTTGCACTGAGGACCACTTGAGTTGTAGTCAAGCACTCTAACACTGAGCTATACCCCCATAATAACAGGAGCACAGAATCGTGTTCTCCAGGACTTTGAAGGACAAACCCTGCTTCTTCAAGGTCCTTTGCCATTCCCAGACCACAGGTGGTTTTAAAAATGGGGTTTGATTAAACTTCTTAAATGTGGCAAACATCACAGCTTGCACACCCACCGATATAGCTTCTCCCACTGACGTAGCTGCCACCTCTTGGGGAAGTGGATGAACTACACCCACAGGAAAACTCTCCCCTCAGCATAGAGCAGTGGTTCTCAAACTGTGAGTCAGGACCCCAAAGTGGAATGTGACCTTATTTTAATGGGGTTTCCAGGGCTGGCATTAGACTTGTTGGGGCCTGGGGCTGAAGCCAAAAGTCAAGCCCCATCACCCAGGGCTGAATCCCTCAAGCTCTGGTTTTGCCCTCCCCCAACTGGGGCAGTGCTCAGGCTTTGTCTCCTCTGCCTCTGCTCAGTGTGGAGGGGCTTGGTGCCTCTTTCCAGGGCCATGTAGTAAGGCTTTTTTTTGGCAGAAGGGGGTTGCAGTGAAAGGAAGTTTGAGATACTCTGGCATAGAGCCTCTGAATATGTCTAGACTTGGCTACCTGTGGCACCATGGCTAATCAGACACTGAAAATACAGCCATGCAGACACCACACACCAGCTTTGCCTAGCAGGCAAGAATCAAACCTCCACAGAGAGATGCCTGTTGTTTTTTAACCCATCTCCCTAAGCACTCAGCCACAACCACTTAACAAAGGGCCTTTTCTACACTATGGTTCTGGTCTCACTGAAGGGTTATTGCCAATTGTTTGCTCAGACCAGCATTAGGGAAAATCGTGCCCTGGGCAAAGCTTGTATTTTGGCACTTTTCCATTGCCCCTAGATGATCCCCACTCCCCCTTTACCGCTAGCTCCTGCACTCCCAACCCTTGCACCTCCTTCACCCCTAACTCCTGCCCCCTCCTGTGCCCACTTTGCCCTGAACTCCCTGTGCCACCAGCCATTGCCCCTGTCCTGCAGCCACTTCACATGGTTCCAGTGCTGGCGGACCTGCACTTGTTCTCCCTTTCCCTGGGCTTTGGCATCACTAGCCCCTGATTAGCCAGTAGGGTTCAGTGGTTCCCAAAATGTGGGGCATGACTCCTAGGGGGACACAGAGGAACATTCATGGGGGAACCTCAGGGCCTGAGCCAGCCCCCATGGAGCTCACTCTGTCCCAGCTCTTCCCCAACCCCACCCTCAGCCTGGGGCTTTGGCTCCTAGCTCGGCCTTGGCCCCTTACCTGTCTGCACTCCTCTGCCCAGCAAGCAACAGCCCCATTCCCAGCCCCCGGTTCTTGACCGCAGCTTCTGAGGGTCCACAGCCATGGATAAGAGGGCACAGTGTTAAATGTCTGGGGACCACTGGTTTAGGGTGACGTTCTCTATCACTTCTACAAAGTCCAATAAAAGCTATTCCTCACCCACCTACTCCTCCATCAGGACCGACTAGGTATGTTCTGCTGCCCTTCAATCCTCCTTTGTTGCACCTGAAAGGCTGGTGGTGGGCATTTCCCAACCTCATAACATGTCTCAGTAATGCACACAGAGCAAAACTTCATAACTTCTCAACCAATGAGAGCACACACAATCCAACAAGATATTAATGTTCAACAGATCAAGACTTTTGAAATGATACCTCACAAGGCAGACTTTGTACAAACCATGTCATCATTATATGAGAGTAGTGAATATGGGGCTTCCAGGTGCTGCTTTGAGCACAGCTTGCCACACCTGGGCTTACATTGCAATGGAGATGTACCCTTAGAGTCCATCTCTCCTGGGATAAAGATGGCAGCAGGGCTGGCCTGGGTCATCTGACTTGGGCTCATGGATATAAAAGAGGGGACATGAGTTTAGGCTGAAAAGCATCTTCATTTGGAGGTCCAGCAGGAAAGGGGAAGGCAGCAGGTGATTCTAATTCCTTAGGGATATTCTGTGTGTATGTGTGTGTGTGCGTGCAGGGAAGGAACATGCTATATGCCCAGAGGCCTTTATTCCTCCAGGATGCAAGGACAGAGGGGATGTCAGGAAGTTGCCCCTTCAAACCCACAAACAAAAAGGCCTTCTGAGGAAAGGGAAAATGCTGAAGGGAAAGAGTAACATCAAAGAGGACTCCAGAGAGACAGCTTTAGATCTTGGTGAGGAGTTTATTGCCTGACCAGGGACTTGAACCCTGGACCCTCAGATTAAAAGTCTGATGCTCTGCCAACTGAGCTAGCCAGGCTCACAGAGGAAATGGAACACCTTTGTGCAGAGGATAAATTAATCAAGAAAACAAGAGCAGGAAACAATAGGGGGAACCTGCTGCTCTCTCTGGCCCAGTCAACACTATGAGTTTATATCGAATTTAGCAGCATTAAATCGCATTAACCCTGCACCCGTCCACACAACAAAGACCTTTATATCGCTATAAAGGGCTCTTAATACTGGTATCTGTACTCCTCCCCGATGAGGGGACTAGCGCTGAAATCGGTATTGCCATGTCGGATTAGGGTTAGTGTGGCCGCAATACAATGGTATTGGCCTCCAGGTGCCATCCCACAGTGCACCATTGTGACCGCTCTGGACAGCAATCTGAACTCCCAGGTCATTCTCTTCTTTAAGCTTTGTCTAATGGAGATTCAGTCCTGCCTGGAATATCATAGCAGCTGGAGCCTGCCCTCCCCTCCCACCTTTGAGCTCTACTTGCAGAGGCAATAAAGTCAGGGTTGTTTCAAATTCCTGCTTTCTTTATTACTTCATCACACAGATGGGGGGACACTGCCACGGTAGCCCAGGAAGGGTCAGGGAGGGGGGAAGCAATGGGTGGGGTTATTGCAGGGGCACCCCCTAGAATGGCATGCAGCTCATCATTTCTGCGGGATGTCTGGGGCTCTGACCCGGAGCGGCCGTTTGCCTCTCTGGTTCTTTAGTAGGCTTGCCTGATAGTCTAGACAGGACTGACTCTCCCTTTAGACAAAACACAAAGAAGGGAATGACTTGGGATGTCATTCCCATTTTTGTCCATGATCCCGCAGCTGACCTCACCAGCGCTGGCCAGGAGCACCCATGACAGCAGGAGATGGTACAGTATAACTGGTAACTGTCATTATCAACTTGCAAAGCAGCAAACGGGACAGTATGGCTGGTAATCAACTTTGCTAACTTATAAAGGGCAAGAGTATGTTGCTGTGTAGCGCTGCAGTACTGCGTCTGTCAGCACCACCCAGTAGACATACGGTGACGCTGAAAAAAGGCTGAACAGGCTCCATGGTTGCCGTGCTATGGCGTCTGCCCAGGCAATCCAGGGAAAAAGACGCAAAATGATTGTCTGCCCCTGCTTTCACGGAGGGAGGACTGAGTGATGACATTTACCCAGAATCACCCACAATGCTGTTTTTGCCCCATCAGGCATTGAGACCTCAACCCAGAATTCCAATGGGTGGGATAGACTGCGGAAACTATGAAATAGCTATGGGATAGCTACTCACAGTGCAACGCTCCAGAAATCGATGCTAGCCTTGGTACATGGACGCACTCCGCTGAATTAGTATGCTTAGTGTATCCGTGTGCACTCGACTTTATACAATTTGTTTTCAAAAACTGGTTTCTGTAAAATCGGAATAATCCTGTAATGTAGACATACCCTGTGATTAACAACTTTGGTGGCTAATAGAAAGGCTGATGGTTCAAACTAAAGTAAAGATGGAGGTGTTTTTTTTTAGTGATGAGAATCCAGTATATTTTACAGGCTGAAAATCTCCTCAATGCTGCTCTAGCCTCATTTTGCAAGCATAAGTGAGACTTTTGCCAGATGCATTGGTGGTATAATGGTGAGCATAGCTACCTTCTAAACAGTTGATTTGGGTTTGAGTCCCAGCCAGTGCAGTGATAATATGTTTTCTCCTCTGGGAATTGGTTTAATTTCAGTCACATTGTATCAGTTTATCAAGGGAATGAGAGAATCAATGTCCTGCAGGTCAATCAATGCATAATGGAGGAAGAAAGGGGAGGGACTATACAATGAGCTGTTGTAATTATCCCGGTATTACAATGTTTGGTTTATTTTTTTAAAAAACTTCCTTTACTTCCCTCTCCTTTTAGACTCGGAGCCTTTAAGGTTTGAAGGGACCAATGTGATCATCTAGTCCAAGCTGCTACACCTTACAGGTCAAAAGACCCCCCTCCTCTCCTATCGTAGAACCGGGAGGGGAGGCAGCTTTGTGCACTGCCCCTACCCCAGGCAGCACATGGACGACCTCTGCTCCCCTCCCCCAATGAGTGTGCAGAGATGTGCCAGCAGCACTAAGGTGGCTCCCTGCACACTCTGCCTCTGTCCCTCCGTGCCACTCCCAGAAATGGCCGGCATGTCCGAGCATCCCCTGGGGTGGGGGGAGTGTCTCCATTTATTGCCTCTGCTTCGAGTACCAACTCTGCAGCTCCCATTGGCCAGGAACTGCAGCCAAAGGGAGCTCTGGGGGCGGTGCCTGCAGGCAGCGGCACACGGAGACTCTCTGGCACGGCCCACCTAGGAGCCGCTGCCGCAGGGTTGTGCGTACCAGTCACTTTGGGAGCTGCACTGCCCGCGGTAAGCGCCACACCTCCTGCACCTCAGCCCCCTCCCCCAGCACAGAGCCAGCACCCCGTACCCAAATTTCCTCCCAGAGCTTTGCTTGCCTTGCTTTCACCCAGAACCGTCCTTCTCATGGGCTTCAAGTAGCCATCCCTGGGAAGCCAAGAGGCAGGCGCAGGATTCTACCTCCCAGTAGTCAACCGCACCTCCTCAGGTTTGCAGAATGAATGGTGGCTACTACTAACCCCACTTAGCTGCACTGAGGCGCTTAGCTTCTGCCTTGCCTTCTTCAGCTCGACTTTCCTCTTTACCCCATTCCTGCTTTTCATGGTACAATTCCCCCACTCTGAACCTTAGCGTTCAAAAAATGGGGTACCAGCATGAATTCCTCTAAGCTAATTACCAGCTTAGAACCTGTAGCGCTGCCACCAACCCGGAATTCCAGTGCCTGGTACACTCTGGTCCCCCCAAAACCTTGCCTGGGGACCCCCAAGACGCAGACCCTCTGGATCTTAACACAAGGAAAGTAAACCCTTTCCCCCACCATTGCCTCTCCCAGGCTTCCCCTCCCTGGGTTACCCTGGAAGATTACTGGGATTCAAACTCCTTGAATCACAAAACAGAGAGCATAATTCACCTTCCTCCCTCCTTCTCTTTCCCTCTCCCAGGCTCTCCCTGAGAGAGACAGTAATCCTGACACAGAGAGAAATTAGCCTTTCTCCCCACCAATTCCCTGGTGAATTCAGACCCCGTCCCTTGGGGTCTGACACCAGAATAAAAAACAATCAGGTTCTTAAACAAGAAACTTTTAATTAAAGAGAGAAAAACAGTAAAAATTATCTTTGTAAATTTAAAATGGAATAGGTACAGGGTTTGTCAGCGACAGACACTGGAAATACCCTCCCAGCCTAAGTATACAAGTACAAATTAAAATCTTTTCAGCAAAATACCAATTTGAACTCCTTCTAGCCAAACACACAATTAAACTCCTTCCAGCCAAATGCACATTTGCAAATAAAGAAAACAAACATAAACCTAACTCACCATCTACCTAGTCCTTACTATTTGGAATCTATAAGAGCCTGTATCAGGGAGATTGGAGAGAAACCTGGTTGCACGTCTGGTCCCTCTGAGCCCCCAGAGTGAAGAACAACCAAAAACTAACAGCATACACAGAAACTCCCCTCCCTCAAGATTTGAAATTATCCTGTCTCCTGATTGGTCCTCTGGCCAGGTGACAGCCAGGCTTACTGAACTTGTTAACCCCTTTCAGTCAAAAGAGATATAAAGTACTTCTGTGCTATTAACTCCTACTATCTGTTTATGACACCAGGGCGCTGTTTTTTTACTACCATTAAAGCTACAGCGTCTCCATGCTTTGGAGCAGAGAGAGGCCATTTTGCAGGAGGTGTCAGAGACTGGTCTTTTGCTCCATCCCCACAGAACTCACTGAGCATTTTCCAGCCTGGGGTTGAGAAGGACGTTTTCTGCAATTGCTCTTCTGAGCTCTCAGAAGATGCTCTGTGGCTGACACTCCACAGTGCTACATTCATTCCGAGGACAAATCAAATGCTGCGCCAAGGGTGGTGAGTTCCTCGTGAATTCCTGTGTGAGCACACACTGCCCCTGTCCTCCACACACACTGCTCATACACACACTCACACACAGTGCCACTGTCCACCATACACACTCACACACACAGTGCCACTGCCCACCGCACATACTGCACACGCACACACAGAGTGCCACTGTGCACCACACACACTACGCATACACACACAGTGCCACTGTCCACATACACAGAGAGTGCCACTGTCCACCACAAACACTTCACACACACACTCTTGTACACGCACACAGTGCCACTGTCCACCACACATACTGCACACGCACACACAGTGCCACTGTCCACCACACATACTGCACACGCACACACATACACACACATACACACAGTGCCACTGTCCACCACACATACTGCACACGCACAGACAGTGCCACTCTCCACCACACACACTGCACACATACACACACAGTGCCATTGTCCACACACACACTGCACGCACACACACACAAATACACACACATACACACACAGTGCCACTGTCCACCACACACACTGCACATAGACACACACACCATGCCCCTGTCCACTGCACACATACACACACACACCGTGCATGCTGCGCACACATCAACTGCAACAAAAGAAACACAAACTACACACTGTGGAGACAGTTGGTTTGTTTGCAGGTTGCTTTTACTTACAAAGGTGCTGAAGTGTGATCTCTCTTCTTTTTCCGTGGGCAGAAACGCAATGGAGGAGAATCTCACGTCCCTGAGCTGCCAGGTGACAGTGGCAGGAGAAAAATGCAGAGCACTGAAATTGTAAAACGCTCATAAATAATGTCACACTGTGGGTTGGGGTGCCCAGGAGGACCCAAGGGAAGGGACTAGGGGGATTAAGGGGAGAGGAGGGTGGTGTTACCAGGGTGCACTGTGGGACTGGGGGATTTAGAGACCCCAGCAAGGACAGGCAGGGGCGGGTTGTAAGGCCCCACGGTGGCTGAAAAGGGGAACCTGGTAGGTTGTGGGGTAGCAGAGATTAGAGATGAGGAACCTCACACCCTGGGGATGAACTGGGGGAGTGCAGGATGGGAAAGTGGGGCCCAGCAATGGAGAAATGATTTGGAGGCAATTGAGGGAGGGGTGCTGAGGATGAGGGGGAGGTTGGGGGTGGGGCGCCGAAAACGGGGGGAGTAGGATGTCAGGGGCAGGGCACTGAAGATGGAAGAAAGAGGAGTGGGTTGGGGCAGGCCCATGGGATGGGGAGTTGGGATGGGTAGGGGGAGGGGCCCCACAGACAGAGGGAGGCACCGGGGGGAGGATGGGGAAATGGGGGGCCGAGGGACGGGGCAGGTGGGGGGGGCTGAGGTGGATGTTAGTGAGGGAGACTCACTGTTAATGCAGACTCAGCAGTTTCTTGCATGAGAGACACTGTCCCAAAGCAGGACTAATGCTTAGAGCTGGTTATCAGTGATTTCAGATCTGTTGGTCTGCAGCAAGACTTTACTTTGAGTCTTAATCAGCTCTGTTATTACACAGAGACAAACAAAAGGGTGAAATGGTGCCTGGAAGCCTTAAGAAGAATCCACCCCATCAAGTACCAACACTTGTCGCTGCCTGCTCTCAGCCCCACTGAGAATGGTTTGGGGTCACTCCTTGGCTTTATCAACCTAGGGGGTTTGGAAGATGGCAATTAACAAGTGCTCCAGTGATGCAAGTGGTTAGCATACAGCACTTATAGAGCAGTGCTGAGAGGAACTATGCTGAGGTTGTGAGTTCAAGCCTCACTGGGAGCACTGGTTTTCATTAACCACATGGCATCACCCCCTCTTTTGGCCCTGTGGAACATAGAACTCCAGCCCAGGGGACACTGAAGCAGGGGAGGAGGCAAAAATGCCCCATTCACTTATTACCTCCTCTCCAGAGCGCAGGTCAGAATCTACAGTCCTTTCTCCTGCACCAGCATCCCTCAAGCAGAGCCTAGAGTCCACCATGGCATCTGTACTATTGAGAAAGACTAAGTGACAGGGACATAACACTCAAATCCTACCTGGTGCAGGGAGCCAAGTTTGCGCTTCAAATTCTGTCATTCCTACATTTCCAGGTCTGGGAATGTCCCACAGCAGCATTTAGTGGGAAGCTGCCTGCAGAACAGTGACACTGCACAGAGCTCCTGTGGAGGAGGGGTGGGAATTAGTATCATTTTGAGGATTGTTTGGGAAATGAGCCTTTGCTGACAAGGTTTGTCTCTGTTCATATTTCACCTTCAGGTGTTATGTTGAGGGATCTTTAGTATATTTTTGTGAGGTTAATAACTATCTCCTCAACTTTATTTACTCAACTTAAAAATTGGTGTCATTTTTGCATCTCCCTGTGAAAATACAACTGGGACGTGTGGCTTTCTGCAGGGGGTCATGATGTTAAAGTTGGGAAATTCAGTCTCTATACTTCTGCGGGAAGTGTTGTTTTTTTACAGCTGCCTCGGTGCCAGGCACACTGGGCTGTTTGCTGCACCCACTCTCCTTTCCAGGTGGTCCCTGCTGAGCCCTGGGAGGCTGCACTGCCGTGCTGGGGTGACTCTGCAGGTGAAGAAGCTGCTGTGGAGCAATGTAGAGCAGGTGCAGGAAGGAGACGGGGTCAGTATTCACATTCTGAACTGCACAATTTTCCAAATTTGGGAATAGATTCATAGATTCATAGACTTAAGGTTAGAAGGGACCATTATGATCACCTAGTCTGACCTCCTGCACAATGCAGGCCACAGAATCTCACCCACCCACTCTTGTAACAAACCCCTAACCTATGTTTGAGCTACTGAAGTCCTCAAATTATGGCTTAAAGACCTCAAGGTGGAGGGAATCCTCCAGCAAGTGACCACCGTGCCCCTCGCTGCAGAGGAAATTGAATGTCTGAGAACAATTCTAAGGAAAAGGTGAATGCAGAGCAATGACACTGGAGAGGCCCAGACCTCCAATGGGGGCAGCGTGGAAATTAATAATGGGGAGATCATTTGTGAAATTAGTTGTCACTGACAAGATTTGTCTCTGTTCCTATTTTACGCTGTGGTGTTAGTTAGAGGAATCAGTACAGATTTTAACAATATTAATTAAACACTTTATGAAACCAAACCAAAACTTAGTGTCACTTTTTTTTGTCTGTCCTAGCAAGAATGAATTGAATTTTGTGACTTTCTAGAAAGTGCAGCAAGATTAAATGTGGGGAATTCAGTCTCTGTGTTTGTGAGCTGATGTTTTCCTCTCACAGGTCAGTGCCTGCATTGAAATACCAAGAGGAATCTAAGGGCTGGTGTACACTGGGCACTGAACTGGCAGAGTGATGTCTCTCAAGGTGTGAAAAAACCACACCCATAGAAAGCTATAGCAGTACCACAGCAGCATTTTAAGTGCGGACAGAGTGAAATTAGATCTGGCTCCAGTTCATGTTGTGAATGCTCAGGCACGAAGACTACAATAATAACCACAATGACACTACAGTGCTTGCGTAGTTGGCAGGATTTGAACCTGCGCGGGACAACCCCAATGGATTTTTAGTCCATCACCTTAACCACTCGGCCACAACTACTTGATATATTCTTGTTTCACTACACAGCAATTCTGTTCTCACTGAATTGTCACTTCCAATTGTTTGCTCAGACCAGCTTCCCCAGCACGCTCATCGCTGTGCATCAGTGTAAGTTTGTTCTTGGCTGAACAGCGAGAATTCCTGCCCATATCCCTTCCAGCTGGAGCAGGATGAGAGTGTGTTTGTGTTAACGACATTGCTGTAGATTGTTGTTCATTCCCCACTCTGACAATTCAGACAGTCCATTTCCTAGTCAAATCTCCAGCACATCACTCCAATAGAAGGGGGCAGGATTTCTCTGGGGCACTGAAAAATTTCAGGGGGTTGGTGCGTGAGCTCAGCCTTGCATTCCATCCTTGATGTTTCCTGGACTAACAACAGCAGCAGAAAGAAAGAGCCGAGCCAATATCTCCCTGTCGGGGTTGCAGGTGCCCCGTCCCCTCTGTCTGACCATTGCCATCGCAGGAGAGAAGAGTTCACTGGAATCGAATGCCCTGGCTCAGACCAGAGACATGGAGAGGTTTTGCTGTTCACAGATCTGTGCAAAGGAAATTGTGTCTCTGTGTGAAATTAAGACAGGCAATGAAACGTCCACATGGTGGCCCAACGCCCTAAGGAATGTGGATGAAGGCTTCGGGCTGAGAAATGATTTAACAGGGGGTTGTTTCAATTTATTGGCCTGATTAAAACTATGGCTAAAAGCCTCCTGTAACAGGGGCTGTGGGTCAGGGCAGGCAGTTCTGCGCAGAGTGTTCAGAGCTGCCCCATATCTGCCCTTTCTCTGCACCATCCCTGCTCCCAGAATGCACCAGGCCCTGGACTGAACTCTTCCTCTGTGGACAGAGCTGGTTTCGTTTGCTGTGATCCTGTTGGCTTGGCGGGGGGGAAGTGACAGTCCCACCCCAGAGCCAACACCTCCCTGTCACCCAGCACAATTACCCCCAGCAGTGCAGGTCAGCCAGGAGCTAAGCCTTGCCAGGTGCTCAGGGGCATCTACCCTGCAGCTGGGGGCTCTCCCCAGCATGATCTGTGAGAGCTGGCACACTAATGGGGCAGTGGCAGGAGCCGTGCGGCGGGCTGGGCTGGTGACCCGGGTCCATCTCCTGGAGTCAGCTGGGTTCATGCTCAGGCGACTGGGCCCAGCAACTGGCCAAGCCTCACGGCCACGCTGCTGCTGTTACCGCACTAGCTCCTCATGCCCCCATTCGCTCGCTGAAGCCAGGAGAAGGTTTTCAGGGACGAGGTGGGAAGGGTTTGACCCCAATATCCCAGAGCTGATTCTCCCCACAAAGGGGTGTGTGCATGTGGTGGGAGCTGTGTGCAATGCCCTGTGCCCATGAGAAGGGGACCAGAGCTCTGCAGCAGGCAGATTTATCCTGCAGGAACCCTGCCTGCCTCCTGCAGGGGTTCCTCTGGAGCAGAGAAGCTTTGAATCCTCGACGGAGACTAGAGAAGCTGGAGCTGCACAAGCCGCATGGCACAGGTTCTGGATCAGGGTCTCACGGGCACATTGGGTTCATTCCCTCAAGGCTGCCCTGCCCAGTGCCAGGGCTGCTCTCACTCCTCCAGCACAGAGGGGGCTGCAGGCTCTTTGCCAAGCTGGGTCCCAGCTCAAGGCAGATTTAACACTAGCAGGGGGCCCAAGCATGTGCTGGTGCCACTTCAGTGTGCTCTTCCTCATTTCTAGTTCCAAAAAAATAAGCAAATTAAAACAACCTTGAGAACTAAAATGCTGTGAGAAAATGGAAATTTTAGAAGCTCAAATAATTCAGTTTCTTCTGTGTCTTGTGCATGTGTAAATGCACAACATGTTAATTTATAAGCACATCTTTCTTAACTTCTTTAAATATTCTGTAGTACATTAACTATATCAAGTGGGTTGTTCAACGCAGTGAGGTTTCCATGCATTGCCCAAAACATATTTTTCATGTTATGTAAATGAACACAACTCATTGAACACAAAATTGTGTATTTCATGCCGTGAACTGTGTCGGTAGCTCAAATTAATAGGCTTGTTTTTTCTCTGTCTCTCTCCATGAAAAAAGGAAGAAACCATGAAAATACCCATGGGAAAGAGGGGGTTTCTGAGAACTGGGGTAGATATGGAGATATTTATGAAAGGGGGAGAGGCCAAAGTAGGACCTTAGCTGGAACAAAGGAGGAGGTTTTTTGTGCAGTTTCATTTCAGCCAGCCTCACATCTTGTAGCCTCTACTTCGCCACCCCACCAACAAAGCCACCTGTGACTCCTGAGACAGCCCCACTGCAAAAACTGCAGAGCCCCCAGCACTCCCTCTCCTAGCCGGATCCCCTGGCAACCAGAGCTCTCCTCAGAACTGCCATGGTTGCTCTCCTGAGTGTCTGGTCAAGGATGGCTACCGGCTTCTCCTGAGAATGCAGCTGAGAAATGACTCACCCTTCTCTAGATTCTCGCCTGTGGGCTCTGAGAAGCAGGATGGGCCCTGTGTGATAAAGTCCATGCAACATTCCCCTCTCATCCCAGCCCTGGTTTGTCACCAGTAGCCTGCTGTCCCTGGGTAGCAGCAAAAGATGTTTTCCATCATTCAGGAGACCCCAGCCTGGGAGTGAAGTCAGCCCAGACCAGACCCCACATCCTAAAGTGAATAAGGAAAAGTTATTTACTTGTTCCCATAATATAAGAACTAGGGAACACCAAATGAAAGTAATGGGCAGTAGGTTTAAAACAAATAAAAGGAGGTTCTTCACACAGCGCACAGTCAACATGTCAAACTCCTTGCCTGAGGAGGTTGTGAAGGCTAGGAATATAACAGCGTTTAAAAAAACCTAGATAAATTCATGGAGGTTAAGTCCATTGGTGGCTATTATCCAGGATGGGTAAGGAACGGTGTCCCTAGCCTCTGTTTGTCAGAGGGTGGAGATGGATGGCAGGAGAGAGATCACTTGATCACTATCTGTTAGGTTCACTCCTTCTGGGGCACGTGGCATTGGTCACTGTTGGCAGACAGGATTCTGGGCTGGATGGACCTTTGGTCTGACCCACTATGGCCATTCTCATGTTCTTATGAAGGGAGGGAGAAAACATTGCAATAGAGTTTCTGTAGTGTAGTGGTTATCACATTTACCTAACACACAAAAGGTCTCTGGTGTAAAAACAGGAGTGTTTAGTTTTTCTGCCTGTCCAGCAAAATGCTGCTACTGTCTCATCCTGCAGTTAACCCAACCCTTGTCTGGTAGAGGGTGGTGAAATGAGCTGAGAAAAAGCCTTGGCCCCAGCAGGGGAAAGATAGAGAGTCTGGACCAGACACCTTTTGAAGCCTTGTGACTTTGTCTCCTCTGCCCTTGGAGGTTGGCTTACGGAGGCTGGCTCTTCCTTCCGGACTCCTTTGTGTGACTTGCCAAAGGAGGGAGTGAGGCAGGAATGGGGCAAAGAGAGGAAAGACGAGCTGAGGAAGGCAGGGCAGAAGCTAAGCTCCTCAGTGCGGCTAAGTGGGGTTAGTAGTAGCCACCATTCGTTCTGCAAAGCCTGGGGAGGTGCAGTTGGCTGCTGGGAGGTAGAATCCTGTGCCTGCCTCTTGGCTTCCCAGGGATGGCTACTTGCATCCCAGGAGAAGGACGGTTCTGGGTGAAAGGAAAACAAGCAAAGCTCTGGGAGGAAATTTGGGTGCTGGGTGCTGGCTTTGCGCTGGGGGAGGGGGTTGGGGTGCAGGAGGGTTGATGCTTACCCCAGGCAGTGCAGCTCCCAAAGTGACCGGTACACACAGCCCTGCGGCAGCAGCTTCTAGGTGGGCGGGGCCAGGGGGTCTCCATGTGCCGCTGCCTGCAGGTGCTGCCCCAAGTTCACATTGGCTGCAGTTCCTGGCCAATGGGAACTGCGGAGTCAGTACTCGGGGCAGGGGGAGTGAATGGAGACACTCCCCCCACCCCAGGGGATGCTGGGACATGCCGGCCATTTCTGGGAGTGGCACGAAGGGATGGAGGTAGAGTGGGCAGGGAGCCACCTCAGTGCTGCTGGCACATCTCTGCACACCCATGGGGGGAAGGGATCAGAGGTCCTCCATGTGCTGCCTGGGTTAGGGGCAGTGCACAAAGCTGCCTCCCCTCCCGGGTCTATTACAGGAGGGGAGGGGGGGTCTTTTGTCCTGCAAGGTGCATCAGGTCAGACTAGATGATCACATTGGTCTCTTCTGACCTTAAAGGCTCTGAGTCTAAAAGGGAGAGAGAAGTAAAGGAAATTTCTTTTAAAAAATAAAACCAAACATTGTAATACCAGGATAACTCCAACAGCTCATTGTATAGTCCCACCCCTTTTTTCCTGCAATGTGTGTTGAATGACCTGCAGGGCATTGATTCTCTCATTCCATTGATAAACTGATACAATGTGACTGAAATTAAACTAATTCCCAGCAGAGAAAATACAGCATCACTGCATTAACTAGGTGTTGAACCCAAGTCACCTGCTTGGAAGACAGCTATGCTCACCACTATACCACCAATGCATCTGGTGAGAGTGCTACTTACGCTTACCCAATGAGGCTAGACCAACATTGAGGAGATTTTCTGCCTGTTAAAATGTACTGGATTCTCATGACTAAAGAAAAAAAACCTCCATCTTCACTTGTGTTCGAACCATCAGCCTTTCAATTAGCCACCAAAGTTGTTAATCACAGGGTATGTCTACACTAGGAGATTATTCTGATTTTACAGAAACTAGTTTTTGGAAACAGATTGTATGAAGTCGAGTGCACGTGGACACACTAAGCACATTAATTCGGCGGTGTGTGTCCATGTACCAATGCTAGAGTTTATTTCCGGAGCGTTGCACTGTGGGTAGGTATCCCGTAGCTATCCCATAGTTCCTGCAGTCTCTCCCACCCATTGGAATTCTGAGTTGAGATCCCAATGCCTGATGGGGCAAAAACAGTGTCGTGGGTGATTCTGGGTAAATGTCGTCACTCACTCCTCCCTCCGTGAAAGCAATGGCAGACAATCATTTCTTGCCCTTTTCCCCTGGATTGCCCATGCAGACGCCATAGCACGGCAACCATGGAGCCCATTCAGCCTTTTTTCACTATCACCGTATGTCTACTGGATGGTGCTGACAGACGCGGTACTGCAGCGCTACACAGCAGCATCCCCTTGCCTTTTGCAAGTTAGCAAAGATGGTTATCAGCCATACTGTCCCGTCTGCTGCTTTGCAAGTTGACAATGACAGTTACCAGTTACACTGTACTGTCTGCTGCTATCATGCATGCTCCTAGCCGGCCTCATGCTGGGTGAGCTGCCAACAGGTTCTGGCAGCCACAATGAGCATTTGGTGTGAGAGCTCAGACCTCCCCCTGTCCCAGAGGGAAGGTGTCATCCATGAGGGGACTGGACCACTGACCTACCAGCTCCTAACTCCCAAACATTCAGTAACTCTGTTATCAGTGCCTGTGCGAGTAATTTAAACCAGAAGAAAACCCACACTGGGCTAGACCAAAGGTCCTTCTGACAGCAGCCAAGAGCAGGTGCCCCAAAAGCCACTCAACAGGGCACCACTGGCAGTTACTATCCCTGACCCAAAAGCAGACAGACCAATGGAGAACTGACATGACTCCAGGGTAACACTTCACTGCGGTTTTACCATTTCCACTTGCTAAACTCCCTCCCAACCTTCTGGGCTCCTAGAGCAGGGTACTGAGCCTGAGCCAAGATACGTACACTGCAACTTTACAGCCCAAGCCACGTGACACTGATTAATCAGACACAAGCCTGCCCTGGGTGTTTCATTGCACTGTAGACCTACCCTAATGTTATGTCTACATTGTGATTAAAACACCCAGGGCACCTGTCTCAAAGCCCGGGTCAGCTAACTCAGGGTTATGGGACTTGGACTGCAAGACTATAAAATGACAGTGCAGACATATGGACTTGAACCCAACCTCAGAGACCCCATAAGGGGTGAGGGTTTCTGAACCCAGGCTTCAGTGTGAACACAAATATCTGCAACACAGTTTTTAGCCTCTCAGTTCTTGCTCCATGAGCCCAAGTCAGATGCCCCAGGCCAGCCATGCTACCATTTTTATCCCAGGAGAGATGGACTCTAAGGGTATGTTTCCATTGCAATGGAAGCCCAGGTGTGGCAAGCTGTGCTCAAAGCAGCACCCTGGAAGCCTCATATTTAGCACTCTCATATAGTGATGATACATTTTAAACAAAGTCTGCCTGGTGAGGTGTCATTTTTAAAAATCTTGAACTGTTCATCTGTTGAACATTAATGTCTTCTTGCATTCTGTGTGCTCACATTGGTTTTGGAAGTTATGAAGTTTGCTCTGTGTGCATTACAGAACTATGTTATAAGGTTGGGATATGCCCTCCACCAGCCTTTCAGCTGCAAAAATGGAGGAGCCAGATTCACTGCTGGCCCAATAAAGGTAGCTACACTCCCAAGAACTATCCCAGGAACCATGTACAATGCAGACTTTGCCGAGATAGCACAGTAAGAATGGACACTGCTTGACTCACATCATAGCAAAGGAGCTTTCTAGAAAGTTGGAAGAAACTATGAAAGAGGGGTAGAGACATCATGACTTGGCATCTCTCCCTCACAACTCAACAGCTGGAAACACACCTGGAAGATAAAACTGATTTACAAATCAGAAGATAATAATAATAATACTTTCGGACCAAAGTCCCCAAACAGACTAGTATTGGTTTTCCAGCCGAAAATTTTCAGTTTGGGGAATTTTGTTTTCGCAGTCAGACCTTGCCAAGGGAAGCAGGGAGAAAAAACCCATCCAGGCAAAGCACAACGGATAGCAGTCCATCACCTTAACCACTCAGCCACTAGAAAACAAACAGGAGGAGAAATCTAAGGCCAGCAGAGACAGGGACACTAAGGTGTTTTTAAATACTAAGCGGAAGCAGGGGCTGAATGAGCTCCCCCCTCACATCTAGTGACCAGCTGTGGGAAAGACTTCAGGAACAGACCGTGTTTGCACAGACACACCTATTCTGCCTAGGCATGCAGCATGAGGGGGCCGCTTCCCCAAAATGACCAGTTTTGGCTGGTGGCGGGTTACAAATCACTTTAGCACTGAGTGGTATGAAATGTTATTATCCTTCCTGCATGAGTGAAGGGCAGCAGAACATACCTAGTCGGTCCTGATGGAGGGGTAGGTGGGTGAGGAATAGCTTTTATTGGACTGTATAGAAGTGATTGAGGACGTCACCCTAAACCAGCGGTCCCCAAACTTTTCACACTGTGCCCTCTTATCCATGGCTATGGCCCCCCGGAAGCCTCGATTGAGAACCAGGGCTGGGAGTGGGACTGTGGCTTGCTGGGGAGAGGGATGCAGACACAGGTAAGAGGGTCGTGGCTGGGCCAGGGGCTCAGGCTCAGCCTGAGGATAGGGTAGGCGAAGAGCTGGGACAGAGTGGGGCTGAGTGGGGCTCCCTCCCTGCCCTCCATGGGGGCTGGCTCAACCCTCAGGTGCCTCCATGAACATTCCTCTGTGCCCCCCTAGGAGGCATGACCCACATTTTGGGAATCACTGCCCTAAACTGACCCCTAGTCACTAAGCAGGGCTAGTGATGCCAAAGCCCAGGGACAGGGAGCTTTGCCAGAGTGGCGCCTGCAGGTCACATGCTGGGGGGCTGACACAGGCTCAGTGCTCGGGAACAGCTCTGAGCCAAACCCAGGCAGAGTCCTCATCAGTGTGACACTGGCAAGGGGACGCTGTCACGGGGGGAAGCCTCCTTGCCTTCAGCACGTCCTGGGACTGACCTTGGACCTTTCAGCACCCCTGTTCCATGCCAGGAGCTTCCTGTACTGAGCCACCATGGCAGGACACCTGGGAAAGCCTTACACCCCCCCCAAAGGAGTCATGCACCCCCAACTTCCACAATCACCAGTGACTCTCAGCCAGCGTTGTAAAACAGAAGGTTTATTAGTGGTCTGGAATACAGCCTGGGAAAGTTCTTTGTTAGCACAGGAAGTAGGAAGATTCAGCAAGGTCCATCTTCATGAGACCCAAAACTCAGATCCTGGGCTTTCCCCTTGAGTCTCAAAACCAGCAGACTCCTTGTTTCCAACAGCCCAACTCAGCCAGGCCCTTTTGTACCTCTTCTGTCCTTTCTTCTGTTTCCCTGGCAACCTGGTCACCTGGCCTCCACCTCTTGCTTTGTTCTGTGAAGGACGTAAATCACACCGTGTAGAGGTCAAGCAGAGGAGTTTATTGCACATAGCACTGGTGGAGTGTCACCTTGCTTATTAGGCTCAGAGGCACTGTCAATTAATTGATTACAACAGAGTATATAGATTTTCCATGGGTGGGGGACAGTGACAGTGTCTCCTTCTCTCCCCTTTCCTCTCCCCAGTTGTAGACGGTTGAGTAGGACTACGAACCGTCTTCAGCAACATGTGTAATGGTGATGTTTACAGTCTCACCACTGGTTCTTCACAGTAGATAGAACAGAGCAGAGCGAGTGCCCCTGGCTGAAAATTTTTGAAAGCCAAGTTGGGATTGACTCACTTAGGACTGAGTCAATTTCTCACTTTATGGTTTATAAAAATAAAGTCAGTCTTGACAAGAATAGGGTCAAGTGTATTAAAAAAGCAGTGTATCACAGCATAGCTGCTCCATGTCAGTATTCTCAGGGGGTGCCTCTGCAACTACCACATCTGTTGCTTCCCACCTTCCTGGGCTACCGTGGCAGTATCCTCCCCCCGCCCATTGTTGGCATGATGTTATGAAGAATGCAGGACTAAGAATCAGAGACTTGTTAGTGAGATAAAATGAGGGGGAGACAGCCTCCATGGGCTATGACAGTCCATGCAGGTCAGAATCTTTTCTTTACACAGGAGAGGGAAGTGGCTGATGAAGTTCAGCCCCCAGCTACTACGATGAAGACAGTTACCAGCCGTTCTGTACTATCTACTGGGAGAAATTGGGAGTCATTCCCATTTTTACCCTGGTGCCCCCAGCCAGTCTCAGCCAGGAGCACTCACTGGCTGACCGTCTACCATCAGGAAGGGGGAGAGGAGCGGATCCTGCTCTTCACTGATGCAGCATCACGTCTACCAGCAGCATTCAGTACACACAGGGTGACATTTTAAGTACTCAGGGAATGATTTCTTTTACTTTTCTTTCACGTGGTGGTGGGGGGGAAAGAGACTGATGAGCTGTTCCGTGAACCACGCCAGACACTGTGTTTTAAACTACAGACATTGGGCGCTCCGCCAAGAATGCAAATAGTTGTCAGAGACTGCTGTGGAGAGTGGGATAGCTGGAGTCCTCAGTACCCCCTCCCTCCCTCCATGAGCATCCATTTGAGTCTCTGGCTTCCCGTTACGCTTGTCACGCAGCGCTGTGTATCCTGGAGTTTATTTTTCAAATGCTTTGGCATTTCCTGTTCTGTAACGGAGCTCTGATTCAACAGATTTTTCTCCCCATACAGCGATCAGATCTAGTATCTCCCATATGGTCCATGCTGGAGCTATTTTTGCATTTGAGACTGCATGGCCCCCCCGTGCTGATCCGAGTTCGATGCTGGGAAAGCAGGAAATGTAATACAAAAGTTCACGGGGCTTTTCCTGTTTACATGCCCGCTGCATCCGAGTTCAGATTGCGGACCAGAGCGGTCAGTGGTGCACTGTGGGATACCTCTCGGAGGCCAATAATGTCTATTTCCATCCACACTAACCGTAATCCGAGTTGTTAATATCGAATTTAGCACTACTCCTCTTGTCGGGGTGGAGTACAGAAATTGATTTAAAGAGCCCTTTATATCGATATAAGTGACAATGTCGTGTGAACGGGTACAGCCTTAAATCGATTTATCGGCCATTAAACCGATTTAAAGGCGTAGTGTAGACCTGGCCTGAGACAAGCGTACCAGAAAGACAAAGAATGAAATGGACACTCACAGAGGGAGGGGCGACTGACAACTGTAGCTATCCCACAGTTCCCACACTCTCCAAAAACCATTTGAATTCTTGGCTGAGTTCCCAAAGTCTGAAGGGTCAAAAACATTGTTGCGGGTGGTTCAGGGTATATGTAGTCCCTCCCCCTCCCCCCGTGAAAGCAAAGGGAAAAAAATAATTTCTCGCCTTTTTTCAATGTCATCGTATGTCTACTGGATGCTGCTGGCAGACTTGGTGCTGCAGCGCTACACAGCAGCATCCCCTTCCCTTCCCTTGCGGAAGGCAGACGGTACAGTAGGACTGATATCCATCATCATCATCCTGTGAGTGCTCCTGGCTGGCCTCGGTGAGGTCAGCCAGAGGTGCCTGGGCAAAAATGGGAATGAGTCCCCAGGTCATTCTCTTCTTTAAGTTTTGTCTAATGGAGATTCAGTCCTGCCTGGAATATCATAGCAGCTGGAGGCTGCCCTCCCCTCCCACCTTTGAGCTCTACTTGCAGAGGCAATAAAGTCAGTGTTGTTTCAAATTCCTGCATTTTTTATTACTTCATCACACAGATGGGGGGATAACTGCCACGGTAGCCCAGGAGGGGTGAGGGAGGAGGGAAGCAACGGGTGGTGTTGTTGCAGAGGCACCCCCTAGAATGGCATGCAGCTCATCATTTCTGTGAGATGTCTGGGGCTCTTACCCAGATTGGCTGTTTGCCTCTCTGGTTCTTAAGTAGGTTTGCCCGATACTCTAGATAGGACTGATAATCCCTTTAGACAAAACTCAAAGAAGGGAATGACCTGGAGACTTATTCCCATTTTTGTCCATGCCCCCCTGGCCGACCTCACAGAGGCCGGCCAGGAGCACCCATGACAGCTGCAGATGGTACAGTGTAACTGGTAACTGTCATTGTCAATTTGCAAAGCAGCAGACAGCACGGTATGGCTGGTAATCATCTTTGCTAACTTGCAAAAGGCAAGAGGATGCTGCTGTGGCAGTACCGCGTCTGTTAGCACCATCCTGTAGACATACGGTGACAGTGAAAAAAGGCTGAACAGGCTCCATGGTTGCCATGCTATGGCGCCTTCCCAGGCAATCCAAGGAAAAGGGTGCGAAATCATTGTCTGCCGCTGCTTTCACGGAGGGAAGACTGAGTGACGACATTTACCCAGAATCACCCACGACACTGTTTTTGCCCCATCAGGCATTGGGATCTCAACCCAGAATTCCAATGAGCGGGGGAGACTGCGGGAACTATGGAATACCTATGGGATAGGTACCCGCAGTGCAATGCTCCGAAAATCGATGCTAGCCTCGGTACATGGATACCCATCGCCGAATGATTGTGCTTAGTGTGTCCATGTGCACTCGACTTTATACAATCTGTTTCCAAAAACTGGTTTCTGTAAAATCGGAATAATCCCATAGTGTAGACATACTCTGTGATTAACAACTTTGGTGGCTAATTGAAAGGTTGATGGTTCAAACCCAAGTGAAAATGGAGATTTTTTTTTTTAGTGATGAGAATCCAGTATATTTTAACAGGCAGAAAAGCTCCTCAGTGCTGCTCTAGCCTCATTGGGCAAGCATAAGTGGTACTTTTGCTGGATGCATTGGTGGTACAGTGGTGAGCACAACTGCCTTCCAAGCAATTGATTTGGGTTTGATTTCTAGTGGATGTAATGTTTTCTCTGCTGGTAATTGGTTTAATTTCAGTCACATTGTATCAGTTTATCAATGGAATGAGAGAATCAATGTCCTGCAGGTCATTCAACACACAATGAGGGAAGAAAGGGGTGGGACTATTCAATGAGCTGTTGGAGTTATCCTAGTATTACAATGTTTGGTTTATTTTTTTAAAAAACTTCCTTTACTTCTCTCTCCCTTTTAGACTTGGAGCCTTTAAGGTCAGAATGGACCAATGTGATCATCTAGTCTGACCTGCTGCACCTTGAAGGCCAAAAGACCCCCTCCCCTCCTGTAATCAACCCGGGAGGGGAGGCAGCTCTGTGCACTGCCCCTACCCCAGGCAGCACATGGACGACCTTTGCTCCCCTCCCCCAATGAGTGTGCAGAGATGTGCCAACAGCACTAAGGTGGCTCCCTGCCCACTCTGCCTCCGTCCCTCCGTGCCACTCCCAGAAATGGCCGGCATGTCCCAGCATCCACTGGGGTGTGGGGAGTGTCTCCATTTATTGCCTCTGCTTCGAGTACCAACACCACAGCTCCCATTGGCCAGGAACTGTAGCCAATGGGAGCTCTGGGGGCAGTGCCTCCAGGCAGCAGCGCACAGAGACCCCCTGGCACAGCCCACCTAGGAGCTGCTGACGCAGGGTTGTGTGTACTTTGGGAGCTGCACTGACCAGGGTAAGTGCCACCACTCCTGCACCCCAACTCCCTCCCCCACGGCATAGCCAGCACCCCGCAGAGAACCAGAGGCCAGGTGGTCCGGGCAAAGGACATTCACTGGCGGTACAAGGTTGGGAGTGCTCTCCTGAGTACATGGCCCCTTTCCCTTTTAAGGGCCTGAACCTCATGGCCTGCGACTAGAGATGACTTGGCTGCATCTGGTTGATCACACTCCACTTTGGGCAGTGTCCATGCTCTGGGTGATCACTGCCTAATTAGAGTCCCAGACACCTTGTCTACCTGGGAGCTCTTTTGCTCTTCAACCAGAACATTCATCCCACAAGCAGTCCAGGAGGGAGCGGGAGGGGAAAAGCCACTTCACAGGCATTCAGAGAGGGAGAGGAGACAAAAGTGGGAGCAGGGGATGTACAACAGACCTTTTGAGCATAGAAATCACTGCTGCTCCTACAACAGCAGGGACAGGCCAGTACGAGCTGGGAAAATTAAGCCATCATGTTTCTGCCTCATTTTGGACCAGGGACCTTTCACCTGTTAGGCAAACATGCTAACCACTACACTACAGAAACTCTGTTACAGGGTTCTGCCCCTCCCTTCATAAGAACATAAAAATGGCCATGCTGGGTCAGACCAAAGATCCATCCAACCCCACATCATATCTGCCAACAGTGGCCAATGCCAGGTGCCCCAGAGGGACTGAACCTAACAGGTAATCATCAAGTGATCTCTCTCCTGCCATCCATCTCCACCCTCTGACCAACAGAGGCTAGGGATAATATTCCTTACCCATCCTGGCTAATAGCCATTCATAGACTTAACCTCCATTAAATTATCTGCAAAAAGAAAGAGGAGTACTTGTGGCACCTTAGAGACTAACAAATTTATTTGAGCATAAGCTTTCGTGGGCTAAAACCCACTTCATCAGATCCTTGCAGTGGAAAATACAGCAGGAAGATATATATATATATATATATATATACACAGAGAACATGAAAAAATGAGTGTTGAAATGCACACTATAATGAGAGTGTACAGTTAAGGTGAGCTATTATCAGCAGGAGAAAAAACCTTTTGTAGTGATAATCAGGGCCCATTTCCAACAGTTGACAAGAAGGTGTGGGTAATAGTAGGGGGAAAAATAAACATGGGGACATAGTTTGACTTTGTGTAATGACCCATCCACTCCCAGTCTTTATTCAAGCCTAATTTAATGGTGTCCAGTTTGCAAATTAATTCCAATTCAGTAGTCTCTCGTTGGAGTCTGTTTTTGAAGGTTATTTGTTGTAATATTGCCACTTTTAGGTCTATTATCGAGTGACCAGGGAAATTGAAGTGTTCTCCGACTGGTTTTTCAATGTTATAATTCTTGACATGTGATTTGTGTCCATTTATTATTTTACGTAGAGACTGTCTGGTTTGACCAATGTACGTGGCAGAGGGGCATTGCTGGCACATGATGGCATATATCACATTGGTAGATATGCAGGTGAATGAGCCTCTGATATTGTGACTGATGTGATTAGGTCCTATGATGGTGTCCCCTGAATAGATACGTGGATAGAGTTGTCAGCAGGCTTTGTTGCAAGGATAGGATCCTAGGTTAGTGTTTTTGTTGTATGGTTGCTGGTAAGTATTTGCTTCAGGTTGGGGGGCTGTCTGTAAGCAAGGAATGGCCTCTCTCCCAAGATCTGGGAGAGTGAGGGATCGTCCTTCAAGATAGGTTGATGATCCTTGATGATGTGCTGGAGATGTTTTAGTTGGGAGCTGAAGGTGACGGCTAGTGGCATTCTTTTACTTTCTTTGTTGGGCCTGTCCTGTAGTAGGTGATTTCTGGGTACTCTTCTGGCTCTGTCAATCTGTTTCCTTACTTCAGCAGGTGGGTATTGTAGTTGTAAGAACACTTGATAGAGATCTTGTAGGTGTTTGTCTCTGTCTGAGGGGTTGGAGCAAATGCTCTTGTATCTTAGAGCTTGGTTGTAGACAATGGATCGTGTGGTGTGGTCTGGATGGAAGCTGGAGGCATGTAGGTAAGTATAGAGGTCAGCTGGTTTCCAGTATAGTGTGGTGTTTATGTGACCATTGCTTATTAGCACTGTAGTGTCCAGGAAGTGGATCTCTTGTGTGGACTGGTCCAGGCTGAGGTTGATGGTGGGATGGAAATTGTTGAAATCATGGTGGAATTCCTCAAGATCTTCTTTTCCATAGGTCTAGATGATGAAGATGTCATCAGTGTAGTGCAAGAAGAGTAGGGGCGTTAGGGGACGAGAGCTGAGGAAGTGTTATTCTAAGTCAGCCATAAAAATGTTGGCATATTGTGGGCCCATGTGAGTACCCATAGCAGTGCCGCTGACTTGAAGATATACATTGTCCCTAAATGTGAAATAGTTGTGGATGAGGACAAAGTCACAAAATTCAGCCACCAAGTTTGCCGTGACATTATCATGGATACAGTTCCTGACGGCTTGTAATCCATCTTTGTGTGGAATGTTGGTGTAGAGGGCTTCTGTCTCCATAGTGGCCAAGATGGTGTTTTCTGCAAGATCACCAACGGATTGTAGTTTCCTCAGGAAGTCAGTGGTGTCTCAAAGATAGCTAGGATTGCTGGTAGTGTAGGGCCTGAGGAGAGAGTCTATATAGCCAAACAATCCTGCTGTCAGGGTGCCAATGCCTGAGATGATGGAGCATCCAGGATTTCCAGGTTTATGGGTCTTGAGTAGATGATAGAATACCCCTGGTTGGAGTTCTAGGGGTGTGTCTGTGCAGATTTGTTCTTGTGCTTTTTCAGGGAGTTTCTTGAGTGGATGGTGTCGTTTCTTTTGGTAACCCTCAGTTGGGTCAGAGGGTAATGGCTTGTAGAATGCGGTGTTAAAGAGCCGCCTAGCAGCCTCTCATTCGTATTCCGACCTAGTCATGATGACGACAGCACCTCCTTTGTCAGCCTTTTTTATTATGATGTCAGAGTTGTTGCTCAAAACAATTTGTTAGTCTCTAAGGTGCCACAAGTACTCCTCGTTCTTTTTGCTGATACAGACTAACATGGCTTCCATTCTGAAACTTATTAATTTATCTAGTTCTCTTTTAAACCCTGTTATAGTCCTAGCCTTCACAACCCCCTCAGGCAAGGAGTTCCACATGTTGACTGTGTCTGTGTGAAGAGGAATTTCCTTGTATTTGTTTTAAACCTGCTGCCTATTAATTTCCTTTGGTGGCCCCTAGGTCTTATATTATGGGATCAAGTAAATAACTTTTCCTTACTCACTTTCTCCACACCACTCATGATTTTATATACCTTTATCATATCCTCTCTTAGTCTTCTCTTTTCCAAGCTATAAAGTTCTAGTCTCTTTAATCTCTCCTCATATGGGACCCATTCCAAAACCCTGAGCATTTTAGTTGCCCTTCTCTAAACCTTTTCGAATGCCAGTATATCTTTTTTGAAATGAGGAGACCAATCTGTACGCAGTATTCGAGATGTGGGTGTACCATGGATTTATATAAAGGCAGTAAGATATTCTCTATCTTATTCTCCTTTTTTAAATGATTTCTAACATCCTGTTTGCTTTTTTGACTGCTGCTGCACACTGCGTGGTCGTCTTCAGAGAACTATCCATGATGACTCCAAGATCTCTTTCCTGATTAGTTGTAGCTAAATTAGCCCCCATCATATTGTACGTATAGTCGGGGTTATTTTTTTCCAATGTGCATTACTTTACATTTATACACGTTAAATTTCATTTGCCATTTTGTTGCCCAATCACAGTTTTGTGAGACCTCTCTGAAGTTCTTCACTGTCTGCTTTGGTCTTAATTATTTTGCGCAGTTTAGTATCATCTGCAAACTTTGCCACCTCACTGTTTACCCCTTTCTCCAGATCATTTATGAATAAGTTGAATAGGATTGGTCCTAGGACTGACCATTAGGGAACACTACTAGTTACCCCTCTCCATTCTGAACACACCGATGGGCGAACCTGGAGAGAGAGGTGACAGCCCATCGATAGGTCAGCTGGTAGAGCAAAGGATTGGAGCTGGCACTCAGGAAGTCATCCTTACGTCGCCCTTCTGACTCCAGTTTGAAGAACAGCTTCTTTTTCTTCTCCTTGCTGACAAAGAGCAAGAGAAGAAAGAAAGGTCAGGTGAACCAACTTGGTGCACAAGTCCATGCTGTCTTTTCTTGCTTGGGCGCCTGAAATGAGGGATTCGTGATGGGTAAACGCACTGCTATGCTTACAGAAAAAGAGCCCACTGCTGCACACAAAAGCATGCCAAAGCACAGGAGTGAACCAAGGACCTCTAGACTATCAGACTAAGGCTCTTCCAACTGAGCTAAGTCAGCCTCTGAATGGCCCTTTTTGGGCCTGCTGCTTCTCTGTCTGGGATGTTTTTGTCAGCTTTGGCACACAAAAAGAGCATAAATGAGAGCGCCCGGGAAGGCAAGATGAATTTTTGCCTGCCTTGCTCAGCTTGATGTTGTGGAATATTGAGCACACGGCTGATTTTCGATCAGACAGCCTGAGGCTCCTTTATTTCATACAAGCATATATCCAGGGAGAGACAGCATGACCCCATGCAAGAGGCAGGCTGCTCTGCTTTTTACAAATCTTGCCAAGCTTATAAAGGTTAAAACCGCAAAGCGTAGCATGCCAGTTACACATGTTATTTGCCTTATTTGGGATCCTATATTGATCCAAAGCAAGCTAACCTTTCAGTTTTCCCATTTAAGGTTATTCCTGTTATTGTCGAGTCTGCAATTTGACTGTTCTAATAGCCTTTTCATTGCGGTCTGGTTATGCAAGGGCAGCTGTCACAAGCTGGCATGTTTTGGGGCCCTCTGTCCTATTACCTTGCTCCCTTTTTCATGTTCAGTTCCTCTTATTTGGGGCCCTGATCACATCTCTCTGCCCTCGCATGCCCTTTGTACAGACAAACAAGCTTAGCTGCTGCTCCAAAGCTCATTAGGCCTCAGGCCTAAGGGGGTAGGGTGGCAGGTTATTTCCCTGACATTGACTTGCTTCCTCACCCCATTCCTGCCTTAGATCTTGGGTTACCCGGTGGCTGAAGATGGTCCATTGTCTCAAGCGGTGCCAGAGCCTGACACAGTGCCCCTGGGCAGCCTTTGCTCTGCACATGCTGGCCGTGCACATTTGCAAATACTTTAAAGCGCCTGTCAGTAAGTTCTGGGGACAGTTGCTCACCTTCAGAGGAAGCTCCCTAAAATTGGCCTATCACACCCAGTGGTACATTGACCTCTGTTCAGATTGAGCCAAAGGGAGCGGGGCCTCGCTGTTGTGGCTGCCGCTGCTGTGAGGGCAGCCAATGTTGCAGATGAAGCCATCCTACAAGCACCTTCCACCTAGCCACCCACTGAAAATCCTGTAGGGTGTAAGGTGTGAATAGAAGAACACTGTGGGGGGGACTTCCTAACCTCCTAATCAGCAGGTAGGTATGCCCAGTGGTCTGTGATGGAATGTTAGATGGGTTGGGATCTGAGTTACTATAGAGAATTCTTTCCTGGGTGCTGGCTGGTGAGTCCTGCCCACTTACTCAGGGTTTAACTGATCACCATATTTGGGGTTGGGAAGGAATTCTCCTCCAGGGCAGATTGGCAGAGGCCCTGAAGGTTTTCGCCCTCCTCTGCAGCATGGGGGCACGGGTCACTTGCTGGAGGATTCTCTGCAGCTTGAGGTCTTCAAACCACAATTTGAGGACTTCAATAACTCAGACATAGGTTAGGGATTTGTTATGGAAGTGGATGGGTGAGATTCTGTGGCCTGCATTGTGCAGGAGGTCAGACTAGATGATCATAATGGTCCCTTCTGATCTTAAAGTCTATGAGTCTACTACTCCCCCTTCTGCCACCATCAGCCATCCCATACCTGGTGCTGCATCCGGTGGGGTCAAAAAAAATATGGTCGTATTGGAAGAGTCAGTTGGGTTCTTTGCAGTTGCCCCACCATTCCCCTCGGGCCTGACTTGCCCTCCAGCTCAGCCACCACTGAAAATTGAAACACA
This sequence comes from Aldabrachelys gigantea, assembly GCA_026122505.1. Lineage (NCBI taxonomy): Eukaryota > Metazoa > Chordata > Testudines > Testudinidae > Aldabrachelys > Aldabrachelys gigantea. The sequence continues at coordinate 60,762 of JALNIE010000562.1, forward strand.
AAAAAGTAGAGTCATACAAGGCTTCAAAGGCCATTAGGCCCAACACCCATTCTAATACAGCAGAAAAGCCGCACTTCTCCTGACTAGGTAGGGACGTCCTATTGCCCCACAATAGGTGGAAGGCCCTCGTGTTTGGTCTCAGCAGCACTCATGAAGCAGGGGAAACACATGGCTAAGGAAATTCCCCACAGAAGGGTCTTGAGCATCAAAACCTTGTAGGTAATGACAAGGTCCACTTACGCCACTGGCCAAACCATTCCTCACAGGCCAGCAGCCATTTCTCCCAGTTCACGTTCCCCACCATGTCCCTAACCGAATGCTGAAAGGCCCAGCCATCAACCTGCCCACTCTTGCAGCCCTCCTCTTCCGCCCTGACTGATAGGGAGGAGTATTGAGCCTCCCTCCCTTAGGCCCTTCAGCATTCCTGGGGAACACCAACACTGCCCAAGTGACTTTGGGCCAGTAGCTCAACCAATAGGGCTTCCTCCTAGGCCAGGCTGCAGCCCAGCTTCAGGACTCAGAGGAAATGGAGCTCACAACCCTACCTACAGGACTTCAGGCATGGCCAGGCTTCTGGATCAAACATCCCCTCTTGTGCTCAAGTCACAATAGCTAGTGGGCAAAAGACAGGCTTTCATGGCCTTTGAGAAAGCAAGATAGAGCCTTGGAAGACCCAGCAGGGTTTGTGGTGCAAAAATTGTCCTCAGATCCCACCGAGACTTCAGCTCAGATTGCAGGATTCAAAGTCCTAAGTGCACCATAGGACCAATAGGGAACCCCCAGACCTCCGCTGAGTTCTGGTGTGGATGACCCTGTGCGGGCAGCCCTGCATTTACTCACCAAGTTGGCATGCAGCACTTTGCTGCAGCTCCCAGAGGCCTTTCTTAATCCAGATTAAGAGGCCAGTGAGCATATGAGGAAGTTGCCCCTTTAGTCCCAGGCAAAAATATTGCCCTACTTAGGAAAGGACAAGTACTGGGGAAAAGAGGTGATGTCAAATGACACGCTGGAAAGATGCCATTTTTCGTTTCGAGGGGAAGATTTCCTATTTACTTGACCAGGGACTTGAACCCTAGACCTTGAAATTAAAAGTCTTACGCTCTACCAACTAAGCTAGCCAGACTCACGTATGTACAGCACAAATTTCGTGGAGAAGAGAAACTAGTCATGAAAATGAAGGCAGGAAACAATACAGAAAACCTGCTACTCTCTCTCTCTTAGCAGTCCTAGCCCCAGCCTGATCCTCCAGCCAGTACACTGAGGCCTTATTCTTTTTTTAGTTAAATATCAAATACAGGAGAAAACACAGTTAGACAAAACAAAACAAAATAACAAACAGAAATGTCATTGGAAATACAAAAATAAAAAAGGAAAATGCAATCCCCACCACTTGATCGTGTCTGGACCATTCCTGTATCGAGAGCACCCGCTAAGGTCCCTGTGTGCTTACGAGAAACCTGGAGCAACTCATACCACAGCCTGAACATGACACTCAACTGCTCCGAGGTGCAGCAGTAAAACCCTTTCCCTGCTGTGACATTGCACTCCAGAGGATTTTATGAAAATATTCTAATGAGTGTGAATATAAAGTGACTGGACTATGCTTCATGCAAAAGGTCTCTTGCAAGGTATCATTACAAAGCTTATAATTTACTGTGTGTGTTCATCCTATCTGTATCAACCGATCATTCTTGGATCTGAAACTAGAACTATGAACTATAACTCTGAGGTCCTGTTGTAATGATGCAAAGTGTGGGCCATTAATAGTGGTTTGGACTCTTGATGGCTCCCATTAACCAGGACTATTGACTGGAGATGGCTTTGTCCTGCACCATCTGTGAGTCAGGCCAGGAAGAATGAAGGTTTGGGGTCTCACAGGACACGTGACCATGTCACCTGGTAGAGGAATCCATCTTAAACCTGGGGCTCTTCCTCAGGAGAGAGACAAAAGATTCCTGCCTTGTACCAAAGCTGTATAAGGGGGTGGAACTGAACAAACATGGCTGCAGTCATGAGACATTCCCTAGCTACTACCTGAAAAGATTGGGCCCAGACAAGAAATAAGCCTAGTCAGCAAAAGAAGTTTATTGGAAGATGTCTGAGAGTGAGATTTGATCTGTATTGAGTTTCATACTCTATTAGGCTTGGACTTGCATATTTTTGTTTTATTTTGCTCTCTGAACAATACAAGCTCCATAGAGAAGGAAAACTTAATGCCCTAGAAAAGTCTATCTGTCTGTGTGTGTTAGATGGGTGGGAGGGTGTCTAGAAACCACTCTCCTCTAGTTTCTTTTCTCTGATTTCCTGTAGAAAAACTGAAGCAGGGAGAAAAATCCGTTGCCTTCTCTGAGGTTTGAACTCAGGACCTTCAGATTATGAGACTGACACACTGCCAACTGTGCTAAGAAGGCTTGGGAAAATTTTGGGCTCAGTGTATAGAGGACGCTGCTACAGCAGTGACTGGGACAGGGAAGGAGCCGGGAGCTCTGGTGACCACAGACTTTTCCTGGCAGCTTTCACAGCAGCAAAAAAACCAAACCATGCTGCCAGTGGACAATCTACTGGAACTAATGGCAGCACAGGGGGAGATTTTCAAGCTATACACCTACTTCTACATTTTAGAACTTACTCTGTTTTTCCTACTACGGCACTTTCCATGGGAATTAAGTAAAGCAAGATGGGGAAACTGCACAAGGAACAGAAACCTTGCACTCCAAATAAGGCTTGAACTCATAACCCCAGCAGTATCCCCCTCTGCCCTAACCAGTTGCAGCAGTGCAGGTGCTTCTTAGACAAAGCTGGGAAGTAGCAGTTATCAGTCTCTGTGGGTCACACCTTTGCCTGGCCATTGTAAGGCTGATGCATGAAACCTAACTCAAGATGCGGCTTTTCAGCCATGAGACTCCAGGACATTTTAACAGGAAGAAAATCTCCTCTATTCTGGTTTAGCCCCATTTCACTCCTTCTGCCTGTCTTCTCCCCCCAGCCTCCAGTCTCTTTCCTTCTCCATTGGGCCATGTAGAGAGGAGCCCCAGTCAGTCTCTGTCACAGAGTCTGTATCCCATAAAGGGAGGGAGGCGTGGCTCTAAAACACCGATAATGGGGAGGGGAGGGGAGTCTGTGATTAGGGGGAGAAAGGATGGAGAATTAACAGTGGGGCCCAGAGAGATTCCCCCAGATTGGGGAGATCCCCTGCTGCCCCCATCAGCCAGCTGTGGGAAGAACAACTTGGGATTGCTTGGGGAAGCCACCTTTAAAAACACAAGTGTAACATGCTAGTTACATTTAATAAGACCAAAGCCGCCTCAAACCCAGGGTCGCGATCACTGGAATGATTTTCCCTTGATATTTTACCAGCCGCAGACACAAAGCGAGTCAAATTACAGTTTCCGTTCAGAGTCAGTGCACACACAAGAATCTGGAGGCTTTTAATTCCTTAGATTCTGCTGCCATTTCATTTCTGTCCTGTTCCAAGATTTATTGTTGTGCAAAGCAACGTTAGGCCCTTGAGAGTGTTCTCCCTTGTCCCGCCTGCTGCCCCTGGGCAATTTAAAAGGGCTTGGGGACCCCTGCCACCACCAGCAGCAGCACAAGGGAACTAAGGCAGCATCCTGCCCACCCTTGCTCCATGTGGCACACCACTCCCGGAAGAGGCTGGTACGTCCCTGTGGCCCCTGAGGTGGGGGCGGGGCTCCACGCGCTTCCCCACTCCAAGTGCAAACTCTGCCAACTGTGGCAATGGGAGCTGCAAGGGTGGAGTCTGTGGGCAGCCATGCTCAGAGATGCCCCTGGCCAGGACCGGCGCCAGGCTTTCTGGCGCCCTAGGCGCCGGGCCATCTCGCCATCCCTCGCGTGGGTCTTGCAGCTCCGGTAGACCTGCCGCAGGCATTCCCGCAGAGGGTCCGCTGGTCCACGGTTCAAGTGGAGCTGATGCAGGCATGCCGGCAGCAGGTCCACCTAAGCCGTGGGACTAGCGAACCGTTCGCAGAAATGCCTGCGGCAGGTCCACCAGAGCCACGAGACCAGCAGACCCTCCGCAGGCATGACTGCGGCAGCTCCACAGGAGCAACCTGCTGCCCCTCCGGCAAAATACTGCCCCCCCCATAATTCCCCCCCCATAATGCGCCTAAATGAAAGCACCAGCCCTGCCCCCGGCCCTCCTGCTTAAGGGCTGCTGCCGGAGCGGGGTGCAGGTTGCTTTCAGGAGATGCCTGAGGTAAATGCTGCACCCCTCACCCGCTCCTGCACCCCAATCCCAAGCCAGACCACACACCTGCACCCAAACTCTCTCCAAGAGCCTTTCTCCTGCACACCCTCCTGCAGCACAACCCCCTGACTGACCCCAGACCTTTCATCCAAACTCTTTCCCAGACTCCAACCCCTCTCCCACCCACACCCAAACTCCCTCCCAGAGCCTTAGGCAGGTGTGTGTGCGGGGTGGGGCAGGACTTGGTCCCATTCTGTGCACCACCAAAAATTATACAAACCTGCCGCCTCTGTCCAGTCCAACCTTCTGCTGACGCACCTCAGCCCACACCCGTGCAGGGATTGAAGCTTCCATTGCTTAAATTCCAGGACACTGAGGGATTTCAGCTCCACTTTGTCCACAGGGAACCTTCACCCCACTCCCTACCAGGTTCTTGTCCATGGGATCACTGTAGGGGGGCTGGGTCCCTCGGTGTCTTTTCTCTCTCTACGACAGGCCAGGGTGCAATAACTGGGGCATTTGAGCACCCAGGACCTTCTGTGGGGCTGCCATTCTCCTTCCCCTTCTGTGGTCTCATCTGTCATTGACTCCAGCCTTTTTTCTATCCATCGTCAGCACCATCCCAAGCCAGCTGCACTCACCTCAAAAAGACAAAGAGTCCTGTAGCACCTTACAGAGAAACAGACATATTGGAGCATAAGCTTTCGTGGGTGAATCCTCACTTCGTCAGATGAATGGAGTGGGAATTTCCAGGGGCAGGTATAAATATGAAGGTAAGAATCAGTCTAGAGATAAGGAGATTAGTTCAGTCAGGGAGGATGAGGCCCTCTTCTAGCAGCTGAGGCGTGAATGCCAAGGGAGGAGAAACTGCTTTTGTAGTTGGCTAGCCAGGCACAGAATTCCCACTCCATTCATCTGACGAAGTGGGGATTCACCCACGAAAGCTTATGCTCCTGTATGTCTGTTAGTCTATAAGTCTGTTTTTAAAGAACCAGACTAACACAGCTACCCCTGTGATACTCAAAAAGACAGTGTCCCCTGCTTGGTGTACATCACTGACCTCTCTCCTCTCTGAGCACTGACTGCCCCTCTGTTTCCTTGTCTCTCAGTCTATGCAGATGGGACCTTTCCCTTCAGTGCTGGAAGATTTGCCCTTCTCATCTACCATTGTCCCAAGCAGCACAGCAGGTGGGAATCTTAAATGTACTGAGGTGACTTAGGAGCAGAAACCCCCGTCAGACGTTGCATTCAGTTGGCACTTGCCCCTCACTGAGCAGGATTAAAACTCCTGCAGGGAGACTGCTGGGCCACCTCCCAGCTGGGCATGAGCAAAGCAGCAGGGTGAAAAAAAGAACCAGGAAATGCTGGAGATTGAACCCAGAACCTCATACATGCAAAGGCTGTACTCTACCACTGAGCTACATCCCCAGAGGGGCTAGGGGTCATACTCAGAGTTGTCCTATTTCCAGAGCATCCAGTGGCCTAAGAGCAGCATGGGGGACACATTCTCTGCTCTGAGGGCAAAACCTGCTGTCCTGGAGGTTGCTGGTTCTTAGGGTCACTTTTCAGCAGGGCCAGATTCTATGTGTGGGGCAGAGAGAGTTTGTGCCCTGGACTCAGGATGCTGAGATACACTCAGCCCTCTCCCCTGCATTGGGTGGGGGGTGCTGCTACCTCCTGCTGGAAGGTAATGGGAGGGGAGGGGCGCTGTGAGTCGCTCAACACCTGACCCTGGTGGCAGCAGTGGAGTGGGAAGCTCCAGGTATTTCTAGGATCTGCTATTGCCACCTGCCTGTAAAGTCCAGCTTCCCAGGCACATTCACTGTCGTGCAATTGGGTCACTGTTTCCATGGCTGAACAGCAAAGAATCACTCTCAGTTTCCCTTCTAGCTGCAGCTGGATTAGCCTGTGTCAGTAGTTAATGAGGTGGATCTAGTTGTAAATTGTTATTCATTCCCCACCTTGACAATTCACACAGTCCCTTTCCTACTCAAATCCCCAGCATCTTGGTAGCAGCGGTTGGGTCCTGAGATTTTCAGGGTCCTTTTTACTCTCCATCTGGAGTGAACTCAGCTTTTCTCCCATCCCAGACAATCCATGAAATAACAACAGGAACATAAAGAAAGAGGGGAGGGAACATCTCACTGCCAGGGCTGGATGTGCCCAGGGCCCTCTGCTTGTCCATTGTTTCCACGGAATTTGGCCCCCTGGTTTGCACAAGGGACAGAGAAAGATCTTGCTGTTCCGGTGTCTGTGCAAGGAAAATTGTGCTTCTGTATGAAAGAGAGGAGGGAAATGGCCCCATGATGGACAATATCCTCAGGATTAAGACCCAAAGATTCAGGCTGAGAAGTGATTTAACTCCACTCATCTGGGATTTAACAAATTGCCTTCCATGGAGCAGGGCCAGATCCAGCATTTTTGCCACCCCAAGCAGAAAAAAATATATAAAAAAGCTGCAATCAGCAGCAGCTCTATCTCTGCCACTTTTGGCAGCAAGTCTTTCCCTCCAAGAGGGACTGAGAGGGCCCAATTGCTGCAGAAGCCTCCCCATTCCATTGGCCATCCCAGGCACCTGCTTGCTGTGCTAGTGCCTGAAGCCAGTCCTGCCATGGAGACACTGGGAAGATGGGGGAATCAGGAAAAAACCACAGGCTTGTTTACATTGCAAGTGAAGGATAACTGAAGCTTTTTTGGTTTAAAGTTACTTTTCCCTGACTGGGAATTGAACCCATGCCATAACACTTAAAGTGCTAAACCCTAATCACTAGGCCACCAGAGACCAGATGATACTGGTTTTTTTCTCACATATGCTACACTTTCTTAGGCTACTTTTTATCCACTTTTTGATGGTGCTCCATTGTCCACTCACTCAGAGGTTAAGAACAGAGAGTGCAGGAACCCCTGTACTCAGGATCACAACCCCAGCCCAACACAAGCCACTGAAACAAACTCAAATCATGCTTCCTCCAGCAGGATCACAGAGACACACAAAAAAAACCCAGGAGGAACAATTCTCCTCTGCCTTCATTTATCCCATCGCAACCCTCTCAGCAGACGACTTTTGCAGGAAGGACACCGAGCTGATAGGAGCTCTGGCATACAGACCAAGGGACGGGTGTTGCTCCCCCTCGCTGTGAGCTGATCACCATCTGACTCCGTGGAACAGGGCTCTGAACTTTGCCATGTTGTGAGTTCTGAGAGCACAGCTCCCTGGACCCATCTGCTGGGAGCATGGCGATTGCACAACAGCTGCAAGGCCTTTTTCCCTCTCCTTGTCCTCCTTGGCTTCCCCAGACTTTCCCCACAAATGCTTCTATCAGGCGCTGGAGGGATCTAAGGACCTGCAGCTTTCCCTCGCCCATCTCTTAAAGCAAACAGTGATTCCCTTCTCTGACACTCCTGGCTCTGGGCTTCTTTTGACTTTTTCCAAAGGGGGGCCTGATTCCCTGTGGAAATGTGTGTGTGGCACCAGCTTCTCTGCCTCCTCTCTGGGAACTGAGAAACTTTTTCAGACTCTCC